>VMRN01000062.1:1968661-2056692 GCA_010277015.1 Poeciliopsis turrubarensis
CACACACACACACACACACACACACACACACACACACACACACACGTCAACGCTGGGTCAGATTCAAAGCCTTCTTCCTCCCTGGAATATTTTCATGATCCATAGGTTGGCTGTCTTCATGAAATATTCCGCGCCTCTGGGAGCTAGCTAGACTGGCAGTAATTCAATGCGCTACCCATATGCTTTTGTCGTCCTGACTGTGATGTATTCACTTCCCCTCCTGCTTCGCTGACTTTGAGCATTTCAGCACCCGAGCAGGATGTGATGTCAGAGCCTCATATCAACAACAAAGCGAAGGGCGCTGAATGGGCTGATTCATCTGATCTCTGGAGAGAGATCCCTGCCAGAGATTCCTGTCCGCCGCGCTCCAGCTCTCATGTCTTTCATCCTCCATCTCTCACAGTCATGACAGTGATTAATGACCCTCAGCTGCCGTGCGCTTCCCTCGCTGACACCACCATCTTTCTTCCTCCCCTGTTTGCGCGGCGTCTTCACCGGAAAGAAAAAAAAAAAAGGACAAAATCAAGTAGACGATTGATGCCACGTGAGGTGAAAAGTAGAAGACCTCCGGTAGGCTACTGGTCGGAAAGGGGGCTTCAGAGTCATGAAAACTACGTGCCAGTGTCGTGTTGGGGCGTCTGTTGGATTTGTTCGGACAATATGAGGATCAACAGGTCAAGTCAGGGCGCTGCACCATCGGTAGCACCCTGGTGGAATGTTCGGTCTGCTTTAATTGAACTTTAGTCTGTCTGGTTCGTTTGGAAAGTTTGAATGCCTGATCGAACGGTGATACGGACTAAAGAAGCAAACTCTGATCCGCCCAGAGGTCTAAGTTTGAATGCTTATGTGAATGCTGAGCGTAGTGGAAATGAAAGTCTATGACACGTTGCAACATGATGTCATGCCAACGATGACTGCCATTGGTTTTAGCTGCCAAGTTGCTAATACAGTGCATTAAATGTATAATATATTGAAGAAAAATGGATGCTTTGCTGCTAATTGTCAGCACTATGACAACAAGATACGGTCCAAGTGTCACATGCTTCAATGGTCAGGAAAAGGTTTTATTAAAAAAAAAATAGCAAGGAAGAGGGATGTGGGTCAGTTATGCTAGCTTGACTTTGACAACCTTTACATGTAGATGTGCTGGGGAATTTGGTGTGTTTTAGTTTAGTTGAAAAAAAACACACACACACCAACTCTGCTCAGATAGAGCAGTTGTTTAAATTGGCTGATCAACCCCTGCTATGTTCAGATGATCAATTATTACTGATGGCAAAGCAAACATCAAGCGTAAAAATATAATACAGTACCTGTAATCAATGTTATGTTTGTGTGACTTTTGGATCCTGTGATATTAGTGGAGTTGTTGTCAGTCAGTTACTATGGCAACAGGTCTGTGTGTAGAGCACCATCCCAAATTATTCATAATAAACCCATCTAGGAATCGTAAAGCATATACAGAAGGTTTGATACGAAGTGTTGCATGAAGCTGAAATGCGTAGCCGCGATGCTACGCGACATGCTACCGGCTGGTGTTTGCAAAGCGGCCAATTAAGGAGAGCTGTTTATTTTCCTTGGCATTGATTCACTTCACCCCAGAGATTCTGAACTGCAAGCTTGGGAAATTCATGTCTTGCTGGTCATAGTAACTTTAACAATTGACAAATCACAAAACTGCCCGCATGACTCATAGATGAATCCAGAGCAGCCATGCTTAGCCACAAATAACCAAAAAATTAAGATATCCTCTGACCAATCGGTACGTTTTAAAATTGGTTGAATATTGAAAATAGAACGAAACACTGAGGCTGAACTTTGTCAGCTTGCTAAACTAAGCTAGCCCTGAGCTATCGCAGCTGCTACAGATGCTAGCAGCGACGGTCACACCTCGCCGAGTGACACTCCTCACTCCCACCTCCGGCGCCCAACACTTCAGCTCGGAAAGCCTCTCTCGTCCCACGTGTCACTTCCTGTGTCTCTCGTCAGCGTGTTTCTCCGCCGGTGCCGACGTGCCTCTCTGGCCCCACCTGATCCCCAGGTGTCAGACGCGCGCGCCGCGTCCCGACAGCTGACAGACAGCGGAGGCCGAGGGCAGCCGGCTGACACAGCTGATGCTTCTCGTTCTGACGCCCCGGCGTGCGGCCGGGGTGCTTCCTCTGACCGGGCTCCTCTGCGCGCTCTCTACCTAAGCTGCACACCATTACAACCACAAACTTCGTTGTATTTTATTGAGATCGGTGAAATGATTTCATCTGTTTACTTTGAACTTTTTTTTTTTTTTTTTCTTTGTAGCCGTCGGAAGCAAGATGGATTTTGCAAAAAAGATTCAGTATTTGGTCAATTAATCTGTTGAGTATGAGAGTACAGAGGGTACTAAGCTTCCTGTGCTCTGTTCAAAGACTAATCATTAATAAATAACAGATAAAGCTGCAGAAACGGGCCCGGGCTGCGACCTCGCGATTACTTCTGTTCCAAAAGCTCCCAGTCAGTGTGAACAAGCACTTAACTTCAGAAAGGCGACGAGGCCGACATCGCCTCAGCCAGAGAGCACACAGCGCATTATAGAAGCACTTTCACTTCCATCTCACTGGGCCTTCACCGTCTCTCAGCTGCTCAAACACGGCTCCTCTATTTATATGCATTACCCTGAGAATATATTTACTCAGGTCCATTGGAGCAGTCCTGGCCTGATGAGGATCGGTTTAGCTTGTCAAATTACCCCCGGCCGCCGCCGCCGCCGCATCGCCTGCTAACGACAGATAATTGAGCTGCTGGCAGGTTCGCCGGCTTGGCTTGATGCTGAGATCTGATTCTTGTATTGGGGTCTCTGAGGATCAAAGCCGTTGATGTCTGTCAGTGGACTAAATCCTCTTGTAATTTATGTGCCTCTAAATGCCACCTTAAGGTTGAAGCTCCAGCTCCTCCACTGCACATCCTGACCAGTTTCATATTTTGTGTGATGGTTCGATACATAACGTCGGGTGGAAGATCTTGTTTTGTTCAAATCTTAATTTTTTATTTTTTATTTTAGTTAATAACCACCTGATCACTTCTTTGCACTGAAATCACATAGTTAGAGAAGCATTTGATCTCTTACTGTGGGGGAAAAAATTATTATCTCATTATGAAGCAGGAAAACATTGAATTCCACACTATTGATCCTAGTATACATTCACTATTAGGAGTGACAGCTCTTCAAAAGTGATACACATACTTCCTCATGATTAGACTCATGCAACACTCATTTTTCCAAACGGCATCGTACTCGATAAGGTAGGAGTGCCCTAACCCTACCCTAACCCTAACCAGCAGCTGCATGTCCACTGACTGCGTAATTGTGCGGTTTGACATTTAGAAAATAAATTTGCTTCATGAAAACAGGCCAATTCTTAAAAGAAAAAGTCAGATTTTTTGAAAAGGTTTTGCCTGCAGGATGGAGTGATTCTTTTGGGCCGCATCAAAACTGCAAAACTGCAGTGAAAACACTTTCTTCGCATCGCACGAGTCACATGACGGACAACCGGGCGACGAGAAAAGATGGAAGGCAGGAGGATCGTGGAGCCGCATGTTTTTCAGTGACTGACGGCGTAAGCGATCTCATTTACGTTCAACTTTAAATGCGTTTTCAATGGAAACACCGCAAATGCGGATTGGTGCTTTTTTTTTTTTTTCTTTTTTGACTTTGGCTGGATAAGTCCTGCACACGTTTGTAATTTAAACGCAGCTACTTTACTCGAGCTCAAACGTCAAAATGTTCTTTTGCGAGGTCAGTGAAGCGTTCCTGAATTTGTCCAGATGCTTCAGCTTTTATCTTGTGCGAACTTTGAGTAACTTTTCGGCTTTATTGCATAAAAGAGACTCGTACGCTTTAGAAGATCCACAGGGACGCTTTTAATTTGAGCGAATTAAAGCAGGTACGGGCTGATTTAAAGCAAACGGAAAATGTTCCAGCGGTTTTTTGGGGGGTTTTTTTTTCCCTGCGTTTGCTGTGCAGCTGCAGCCAGTTATCCGCCATCAGCTTCCCAACCTACACCAGCGCAAGGCAACAAAGGCCAATTTATGGTTAGTTTGCTCAATATATCCAGAGTAATTTAATTCATCGCCAAGAGCCTGTGAAAAAGTTTAATGGCGGCATAGAACGTAAAGAATTAGCGACACCCAGGAAGATTAGAGAGGCATTAGGTTCTGGGAGGCTCGGCCGCGGTGCTTAACGACTCCTCTGTCCTGAGCAAATCAGTTTTACTAAGCAAGGCTGCTCTCAGCAGAATTATAGCCACCGTTAGCTTCTCTTATTGCCTGCCCCCATTAACTGAGCCCTACCTGAGGACTGGGGGGGGTAGAAGCGGTTGGGGAGCGGGGGTCTGTGCAATAACACCATCAATCCAGGCCCAGTTTAACAAGTTGGCCCCTGGAAAACTTTTTTTATGCAATAAAACAATTGCACTTTACAACTGAAAGGGTTTTTTTTTTCCCTCCCCGTACATTATTGTTGCACGGAGAATTATTCCGGCGTTGTTCCGTGGCTGAGGTCAATCGGTGGGGATAACAAATGAGGTCAGAATAAAAATAAAACTACAAAATAAATGGTATTTATGCTGATTATGTCTTGAATTCCTCTTTTTTTTAAAAAAAGAAAAAAAAAAAGAGG
Organism: Poeciliopsis turrubarensis; assembly: GCA_010277015.1. Lineage (NCBI taxonomy): Eukaryota > Metazoa > Chordata > Actinopteri > Cyprinodontiformes > Poeciliidae > Poeciliopsis > Poeciliopsis turrubarensis. Next base: position 1,973,313 of record VMRN01000062.1, read on the forward strand.
AAGGCTTCCCCAATAAATTTTGATTTGCTTCAACTTTTAACTTGGTTTTAAAGCCTTCAAGACAAACTTCCATGTCCAGCGTTTTCCGCTCTCGTTCGGTTTCCATGTTGCTTTTTGCACCTTTTTTTTTTTTGGCCTTAAGACAAATCTTCCACTCTGGACTGGCCCAAGACATCTTGGGTATCATTACTTTTATATGTACACTCTGTATTACAATTGACATTAAATTACAGATAAGTTTGTCATGATCTGTGGGTTTACGAATGTATTGCATGGGGTCAGAGTTTCACTTTTGCGTTAAGGAACAACATAATTCATGAGACTAAATTGTCACAAGTCTCCGTACAAAGACTGGATTGAGGTGAAGGTTTGTGTGTCTATCCTCTGCTCACCACGTTTGGTGGCTCCAGCTCACCTTTCACATAGGTGGGAATTTCCTTCGTGGCTTATTAGATCCCTCTACGCTTTTGTACTTGAGAGTTATGAAATTTGGTTTCGTATCGAACCGTCCAAGAGCTGCAAACAAAATCTTCCCGTCGAGGGAATTTGGAGTTTGGCTCTCGCCAATCAGTTGCCATCAAACAAGAAACTGGAGCAAGTCTCAAGCACAAGGTACGTTTTCACTCAACTTTTGCTGCTGAAACACATCCAGCGAGAGGGCCAGCGAAGCATTCTACCCCAAGGAAGTTTTAGGGGAAGCTATGTCTGAACGAAAGGTATGCAAGGTACGTAAGGTAGTTCAGTTGCGAACTGTCACTTGCAACTGTGAATATCAAGTTGTCAAGTTGGTCAATACACCCTTCAATACGCTCCGACGTCAATGAAACTGAAACACTTAATAGGACTTAATTTTGTTAAACTCTGTGCAGCCACTGTCCTGTGTGATTTGACTGACGACAGGCTCCATCTGAATCGACGTCATGAAAGATTTCTGAATTACACGTCCATGTCAAAGTGGATCGCTATTGACATTTTACTCTCGTCTTGTTCCACATTTCAGGCGCCTAAAGGGCCTGACAGGTTCGGTCTTCTCGCTTAAGCCGAGGCGGCAAAGCGCCATACGTGAAAAGAAATCCACTCCGGAGCGAAGAAGATGAAGTCAGGGCAACGAAGGGGGGTGGGGGGAGGCGGGCGAGGGGAGGGAGGGAGCAGAGGGGAAGGGCTCGTATTGATCTCCCGCCAGGTGTGATGGATAGCGCAATAAGTGGCAGCGGCCAGTGGAGGAGAGGAGAGAGTGATTTCAGCTTTTCAAAGTCCTGATGAATGAGAGCGTCAGAGGAAGGCCGGCGTCCAGAGGCCAGCACATGATGGACTGCTGTGTCAGGCGGAGAGAAATTGAAGAAGAAAGGAGAGGTTAGGGGGATGGAGGGAAGACAAGAGCTTTTTACGGAGGGCAGGCCGGGAGGAAGAGAGCGAACCCGAGGCATGAGCGGGGAGATAAGAGACAATGTACCGGAGGGGGGGGGGATGGCGGGGGGGAGGTATGCGAGATGAGGGGGCCGACGTTTAAAGAAGGGGGTCAATAAGGAGCAGAGAGAAAGAGGATGAGATAGAGAGAAAGATGAGAGCAGGAGGTGACAGCGGAGTGAGTTCATCTTTATTAATGGCCAAAGAGCAGAGAGGGAGTTATTAAAAAGGAAAAAGATGAATGAAAGAATGAGTGTAAACGAGGGGAGGGGTGACAAAGGGAGATGTGATGCATGCTCCCTCCCGGCTTTCCGAAATCCAATAATAACACTGAGGAATGGGCCAGCTGGTGGGCTGAGGGGAGCAGAGGAGACGAGGGAAGGAGCACCGTCAGGGAGCAGCCATGGCAGAGACCAGGCAGGGGCAGCAGAGACCCACTGCAACGTCCTGCTAATGTCAAAAGATAAAAAAACAACAAAAAAAAACAAGCTTGCAATTTGGTGTTTCCATTAAATAAGAAAACACAATGAAAATCCTGCATAAAAACGGCGACAAGTCATTGAAAATCATGGTAGCGACAAACGTAAACAGCTATGCTAGACACATTCATAATTGTCAGAGTTTAGTTCAGGCGTCGGAGCGTCAAGCCCTGGGGAGCGGCTGTGTATGCGGCGCTCTGGGAATACGCAGCGATTTTACAGAAGAGCTCAGCACATTCAAATGAAACACGGTTTCTTTTTTCGTAGTTTCAATTTTGTTTACATCAGGCTCCAATAGAATGATCAGTTCCAATGGTCTCAATGACATCAACAGGGATGTCATCACTCTATGATACCACAAAGGAATCTCTCTTGAATGTAGCTCAAGGACAGCGTTTTCTCAGACCTGTTCCTCAGTTCTATCGTGGCAGATCACTCTTCAGAGCAAATTCGAAATTAATCGAAATGAGCGGGATATCGATTCCAGATATTGCACGCCTTTCAGAGAAGCAAGAAATCACCAGAATATCGACATGAAGCAACAACAGATCACATGTGAACATGAAGCTTTTCCAGCTGAGCTTTCATGGGTCGACATGATGGACCTCAATGTCCAAGTCGACTTCGACGCTGTCGTTTTTCCCTTTGGAAGATGACAGCGACAGCCCCATTGAGCCGGAAGATGAATCATCAGAGATCCAGGGGGAATCAGGTCCTTCCGGAGACTTTGAGAGTCTAACATCTTCGGAAGTCAAGCAGCAAACAACTCGGTCTGCTGGCTTCGAGATGACCCCCTCAGTGGAAGTGGTGGAGGAGACAAGCCAACAAGTCATCGATCTCACCAAGCAGGTAGGCGATCTTAAAAAAGAACTTCGATCTCCGTGAGGAACGAGACCGAAGGATTGAATATCAGGCAGAAGTCAAATCACAGCAAGAGGAGATTCAAAGACTGCAAAAAATGTTGGAAAAATCAGAACCAAAAGTTTACCCTTTGGTTCTGATTAGTTACCAATCAGAAGGTTACCAATCAGAACCAAAGGGTAAGCTTTTGGTTTTGATTGGTTTCCCTTTGGTTCTGATTGGTTTTGCCAATTGGTTTCACCAATTGGTTTTAACCGAACCAATACCTAACCGTTACCAATTGGTAAAACCAATTGGTTTACCTAACCGTAACCAATACTCATCTATTCCTAACCCTCACATTATCTAAAACTTAATTCACATCTTACCTCTAAACGTTACCCCTGACCCAAAGCAATGAATCCATCATATTAGGACCAGACTTTGGTCCTAATATGATGGACATAATATAATTCTGGACATATGATGATGCGTTCACACCAAACGTTTTGAGCATCAGGCTCATCTGGTTTACATTCAAAGTCTATGTGGAGGTGCGTCGAGGGCCGTTGCGGCGCGTTAGGAGCGTCTAGCGCGGCGCCATTTGAACGCTCCACATAGACTTTGAATGGAAACCAGACTCGCCTGACACTCAAAACGTGTTTGGTGTGAATGCACACTTAGAATGTTCAGTTTCTATGGTAACAATGACATCAGCAGTGATGACATCTCGCTTTGATGCATCAAAGGAATCTCTTGAGTAGGAATCACCTACTGGGAACATTAAACTAGCTGCTAGTTAAAGCAAGACTTGCTAAAGGGAAATATCGAAGCAAAGACGGTACTTAAACATTTTCAAGGATGCTTCCAGATTTTTTTTTTGTGCAGTTTTCTGTACAGGACTTTAGTCCCTTTGGTAATTTAGTGCTTTTTGCATAAAGCTGACAGGATTGGTTTTGTCAAACAGATTCAAGATGCTATGCACATTTCTGTAAGCTAACATTGATCATTGTGCTTATGTGGCCTAATCAGTCAGAGACGAGCTTTGAGGAAACAGAGTCTATACACCAGTGGGAGTGACTGGTGAGGAGGAAACATGAGTCGATTACCAATAAGCAGCAGGTGATGAAATAGTGGAAATAATGGAAGAGCAACTAAAATATCTAGAGTGAAACAAGAAGCACACATCAAGTAAAAAGTATAAAAGTGAAAATGTTGAGGATTATATGTGAACATCCGCATAATTTCTTCTTCCACTCACACATTGGGACTTTCCCAATGTCCCAATGCAAGTAAAGAAACTTCTGTCTTCTTTCTTTCTTTTTTTTTTTGTTTGTTTGCAGAAGTTGGATTGCCTCAATATTTTACTCCAGATTGATTAGTGTCTAAAGAAAAGCCATACCTGACTCGATGCAGTCTATTTCCCTCTTTCATAAACTCATCTCTTGGTTTGGTGAGGTCACTCTGTTGAGACGCTAAGCTAGCAGTTCAAGAGTATGTCAGCATATATACCTGTTTTTATAAAACTCGTTAATAATGTGACTCATATTTCATCGTGTCACTTTACTTTGAATATCCTACAATGTACTGATCTGGTGTTTTAAGCTGCTTTCTTCGTAGCCTTTTTCATGCTAAAGGCTAACGGATGGTATCTGATCATAGCTTGTGGAACGGACCATGAGGCCCAAAAAATGTTTTCATTTCAACGTTTTAGGCAGTACAATCTCCCTTACTTTTGTAACTCTTCAAACATTTCAGGTTGCTGTATTTCCGCACCGGATTCTGCAAAGGCACGCCGCACGAAAAGAGATCTTGAATATTTACGACATCCTTCAGAAACGTCACTTCAGAAGCCTCTGACAAAACGGAACCAATTTTATGCATTTCATCGTTTTGTTTTGTTTTTTTCATATTCATAAATAAGAGAGCGCGAGCTGTCCGGATTTCTAAGACAGCAGTAACGTCATGTCTAGAACTCAAAAGGTAACTTGTATTAAAAGGTAACTTGTATTGTATGTATTTATTTATTTACACGCTAGCTAAGGACAGCCACAACACACGACGTCCTGATGAGAGCTGCTGCTCCGAGTCTGACCTGAGGGTAGAGAACGTCTCGTTCCTCTCAAACACTTAAGGGGAAGCCGATGAAAGATTTCTTCCGCGTTCTACAAAACCAGAAATGGACCCTCAGAGAGGACCGAGTGGCAATAAAACAGATTTTGTTGTTTTTTTTGGGGTTTTTTTTCCTTTTTGATACAAAGAAAAATGAGGAAGGGAAGGAGAAGGACTGACAGCACCTCCCTTGTGTACAACGTGGGGGACGGGTTGCTGGAAAAACTCCCCTTCCATTAAAAATATGACCCTATTCTCTTCCCATGAATATTTTTGTTTTGCTATTAAAAAAAAACCGCCGCGTCTCATCGTCCACGTTGAGCTGAAAACAAGAAAACTAGTTTGTTTGGTTCCCCCCCCCCCCCACCGACAACAGGAAGACAATTTCACCTGCTATTTGAGAAAAGAATTGATCAAATCCCCCCTGAAAAAAACTAAATCATATCAACAGGTAAAAAAAAAAAAAAAAAAAAGAGACTTGTTGCAAATGAAACTGTGAACATAAAGAGTTTCAAAAGCGGAACTCCTGCCTCGGCCTCCGCTTGAAAGACGTCTCGCTCTCTCTTTCGCTCTCTCGCTCTCTCGCAGCGGAGTCAATAAAACATGACAGCTTGTCCTCACGTCGGCAAGCACTGACACACAGTCCTGAATCACCTTCAATGCGATGTGACTCAGACTGGCAACAAAAGAGTTGCTTAGTTTGGCACGTCACAGGTTCTCCTGGCAGCTCGCTGAAAGAAAAACCGGAGCGGCTCATTCAGCGAGAGATGACAGACACGCTTAATTAAGGGAAATCTGGGGATGGAAAAAAAAACAACAACAAAAAAAAAAAAAATCTCTTAACGTCCCCTATCCCGAATCCACAATCCCGCCCCCTCTCCTCCCAACAGAAGGCGTTCTCTGCTCACCAAACTCAGCTGGAAAAAATTTCAGTGTGACAAATAAGCGCTGTGGGCCGCTCGGAGGAGCTAAGATACATGAATATGAATTAACACGATTCCAGTAAAAGCAAGTTAAATCACCAAAGGTCTCTCTCTCTCTCTCTCTCTCTCGCTCTCTTTTTTTCTTAAGAGGTACCATTTGATGAATTTGCTCTAAATCCTTCCTTTAAGCCTCTCTCCTCTGCAGCGAATGAATTTGGCAACCTGTTGGCTTGCTTTCTATGCGTCCGTCTCAGTCTTACGTTGCATGAATTATTACAGCGGCGTTTCACTGAAAGGCTCCCCCTCAGGGATTCCTTCAGAGCTCTTGGTTTTAACGTCGCTCGGAGAAACGAGGCTGAATTGTCTTTTAACCTTCACGCCGTGATCAAACTTTCTAAAAAAAAAAATCCATCTCATGCATATTAATGCATAATAAGTACATTTAGTGTTTTAAAGGCAGGCAAAGATAATCATCAGGATAAGGTAGCGAGAGTCTGTTGATGGTTTATATAAAAAAAAAAAATTTTTATTTAAATATTCCAAAATATACAGCAGATATGATGAGCGAGAAAGAAGCAAAAGGTCTGATGGGAACTCACTTATTCAACAAAGCACTGGTTGCAATATCTGGTCCTAATAATTTGCATAAGTGGATTCAAACAAAGCCTGAATGAGCAGGTCGTCTCCAGCGCCGTCATTTCCCTCCGACCCAGCCAGATCAGACTTTCAGCCCACCACTTTGTTCGGGGCTTGGCCTTCTCGCCTCGAGCTCTGGCGCGCAGTCGTCTGTGAATTTGCAGAATAAATATTTTGGGAGCTTTCCGTGCGCTCAATGAGAGCTCTATTTGAAGCGCCGACGACGGTTTGTTTGCACTTTGCAGCTGAGCAAAGACGCCAGCATGTAAAATAATGGCACTGGCGCAAAGAGAGGGGGGGCGCCGGGGGGGCAGGCAGCCACACAATTGATCCAATCTCATGTTGCAGCGATACTTTCTGAACCACAACCTTTAAAGCAGTTCGTAGATATCGCTTCGGATTCTCCCTAATCGCATTGATTGTTGTTTTTTTTTTTTTGTTTTTTTTATCCAAACAGCAAAGTCGTCCGGCATCGACTGCGGGAGTCGGGCGAGACTCGCAGAGCTGAACGAGGGGATGAGATCAGCGGATTAAAAACAGGAAGATGGAAAAAAAAAAAAGAAGAAGAAGAAGAAGGAGGAGTCGAAGCTGGACAAGCTCATTAAAGGGAGGGCAGCGGCGTGACAAACGATGCGCCGAGCTGCTAGCATTGATCTCCTTGCTCACAAGGCAAAGACGGGGTGTCTGGGAAAGGAGATGCATTGGGAACCGTGTGTGTGTGTGTGTGTGTGTGTGTGTGCTCGCAGGGCTGAGAAATACTCAGGTGCCACAGCTCTAATGGAGAGGCCAGCGCCGGCGTCCCGCTGACGAATGGCTTGTCAGTGGATGGGAGGAGGAAAGAGGGGAAGAGGAGCAAAGCCAAATGATTGAATAGTTGTGCTAATGTTTGACCTCCTCGGTGCCACGGCGCGTCCTTCGCCGAGACGAAAGACAAGAGGAGGACGAGAAGTTCTCAATTCGGGTGGAGAAACCTGGAGTTTGTCTTTTTTTGGGGTTTTTTTTTTCCCACGGCCAAAACAGTCTTCAGGAAAGGAAGCGAAACAGTTTCGCGAAGAGCTAGCAGTAATGCCACCCAAAACAACAACAAAAAAAAAAAAACACACAATAAAAGCAAAAATGTAGGAGAGAGGAAGAGCTGGAACAAATGAGCGGGCTTGTTGCGATTCAGGCAGCCTTGCGGGACTATCATTACCATACATCAGGACAACGAATGAGGCTTTCAGCAAAGCGGTAATAAGAATTTGATAAATCATGAGCCGGGAATTAACTAGACGTCAAAACAATGAGAGCGCCCTGATAGATGCGGAGAGGGTGATGGCATCTATTAGTCAGGGCGGAGCAGATGGGGGGCGGGGCAGGGCGGGGGGCGGGGGGGGGCGAGGTTACGGAAATGGCCAGCAGGGGGAGCAGCGGAGTACAGAGGAGAGGCTAACAGGAGCAGAAGAAGAAAGAAACAGGCTTGAAGTTGAGCAAAGTTGTTTCTGTCCTTCAAATAAATGTACAGTCAGCAGAAAACCTCCGGTTATCGATCGTTATGGCCGTGAACTCGGGACTTTGAAGGGAAACGGAATTTTCTGGATCCGTCGAATGACCCGCTTTTAAAAAAAATGTACCTTTCTATACGGACGTTTTATTTGCAATCCGGTTTTATCTGAAATTTATACTTTTTTTTTTTTTTTCCCCCCTTTTTGGTTGGCGAGGTGTAAAAAAAAAAAAAAAAGTCGAATCATATGCAGTATGTTCTCACAGGGGGACAAAAATTCTGTGTATATTTGAATAAAATTTGAAAACGTTTAATCCCGCAATAGAAATGCAAAGCATGTATCTCTGTTGCATTGCTTAGTGAAGTTGCCCCTGGCTGCTTTTCTAACTTGCTGCGGCACCTCGCTGTACTGCTTGATACTAGCATTTTATGCTAACCGGAAACATGGATCATTCAGTTTCACTTGTTCTGTTCATTTCTGCCCTCTCTAACAGCTCAACAGGTGAAATGTTTATGCCTCCATCTCGGCTGGAAATGAAGTTTTTGACTCATTGGTTGTTGCGAGTGACGTTTGTGTTCAGGAACGTATGTCTGCCACGCCGCTGCTAGCTTGGCTTCGAATGCGACACAGTCAGGGGAAGCATGATTAAACACAGTGTCTGGAAAAATATTTGCATTTCAAGACTTTACTCTCTGTCATTGTTTTCTTGTTGTGGCCCTTCTTCGTGTCTTCTCACGACTAATTTCATTATTTTGAACTTCACTCACCACATGAGCTGACTATAGAAAAGTTAACTTTTTTTTTTTTTTTGCAGAAAAACAACAACAAAAAAAACAAAAAAAAAACATGACGGAACCAACAAAGAAGTTTTTCTTTTTATACTTATATAACATCTGGTGCAACTTTGACTGACAAGCTTTTCATTAACATTTAACCAGGCTGCCCGTCTTGAGTCGGACCTCCCGTCCCTCGCCGCTCCGGCCTCCTCCACTCTGAGGGTGAGGGATGTGACAGGAGGATGTTTATTTAATGAGAGCAGTCTGGAGGGGGGGTAATGAAACCTACCCTAACACCATTAACAACCGGGCTTATCAGCTCCGGGGACACGCGTCAGCATGCTGCGGGCTTTTGTTCCGCGGCTCCGCGGCCGCGCGCTGACCCCGAAGGGCACATGAAGGATCCTCTGGAGCGCCGCCGACTGCCGCGTTGAGAAATGAAAACTCCCCGCCAATCCGCGCCTCTATCGGCTTTCACTCTGCTCTTTAGAAAAATGACACGGAGGAAGGAAGGAAGCAAGGAAGCAGGTTGGGTAGCAGGGCGTCTCTACCGGCAACGTGTAAGGAATCTGGATTGTGTGTTGGGAGCGTGCGAGCCGGTCGGTTTGTTACCTGACCACACAGACACCGACCAGTCTCCCTTTATGTCTGGGGTAATTGATGCTGATGGATGAACTCCTCTTTGTCTAACACGAGCGCAGACAGGCCGGGGCGCGCTTCAGGGGGGCCCGCGTGCGCGGGGACGCGCGGCAACGTCCAAAAGGAACGATCGAGACGTCTTTCGACTCCGTCCACGCACGTTTCCTGGCCTCGCTCAAACCGAAAGCGTCGCAACCGCCGCGGTTTTTCCTCCCCGGCGAGACTAATTTTCCGAGCATTACGCCAAAGCAAAGCTGCTGATGGCCACACAAAAGCCATGTAAATGAGCTGTGAGAGGGGCCATCAGTCATAATGCCAGATGCGCTCGCCCTTTATTATTTATGGCCATAATTGGCCCATGTTTCCTCAGGCAATGACTGTGCCCTGATGGATCTGATGATGACTCCGCTCAGCCCGGCCATTAGGAAGCAGTCTGAAGGCAGGCAGGCAGGAAGGGAGCGGGGGCGCGGGGTGGAGGGGGGGGGGGATCATTAAACAAGAAAGGCCATGTTAAATGATGCGGCGCAGCAGCTGAGCGGCACAAAAATGAGATCCATCGAAACAGGACGGGAGGATTACGAAAGCGCCGCTTTGCTGATTCAACCTGTTCCTGTGAGTTCAGGCCGGAGATTTTCCCAGATGTCAACTTTTTGCTCGTTTACTGAGAATCAGCAAATCTTGAGTTGTACGGACGTGTCCGCTGACTTGAGAACGTCGCAGTTTGGGAGCGATGAGATTGTAGGTGATTTGCTTTGAGTAGACTGTGGACCACACTGTGTTGGTCCAGTGTTCTGGACCAACAGTGTTCTGTTGGTCCAGAACACTGCTAAACGTTCTGACTAAAACCAGGAAGATGGAGAGCATCACCCCAGTTCGAAAACCCTTAAAGTGGCTCCCTGCAGCTCAGAGAATAGACATTCAAACACTTCAGCCTGTGCATCACTGAACGGCTTAGCACCCAAAAACATTAAAGATCTGCAGTATGGATAAGTGTTTAAACGCAAGAGATTGGACCATAGAAACACTCTGAGCCGACCCAACATGTGAACGTAAACTGACTTGGCTGTGAACGGCAATATTTGCAATGCTGGACGCACAACTTTACGAAAAGCTGCAAAACGATGAGCTGAAATCAAGAAATGTCTGTTTCATCTTTGCAAAACATTTCTGCTGGGGACGGGCATTCGTTGTATTACTTATCATGTATCACGATATATGTATCGTTGTCACGATAAAGTCCAATCAGCTATGTTTAAAATCTCCCAAACACTGTCTGTATTGTCAGGATTGAAATTTTGGCTATTTTGTCCACAGTATTGATAAATATAAATAAATTGGAAGATGTGATCAAATACAGCCACCAGGTGCTGCTCAGTGATATAAATCACACTTTTTTGTGACTGGTGTCTGTGGCGGTTCTTGCAGAGCTGGTGTGCATGGCAATCCTTCAGCCGCACGCCAACCAATTACAATCCAAGAAATTGTTTTTTACCAGTAAAAGGCAGGTAACCTAGTTTTATGGTACTCAGCAGAGGGTCACAACTGATATATAATATATATTGTATTTTCTCATTTTTGAGTGTCTCACCCCCTTTCTGACGTTGCCCTGGGCAACTGCCCACATCAAAAACCGTCACTGACTGGATTCATAAACCAAAGACAGAGGTCTTTGGTTTGGCCTTCAACAAGAACAGCGTCATCCGTCATTGAATTCTGGTTTGAACCTCCAAAGAAGAGCCAACGCGAGTTCTGCGAAGTCATGAAGAACAGTTGACGTATCGAGATGCGGCGCCATCAGCTTTGGATCTGGACGGTTGACTGGAGGACTGACGGATGCAGCTCGGACGTCCTTCATCAGCCGCTCATGGACGGCCGGACGGACGGAGACGTCTCCGTCTGGTTAATGACCTCTCGGCTCGAGTCCGGGTTTGTTTCCCAGACGGTGGGAAATGTTCCGCGTCACAACGTGTTCTCGGCCATCAGGAAAGCGTTGAGGAGTCCAGTCGGCTGGCGGGTCCGCTTCCCTCTCGTCTTGTGCATGACATGTTGTTGTTGCAGGTGTGAAACGTTTCGAACGCGAGACTCCCGACAGGTTTGGAGAATGCTGGGCTGTACAACCGATGATCGGCGTTTCCCCTGCCAGTTTGTTTGTCCGGATATGCAAAGCTTTTTTGTGTTGTTTTGTTTTCAGTGATGGCGTGCAGCGGGTTCTGACCTCTCGGTCACCTGATGAGAGCAATGAGGATGCTGCACCGAGACGTGAGAATAGATTTGTATCAAGCATCCTGTTGACATTCCAGGCTGGGGGGGGGGGGGGGGGGGAAAAAGGCTCAAACGGCTCATGTTCAACCCGCTAAAACAGATCATTATTTGCATTTTATTTTTTAAGACCACATTTTAGTTTTTGTAACTCATTCTGCCCAACTCTGCCTCCTCCTCCTCTCTGAGGCGTTTGCCAGCACATCTTTCAGGCGGTGAAGGGCTTGTCGGTGCCAGAATGTGCACGCTTTTCCTTCCAGGAGAGGATTGACGCGTCTTCCATCGCTGTGACTGACAGGCTACACAAACAGCTAAGCGGTCTGTCTGGGATCCGGGCTCCCCTGCGCAGGCAGAGGCTGTACTCGCTCCGATGTCCTGGGGGCCTCGAGGTGGCCCTGTGTGTGCATTTTTTTTTTAATTTATTTATTTAACGCCCACGCCCCTCGTGTACGGACTCGGCAGTGAGCGAGCTGCTATTCCGAGCTCTGCATCTAATCTGCTGTTCTGTGGCTCACGGTACCAACATGTAATCTTAATTAATTCATGAGACTTTGGGCACGTTTTGGATGTTTCCGGCGATGTATCGCACAGTCTGGCTGCTTTGCGATGTCCAGAAGGCAGACAGGGAATCCAAATTCAGCCAGTTTACAATACTTTGAAGCAAACTTATGCGAGTCATTTTATTCTGTAGTTACTCATTTCCAAAAGTTGATGAAACATGATCTTTGATTTGCTCTACTCCACTCTCTGCCTCTGCTGTGGTTCAGCTGTTAGTTGTTAGAGGAGCAGCAGTCTGCTGCCATCTGCTGGTGAAAGACTGTCACTCCACCCGAATCACTGCTCAAAACTTCTTAGTCCAAAAGAGGGATTATCATCCTAAAGGAATGATAATCATTGTAATTTGTGCAAATAAATATGACAAAGTATATATCTATAGCAGAAATATAATCCATGTATTCAGAATGAAAATAAAACATTTAATATCAAATCAAAGTAGATTAGCATGTTTTTTTAGATTAATAAATGCCCTATTGGGTTATAAAATACAAAATTAAACAATAAAATTTCTAAATTTTAAATCCTTAGTAGCCTATGTAATTATGCTGTTTCTATGCTAACCATGACGCACTGAAACGACTCAGCTTCGCTTTTTTCCGTTAGTAAGTGTATGTTGCATTTGTGAAAGAAGGAAATCTCAACTCTGGATAAAGAAGTAAAACCAGGAACCACAACCTGCTTGGCAGTTTATTCTCCATACTTTGCATATATCAGCACTAGGAAACGGATTAATGCGGAGGTCACACGTTCCAGTTCTCGCTATGCGATTGCTACGGTTACAGTGGAAGGAACATGGCGGCTGTCACACAACCACCTGAAGAACGTCGACTCCCTTCGGGACTTTGGGCTGAGAGCCGTCCGACTTTCTGCGAGCCTTTTTCTCCGCCCCGCCCGCTTTGTCCGGGCACTCCGACTGGCCGCTCTGCTGGTGGCCGAACTCAAAGCTGATCCTGAGCTCTCCCATCTGACAGCGAGGCAGAACGTCGGGGATCCACTCGATCACGAAGGGGCTGGACTCCTTCTGGTCCCCAGAACTCGGTCCTGTCGGGGGAACAAAACAGAAGCGACGTAGGAAAAGAAAATAAATAAAACTAGCAGAGCTCCAACTTGCTTCTGTCAGGGGGGTTTTAAAATCAAACGTAAGATCGTTTTAAAAAAGGGAAAACTGACCTACCGACTTTGAGGAAAGTGCGGTGCTCCATTGGTCGTATGGTCGGCGGACGCTCCGTCCTGTATACGTCTGATGCCTCTGGCTCAGGCGGCAGCTCAGGGAGGTGGAAGCGAGAGTAGGAGCCGTCCAGATTCTTTACAAAACTCTGAGTGACCTCCAGTGGCAGCTGGTGGACCAAGCATTTGATCACAAAACCAACAGACGCGTTTGCACGTTTATCGTTCACATTCGGGAATTTCATCCATGCGCACAACGCTGGAGGGCAAGAATACGATCCCTTTACATCCCGTCTACTAGAACAATCCTACTGGATATGATCTAATGTCGATCATGTTTATTTACTGTACCTAATGCTACGATGCACCGAGTTGCCAGGGCAACTGACTGACTAACAGCCTATGTTCAAGGGTACCACATAAAGAACAGAACATTCAGTCGGTTACAATATTATGTCTTCAGGCTTGATTTTTATTTTGCATCTATTATTAATAATAAAATATTGTGATCCCCTGATGATCTAATTTAAAACACTTGCTCTCCTGATGATTTGTCAGAGGGTCGGCTTTGTTTTCTATCTGAACTGAAACGCACCGAATTCCACAGCACGTCCACATGTTACGGTTGTCATAGTCAACCTAGCGTAACTGATTAGCTTTCTTCTCCCTCGCTATTTTATTTTTATGAAAACTTTTCACTGACCTTGTTCTACAATTGTCGTAGTCTTGACAATTAGCGGCAAAGCACTGTGTTCCTTTTTATTTCACATGTCACAAGTACATCTAGGATTTAGCGCATTATATTGACAGCTAAAACCAGGGATCTCGCACTTTTTATGTCGCATTGCAATGTGTCTGTAGGCTGGTCAAAATCAGCCCTGATGCTTTGCCGCAAGGATGGGTTTTGACATTTGATTTTATTATTCAAGCCACAAAAACTCAACCTATAATGACCGTCAAGGCAAAATTGTTTGCGATAACTCAACTCTCTGTTCCAGAGAGAGTTTATCTCCTTCCTGAGCCTCGGGGTTTTACCTCCGGAGTGTCGAAAATGTGTTTGACGTGCAGCGGATTGGTGAAGTGCCAGGTGTACTTGGAGAAGGAGCCCAGAGGAAGTCCGTCGTTCCTCACAAACGCTTACGTCGGAAACGGAAGAAAAGTGTTCACACAAGCTGAGCGTTTCTGAAAATCTGAAAGGTGTCGTGGACGTTTCTGTTCAGACACGGACCTGTTGTGAGGTTGGGCAGTCTCCTCTTCTTAGATCCCAGCGACAGACGCTGCTGGAGGGCGCTGAAGAACTCCTGGGGGATGTGGTAGACCAACGGCTGGGGTTTCCCTGACAGCGAGAAGCACAATTAACATTTAGTGCGATAACTAAAACCAAACGCTTTGAAAAAGTGTACGTTTCCACTTTCTTTACTCCAAATCGATCATCGTGGAGCTATAGGTAAATTCTAGGCAGTAAAAATCCAATAAAATATTTCTCTGTTGTAAGAAAAAGAGCTTAAATTGCCTGCAATCTGCTTTCTGGTACTGCCCTCTAGTGGATAAAAGAGTGAACTACATTGGACTAAACCAGCCAAGTTGATGCAAAGGAGAAACGAGTGAAGTTATTTTCACACAATGTTGACATTGATGGCATTTAATCATTGTTGATCATATTTATTTACTGTTAATTTTAAAAACCTCAATGATTAGAGCGACTTTATGAAATGTATTTGGGGACTATTAATTGTATAAAACATGAAGAACCTTCATTCTACTATTGGTCGGTCAATCGCACAACCTCTGATAAACATGTTGACGTTTATAGTTGTAAAGGTCAAACTTAACCAAATTCGAGGGTTACGAATCCGCAGTCTGGGGGTGTTTGGTGGGCTTAGAGTTTTATCACAATATCTATTGTTATCACTAATGTGATAACAATCAAAGTGACATTACGAACGTTCTATCACTTATTTTTCAGATAACTGTGTGGTTTTGACTTTGTGACATATTTTTGCCCAACAAAAATAAATTCTGCTCTTGGAAAAACACCAATGTGCTTCTTTAGGACAACAGTCACAGAAAGAAGTGTGATTTGTTTTTTAATCACTACAGTAGCCGGATTTAATCATATTTTCAATTTTACCGATAGTTATTGAGAATCCCACTGAAAAACAGTGGAGAAAACAGTAAAACTAACAATTTGTTTTTTTTTTTTAAACAGTAATGCATCTTGGCAATGATAACTCAAAATTCTTATCACGATAAATGACAAGCGATGCGATAACTGGCTCCAACGTGCAACGCTAAATATGAAAGGACTTTAATGCTGAGGCTACCGTCAAACTGGTAATGCATCGTCTGGTGGATCCTCTCGGTCACGCCGGCCAGCCACTGCTGGAAGCCCATCGTCACCGACGGCTCGTCCACAACCTGAGCGCTGCCTGGGGAGAACCCACACAGTTCACTGAAAACCTTCACGTCGGCTGCCGGTCGAACGTCACACGTGCGACACGGTGTCTCCGGACGAGCGGAGAGAATCAGAGAGATGAACGGCAAAGAGTGAGACGAAGACAGGCAACAGAAGAAAAACACAACTAGGCGGAGCACAACAGGCAGCACCTGCAGCCTT
Organism: Poeciliopsis turrubarensis; assembly: GCA_010277015.1. Taxonomy (NCBI): domain Eukaryota; kingdom Metazoa; phylum Chordata; class Actinopteri; order Cyprinodontiformes; family Poeciliidae; genus Poeciliopsis; species Poeciliopsis turrubarensis. The sequence continues at coordinate 1,989,210 of VMRN01000062.1, forward strand.
CAGGCCACCAGCAGTTTTCCTCTGACCGGCTTTCCTCAGAGCCGAGGCCGGGGCGCCGTCCTTCCCCGCCACTGGGAGGAGCGTCGCAGTGATGGAGGCCAAGAAAGCAGGTTGGGAAGAGGAGGAATACAGACAGAGAAGGCAGCACAGTGGGAAGGTTCAGACCGACGTCAATAAGGGAGAGCGAAGCGGTTTTTGCGCGAGATCGGGACGTGTTCGGAACGGCTACCGGAGGCGGGATCGTCCAGACGCTGCTTCTTCGCTTTGTGGGGGGAGTTGCTGGGCTCGGCCTGCAGCAGGGGTTTGTCACCGGCGGCGATCTGCTGCACGCCTGAGGAGGAAACACAGAACACTTTGAAAATCAGCTGTCATTTTAATCTCGTGGCTCTTTCGAAATCTTTAAATTACAACAGCAACCAAGCCTGTTCGCAATAACCATTTCATTGAATGATGAATTAAAATGAGGTCAATATTTTACATTCTGATGACTAAAATGTTTTGGAGGGAAATTTTGCTTAAAGACGTCATATTCTATTTAATTTATGGTTTTGGTGGTAGAGTGTGGTTTTTATTCCCATTTTGTTGATTGTTTTTTCTTTTTATGTCTTTTTTGTTTTTTAAAATATCTTCCATTCCCAGTGTTAAATATTCCTTAAAAAAACCCAAATTTATTGATCTTTGAGAGATCAAACTTGCATTATTATGCCATTATCAATGTATTTCTTGAAAATGCTCTCAAAAAGCACAATATTATCGTGTATCGCAATACTTTCTGCGACAAAACGTCCGTTTTAAGTTGTGTGTTGTTTGGATTTTTGTTTATTGCTTTTGGTTGTCATGTTTTATTCTGGTTATTGAAAATATCTTCCAGTTCCAGTGTTAATATTCCTCACAAAATCAAAGTCTATTGATCTTTTAAAGGATACATGTGCATCATAATGCCGTTATCAATGTATTACTTGTAAATTGTCTCAAACCGACAATGTTATTATTTATCGCAATAATTTCTGGGGGAATTTATCGTCCAGCCAAAGATGTCATAGTGACACTATTGATCACAATTAATCAGCTCTGACTTTAAACATGTGACACATTATTGATGTGATGCTTGTCATGCTTGTTAACAGACGACATGCAAAATTTCACACAAATTATTGAAGGATCCTATTTATTCTGAATTTCGGGTAACAGAAACAGGAAATAAAATCTGGAAACACTTTTCAAAACAAGCCACAAAGTTTTCTTCTCTCCATACTTAACCCGACCTGAAGAATAGTTGACGAAGGCCGCAAACTCTGCGGCCAGCTTCTCGTTGCTTGAGAAGGCGCACACGCAGGCGTAGAAGTGCAGGCAGGGCTGGGAAGCGGCCGGGAGGGGGCCAGCTCCATCCGCGCCATGCTTCATCCTTCCTGCGCCGAGCTGGCAGCTGCAGTGAAACGCGCTCCTGTTGTTCTTCTGCGTTTCCGTCTGAGCCACGGTCAGATGCAGCAGGCCCAGCGGGTGCTGCGAGTCCGTGTGGCACTTCACCACCAGGGTGTCTTTGGAAACCCGCTGCACCAGAGGGCCGGGGGACTCCGTGGCCAGCCGCCACAGCTCCTCCCTGGCCTGGATGGAAGCCTGTAAGGCCTCCAGGACGGAGCTCTTGAAGGTGAGCGGCGTGGCGCGGCTCCGGCAGTCGATGGCCTGCTTGATGTGGACGCAGAGGCTGTCGGAGGGCGGCTCCGTCGACGCCGAGTCTGGCTCGCGCTTGCTTGACCTCTCGCCCTGCCTGCACGAGGGCAGGAAGCAGCGGCCCAGGTTGATGCGCGTGAGCAGGGTGGCTCCGTCCCCGGTCGCTATGGCCGTGTCCGTGGGAACCAGCTCCACGAAGCCCCACTGCGTGGTTCCTCTCCCTCTGTGGCACACCGAAAACACCTGCGCACCTCCGCCTCCGGCTTCCTGCTCCTTCCCGAAACTCTCCTCGTCGCTGTCGGTTATCACCCTCACCACCTCCACCGCGCCTTTCTTGCCGCCTTTGCAGCCCGCCGAGGCGTCTCTGAGGGTCACGCCGCAGGCTTTGTTCTTGCAGCTGAGCCCACGGGTGCCGTTGTAGACCCCGCATTGGGGGCACTTGCGGATGCCCCGCAGGGTGGCCCTACCCAGGTTGGAGAGAAAGGCGGGAGTTGTGGCCGTGGACCTCCTGCTTTCTCGCTGCTTTGCAGCTAAACTGGACTGGGTGGCGGGAGTTTGAGGGGAGGCCGATGAGGGGGACACGACGACTTCACTGTCCATTTCAAGGGTTTAGAATAAAGACTTCAGGTAACCAAGCCTTGAAAAAGAGAGAAAACAACTCTCTTTAATTATTGAGAAAACAATTAAATAGGACTACAATGTTATATTAGCCGGTTCCACTTTAAGCCAAACTACAAGTATCCCCAATACAACTTTTTCTCTTCCGATACGATACTGATATTGCCGCTTTGAGTCATGGCCAATATCGACATTGAGCCAAGGATGTATCATGCGCACATTTATTACTTAGTTTGTAGCGTGGAATGTTACAAAAGGCTTGATCTAGTGGAAATACCCAGGGAATAATACTCAACAATCGCTATGAGAACAACTGCCTAATTAATTGCTAACCAATGGGTCTGTGTGTGGAACAAAGAGCCCTGCTGGACAGAAATGCTGGATCAGAGAGCCTCTATCAGCGTCCTCACATCATAGGTTTTAGATGTAGGTCGATATAATCCAATGCTCATTTTTTGGTTGGAATTGGACCAATTTCTGATATCAATATCAGTAAAGGACCTCCTCTAAACCAAACATTTCTCTAAAATCAAAAAGCCACCTTAGCAAGTTTGTCACCTCAACTGCAAAATGTTCCACATTCATTTTATTTCGCTGCAAAGCTGTATTTAATCAGCAACATGTTAGGCGCACAAGTAAGAAATAAGCTCAAACACGTTTGATGTAATTCTGGCCCTAATTTCATGCTACAGTGATGAACTCCCTCTTCATCCTCAGCCTTCTGGCGGAACGTTTTGGGACAAAGCCGACATTGTGATCGGTCCATGATTTCACCCGTGCTGAAAGCTCCATCTGAAGAAACGCAACCAAGAAGAACGATTCTCGTCTTCTCTGCCAAACTTGCCTTTTATCGTAGGAAAGTGGAGCATGTAAAGTTGAACCTCTTGCATCTCAAGAGCTTAAGAATCTATATAGAAATAAAGCAAAAGTCTCCTCTGCCACAGTATTCACCAATTCACGTTAATGCCATTCAGTACCTCTTGTGACGTCATCAGGCATCACAGAGAAAAGTTTTGCTCTTCGCTGTGCTTTTTTTTAAAAACTTGGTGCCAAAGACAAATCATTAATCGGTGACACATAATTCATTGTCCGGCTGCGTTTCTCCTGGGTCACTGAGAGTCAGTGGGGGGTAAAAACCCTTACACCACTGCATGCCCCCTTTAATCCTGAACTTGTGATAAAAGAACGCCGCCTCATTGATCTTACATCAGTTCAAATGTTTCTAAGTGCTTCAAATGCAACAAGCCTGTGCATAATTGCTACACAGAACCTTTCGTAACCGTACGGTCCGTCTAGCCTTTTTCTCTATGAATATTTTAAGAACAAATGCTCGAACTACCTCTAATCCGCCTCTGTTTGGTCAAATTCTGCTTCACTCTGGCCTCCTAAAGCGTCTCGGCCGTCGCCATTCCTCCTTACATCCAGACACCCGCATTGCGCCTGTAACGGGCTTCCCCATTGGCTGGCGGGTGTCACGTGGAGAACAGACAGCGGCCGTGCGCTTCGGAAGCGAGGGATCACGGGATCTGTAGTTGATTTTTCAACCCGCGCTCCCGGAGGTCTTGTGAGGCGTTTTTCTTTTGAGTTATGTCCCGTTTTATGTTTTTTTAGACGGTTTCCAACTTTCCTCATAAGTCGTCGCACACAATGAAGACAAAATGCTGAAACCTACCTGCAGTGTGACAATGGCGGCCCAGACACGCAACTTTTAGCCTTAACAGTTTTATAAATGTAGTATCTCCAATGACTAATGTATTCTGAAATGAGCTGCTCCAATATTTAGTAGGACATTTTCTGTATTAAAAGTTAAAATTATTCTGCTCATCACTCCTCTGACAACTAAAATTGTCAATCTACTAACCTGGTTGTAAATCTTTTATTTAATTTTTTTTTGGACAGAACATTCAAAAGCTTATTCTACAGTCACTTATTAAACAAAATGAAATCAAATTGGGGAGGAAAAAGAATCAGCCAGGGGTCGTCAAGATAAAGCTATTGATTAATTGATCACCAGCTACAGTAATCAATTTCTTCAATGTTTTTCACTTTGACAACAAAAAGGGAGAATTGTTGTTTTTTTTTTTTCTTTTTGCAAGGACCTTAAATAACCAGTGCTTACTGTTCATCTACGGTCAAATTTCTAAACTCTTATTGCCACAAAATGTAAAAGGATGAAAAATTGACTGCTGGAAAATATTTGAGACATCCCAGCAAAGTCGCCATAAGGCCAGATAGTGAATTAGTCAGGAAAATTACAAAACCTAAAGGCTCCGTCTCAGACACCGAAGGCCTCACTTACAGAAGTCTGAGCAGGAGAAAACCTCCCTCTGAGAAAAATACACTTAAATGCCTTTAGTTTGCAAAATCACAGCTGATGGAACCAAGACGCTTCTTGAACACTGTGATTTGTACAGATGAGGTGAGAAACAGCACATCGTCACAAACACCTCAAATGACAAGCATGGAGGTGGGGGTGTGATGGTCTGGGCTCATTTAGCAGTCCCATACAGTCACTGTGGGCCATTTATTCTGCCGATTAATGAAATATCTTAGAATCTGTTGACGGCCGAACGTGGGCCAGAACTGGATGCAGCAGAACAAACACAAAAAAAACCCTGGGGACAAAATCTGAGACTTTAAGAAAAAAAAAAAAAAAAAAAAAACAAGAGCTCAAATTATGATGTAGGTTTTTAAACTGCCTGAATCATAGGATGTGAAAAAAAAACATCCTTTGACTCAGAGTAATCAGCTTAAAGCACTTTGAGTAAAATTCCAGAGACCAAAGCAGAACAGTTTCTTCTTCTTCACTCCAAAAAAACACCCTTCCAACAATGAAACTAAAATTTGTTTTTTCATAAAACGAGGAGAGGCGAGTTCACCAAAACGCCTCGAGGCACCAAGAGGATCTGCAACAGTTGTCGCCATGTGATGAAGTTTCAGTTTAAGTCTGGAAAACGTTTCGGTGGCCACTTGCGCCGCCATAAACCTCAAAAGAAAACGGTACATGTGAAGATTCAGCCCTCAATTGTACAGTCAAAAAACATTTTTTTTTTTCCAACACTGATTTCACGGAAACTGGCTGCAAGTGACAAACAACTGCTCGATTTGATCGAGTCGTTTCCAAAGAGGAGAAGCAAACGGTGTAAACGTTATAAACGGCAGCTTTTGGATTTTTGGTTTTTCTTTTTAATGGGACAAAGCAAAAACACAAACCATGTCACTGATGCATGAACAGAACTCATCTTCCCAAAAACGTAGGCTGAAAACATTCATAGGCACTGCCTACTCTCTTGTCTTTATTTTTTTTTGTTAAATTAAAAGTAACTTAACTTTGATAAGGCAACAAAATGGATTTTTCCAATTCTACGGACATGACTGGAGACAAGCTGCAAAAGTCTTGAGCGCTAGAAGTAGGCTTCGGAATCTATAAAAACAATCACTACAATGGTGTAAAACAATAATTTAAATTATAAAGTTGTTTTTTTTTCTTTTTTGTTCGTTTGTTTTTCCTTTAAGTTTAATCTAGAGACTTCTGCATTACATAGCAATGCCGCTTGTCCTCCAGTCTGCTGGACGAGTGAAACGTTGCTCTGCTTCTACCAGCACTGGACAGAGATGCTACTTTCAAACAGGCGCCGGGATCGTTTTCCCCCAACCAGGAGCAAGCACGCATTCTCGTTGAACATGTCTTTTATACAGCTTTAGTACAATTAAACAGACTTGTTTGGCTATTTACATATAACAGGCTTCCAAATAAAAACTGCAGAAAAAGTGGAATGCAAAAAAAAAAAAAAAAAAGAAAGAAAATTTAGAGTACTTCAAATTTTGTGGAAGGATAACTAAGTCTTGTGCAATCTTTGTCTGCCTGTACGTAAGATAAGAGTGGCAGTAATCCCTGCAATTGTTTAGATATATACGAATTTCCAAAAAAAAAAAAAAAAACCCCAAAAACAAACAAAGAAAATCAGGTCGACAGCCACGTCCAAACGTAAAAAGGATCTCGTGTGTACATGATTCGATGGCGTCGCCTCAACGTTTCCTCAGTCCTGAAATGAAACACAAAAGGCGAAAGCTCTTTATACAATGTCAGCATTTAACGTTGCCCGTAAATAAAAAGAAAAAAAAAATTTATCTTTCTCAAGCAGTTTTGTAGCAAACCACTCCCCCAGTCACAATTTAAAAAAAAAAAAAAAAAAAAACAAGATACAATGGCGTAGTTCCGTCTGGGTTTTTTGGGGGGTACATGACGGCGATGTAGTCTTGGTGAGTAAAAGCGTCAGTTCATGCACACACACACACACGCGCACAAACACACACACACTTCTTTATCCACAGATGAGTTCCTCTGTCTGTTCCGTCCGGTTCCGGTCCCGGTCCAGGATATGGCATGAAGAAGCTCTGGCGTTTTGTTTGCAGGTTTTTGTTGTGACCAGTTTCCTTCCCAACCTGCTGACCTCCACGGTTCATCAGAATAAACTAGAGCACACCCTGAGAACTCACTCGGGAGTGCTGCGTCGCTACGGCAACGAGCGGACGGGGCGACGATGTTGAGGTCGGCGGCGCTTTAACGGAGAGAAAAAGGAACGGCCCCTTGTCGGTATGTGGAGCGGCTGTGTTTGAAATACTGTCGGTTACCGAGCGCTGCGACTCGTCGTCTCGCCGCGCCGCCTTCCCCTCTACTGATGATCGTTAAATAGTGATATAAAATTCGGCCCTTGATCTTTGGCTTTCAGGGGCTGAGGACATAGAAATGTAACACTTGTTTCCTTTCAACTAAACCCTCTCTGCTAGAAATGTAATAAACAGATAAATGTTAAGTTTGCATTTGGCCATCAACACACCAAACAATAAAAATGGAGGAGTGGAGGGGGGGTCCAGGAATGCAATGTGCATTAGCGGTGGCTTTATCAGTGTTTAATGTGTATATAGTCATGTTTCAACCTGCTGATTTGGGCAGTGGGTGAGGCATTGGGCCGGTTTAAAAAAGAAAAAAGAAAAAAAAAAGAAGAAGAAGAAGAAAAAAAAAAGAAAGGAAAATGGCAGACCAGCTTCACTAGGAGTAATTTTTGTGGTGTGACAGTCAGAGCACGTCTGGTGCGCTCCTTCCTTCCCCCAGCAGAGTGTAATCCTGGTGTCCTTGAGCGCTAAGAGAGGGTGGGAGTGTGGGGGTTTGTGATCAGTGGGTGGGGTATCCAGTGGTGCTCATGCCTGCCTGGTTGGTTAGCATTGTCCCGTTGACTCCCTGCCCAGGCTCCACCATGCCCCCGTTGCTCACGGCGCCCACGCCCGTCCATCCGGCTCCAGCATGTAAATGACTAAAACAGGAAACGACAATTAGAAACGGGCGCTGAACGTTTTACTAGACATAAAGCAAAAACAAAACAAAAAAAAAAAAGAAATCACAGAAATGTGGATTTCCTTCCGCAGAGCAAAGCAGTGCTCCAGCACAACAGACTGAAAATACTCCGGCACTTTAGAGGCATAAAAACTAGAAATCAAACACACATTCAGTGTTAATTATGGACAAAAATCCAAATCTGATGCTTTTAATTTGAAGGAAAAGTCTACCATTTTCTTTGACAGAAAAGCAAACGAAAAACAACAACAATACCTGTAAAATCCAAAGCTTTCATTGGGAACTTTTGGAGGGCAACTAATGAGTTAGAAGCCTTAATAGTTGCCCTCTCTCTCTCGCTCTCTCTCTCTGTAAGCTGTGAGTCAAGTTATCTGGAATCTCTCCTTGGTAAAATTAGCAGCGCCTGAACTTGGAGTACGCCCAGACATTCTTCATTACGGTACTGGAGCATCACAAGGTACTACGCCTTCAAAAGCCACAGCAGAACAAGACGTAGGTGACTACTGATTTTTTCTTTGTTTTTTTTTTTTTTTTTTAAACATTTTTTACATAAACTTCACTTTGAAGAGTCTAAACTATTAGAGGTTTGCAGTGAGTTTCATGGTAAACACAGAAATTAAGTATCTAAGTCAACTTTATTTGGATAGCACCTTTTGCAGGTGGAAAACCACAAAGTGCTTCACCAAATACAAGACATAAAACCACACAAGATCAAACAGAATACATGCGGTGTAAATCATGAACAACGTGTTCTCAGCTGCTTTTTAAAGGCAGTCAGTGCAGCTTCTTCGGAGCGGGTTATTTCGATCGGGGAAAATGCTTCCACTCACTTGTAGCCCTGCTGATCCCAGGCCTGTCCGTAGACGCCGTAGCTCGGCACCTGCCATCCATTGGGCACGTACTGACCGATCTGTTGCGTGTTGCTGTACCACTGGCCCCACTGGTTGTAGGGTTGGGCTGCAAAGCTCAGCGTGTTCTGCTGAAATACAGACAGATTGTTTGAGGAGCAAAAATAACAGAAGTTGTGTTCTTTGTTTTCAAAGGGAAAATAAAAGATTGGTCCTACCTGTGCCATCTGTACCTGCTGTATGGGGCCCTGTACAATGTCTGTTGTTTCTTTCCCCCAGTAGCACTTTACAATGTTGCCCTCTATCGAGGTGCCATTTACAGAAACTATGGCATGAGCTGCGGCCTCGTGGGAGTTAAACCTGTGCAGAGAAAAAAAACTAAGACATCATGTACTACCTGATATCACGTTATCCCGTACAGTTCATCCTCTGACAGGTGCATCTAAAATTAGGCATGCACTGATCCACTTTTTTTGCTTCCGATACCAATACCTGAGGTTTTGTATCGCCCGATACCGATCCGATACAGAAAAACAGACATAAATGTACTGAATTAAAACTTCATTTGATAACTCTGGACCAACACACTTAAATACACCATTAGCTTCTCAAGCTCCGTAAAAACAACTTTCATTTGTTCAGTCGGTGAAATTAGGATTATAACAATCAGTGTGAAATAAATAAAGAAACTGACAAGAACAATGAGTTGACGAGTTTGGTCAAACATGTCAGAATAAAGTGGATCAAACCTTCTTTCAACTGGTTCACACAGAGCAATTAGGATTTGATCTGATTTTTTAAAAATGTCGGGTCCGATACAGATATTAATATCAGATCAGTTCTTTATTTACAAATCAGTTTACCTCACAAAGGAGTAGCCTTTTTCCGGGAAAACGCGGATCTCCATTATTTGGCCAAAAGGTGAGAAGGTCTGTCTCATTATTTGCTCTGTGAAGTAAAATAAAAATAAAATAAAATGAGGTTTTAAAATTGTGCTTCCAAGACTTCACCATGGTGTCATCAAACAGCTGCTCACCCGTGAGACCTTGTGTGACTCCTCCACAGTAGACTGTGCAGTTACTGAGGCTGGACTGGTTTAACACCTCATCGAAAGAGAGCTGTTTGGTACTGGCTGCTAAAAAATAAATGAAAGATGGAGGAGAACGTGACAAATACGAATGCTGACGGCGCAACGAAGAAGGTTCAGGACAAAACGCAGCGAGCTCGAAAATAAAGACTAAACGCAGCGGCGTCCGATTTACGCGTAATCCTAGCGACGACAAATGTGAATCGCCGCAAACTTACTTTCATTTGTCGTTTTAGGAGCAGGCTTCCTCGTGGCCCAGTTGGTCCTTATCTGCCGCCCTCCTAGCCACTGACCCCCCATTTGCTGGATGGCGTTCTCTGCATCCTGAACACGCAAAGAGAGTTAAAAAAAGAAACGCCGATCGCACATTACAGCTGGAGCTCAGGGCCAGCAGACAGATCAGTGAAGACACACTCACCCATTTGTTGAAGAAGGAGACAAAACCATAGCCTTTAGATTTACCTGTGGCCATGTCTTTCACAACGCGACAGTCCCTGCATGTAAACACATTCACACACAGTTTGATTAAACAGGTTGATAATAATAATCATTTGTGTTTTACATTAGAAGTTGTTCAGACGTATTAGGAAATGCTGATAGAATGAAAATGAAGCAGATGAGCATCTTATTTCATCAAATTCAGATGCAGCTGAAATTCAAATTCAAAAATAAGTGTTGACTGAAACGTCAGGCAGTAAACACAATGTAGAATTTTGCTTTTATTTTAATTCGGGTCATGAACTGGACTCAAGATATCTTCCCCATCGATCTGATTCTCAGATCGGTAACGAGCTTCAGTTTAACATTTCTGAAAGAAAAACAGCCTTCTTTCAAAACTTGTGGCTCTACTTTTGTTTCTGATAAGTTTCTCTGCTCCTTTTGATTCGTTCAAAGTTACCGAGCGCTTTGTGAGCGTGTGCAGCAGAAACATTTCGAGGGGAAGAGCGTCAGACGTGTAGTGATGAGGAGAAACTTACGATATTTTTCCAAAAGGAGCAAAAGCTGCTTTTATGTCATCTGTGGTGATTTCTGGACTAAGGTCTCCAACAAAAACATGGAAGTGACCTGAAAACATAAGAAAAGCAAAGATTTTTAGAAAATAAAACTGAACATTGTAAAAGTACTTAGTGGAATATGGCCTAGAATATAAAAACAATTTAAGCCAACATCTCACATATGAACCACACAAATCTCTTGATAGAAAAATTCAATTTTAAACAGCAAAATGTATAATGTTTTGTAAAAGGAATCATCACCATTGAACCTTATGGAGTTTTGTCCATAAAAACTGAAATTCTAGGTGTGTGTGTGTGTGTAAATCTATGGGTTTGGGTTTTTTTTCCAGATATACAGATGTGCAAGTCAGTGTATAAATGACTAATCGCGAGCGTCGTCACGCGAGTTACTTACTGCTCGTGTCTTTCTTCTGGCTCGTTGGGGTCGTGGCCCAGTTGACCTTCACCTCCTGCAAGAGACACAAGACGCAAAGAGCAGGGGAAGACGAAAACGTGAGACGCGCTCCAAGAAGAAAAGCGGGTTGTTGTTCTCTTGATTAGAGGGGGGGGGGGGAGGGGGAGTCACACAACCAGTTTTACTTTTGGTTTTATTTCGTGATTGAGAACTCTTGATTAGGACGGCCTCGGAAAAGCCACAGAAATGCTTATAAAACCACCAACACAAACCAATTATCCATGGTTGTCTAATTTTACACATAGCCTGCATCAATTAAGACATTGCTATACAGTGGAGTACATAAAGGGATATTATGTTCAGGCTAGTAATTTGGAGTAAAACTGTAGGAAGTAAGGTCCAAATAACAAGGGACTTACAAACAAGTGATTTTTACGAACTTGTTATACTCCTCAAATGGTCCTTCAATACCTGTTGAGGATAAAATATTTTCAACTCAAAGAATTTTCCTTAAGAATTGCTCTTATGTGGATTCTACGTGGAAATAAGGTTGCAAAGAACACACAGCATTAAATATGTAGGGGTGAGGGGAGCACAGAAGAGCATCAATTAAAATCAGGTCAAAGAAAGTAACATTTAATTCAATTAATTAATAAAAACAGACAGAATGGAGGATGAAGAGACAAACAGGACTGTATTCATATTGTATTCATTAACATGTTCTGTTGTACAGAAGCCCAACACGAGTTAACATAACCTTAATAGTACAAACGCAGAGAAATCATCTGGTTACCGAGCGATTTTCTGTTTGATTAGCCCCGATCAGTGATTGGACGATTAAAACCCCAATCGGTGGACACAGCAAGCTAAGCGCTACCAGGTTACTGCAAACACTCTTTGTGCCAATGCTATGACTGAGTGAAGAAAAAGGAAAAAACAACAAGAAATGTGAGAAGCTCTTTTAAAGAAAATTGTGGTTTCTGTTACACAGAGTCTGCAGTTGTGAATAAGAGAGCAAGACTTTAACAATTAAAAGAGGTGAAGACGTTAAAAGATCCACATTTGCCGTAACGTAAAAATGGATCCAGAGACGTTTAGGAAATTTAAGGAGTTCAGAGTGAGATCTAAAATGCTTAGGATTGTTCAAAATTTGTCAAATTTAATCTCTGTAGTTGTGCTGCGGAAAGACATTCTGTCCACCTTACCTCACTTTGCCACTTTCTTCTTCTACTATTCTCCAATTTGGATTATTTGCTTTTATTTCAACTGTAAACTTTGCGTTTGCTCAGTTTTTTTTCCTCTCCGTAGATGTTAAATCTGGTCTGGCGTTCCGTGTTGACTGTGGTAACCTGCCAACAATAGATGCTCGCACCGAGCCATTTCTGTTGGAGGTTTCCTCCTGTAACGGGGAGTCTTTCCTCTCCACAGTCGCTACATGCATGCTTTGCAGGAGAGATTACTGTAGAGTCAACGGCATAGATCGTCTGGCGTCGCTATACGTTTGACCAGGAGGAGTGAATGCTGGATTTAACTAGAGATTGAACTTTTTTTAAAACTAATTTGAATAATTAGCTGAACTCCATGCATCGTTTGATAGCTGGATCAATTGGGATGTAATAGATTTAAGTTTGTTTTTTTTTTTGTAACTTTCCCTTGAGATGACATGTTGTGTATTAGTGTTATTGTGAATCATTTTACAAACAACCTCAACTAAGCTCTGAATGTAAATAAGGAAGGATGGAAAATATTCTGAATGCATGAGCAGAATGGACATTATTAAGTTTTATTATAGAGTTAGGGAGGTGAGGTGTTGAGGTACAAAAGGTGAGAGGATGAAGTTGAGGAACGAAAAAGTATTTCATTCTTGATTTGATTGTGAGAGGTTAAAAGTAACATTTCTGGTGATATTTAAAGATGCAAGCAGCAAGAATTCATTTGGCAGAAGATTAAGCCCAGAAAGCAAAATACACCAATCAATATGTCAATGTTAGGATGGGAAAGTGATCAAAATCAGAAAGAAAACTGCTGAGAAACTAAAAATAAAAAATACTTTCGCATCGACATGCGACGCAAACGTAGGCTTTTCTATTTCTGACTTTTTTTTTCTTGACTACTTTGTCTGGACCCAGTCTGAATACTGTCCTGCAATAAATTAGCTTTAATGAATTCTACATGATACACATTAAGACAGTAGAGGCTGCACTTAATCTGCAACATAAAATCACAAATATCAGAAGACTAGCTGACAGAAGCAAAGAAAAGAAAATCACCGATGTGCATATTTTATATTAAAAGACAATGAAAACAGGAAAGTTCTCGACGCAGAACTCAAAACGTGACTAAAAGTCCCTAAGCAACGCTCTCAAGATTTTTGAAACGTTCGAAGAGAGAATGATTAAAGCAGCACTCCCAACTCAGACATTTTGTACACAGGAATAAAGTAAACATGAAGCAGAGCAGGAAAACAGGAAGCAAGCCGTATTTTAACGGGTTGTTTGTTTATAACCTTGCCCGCCCGGCCTCGCCCTCGGCGGCTCGCTAAGGAGATATGATAGCTTACCTTACCCAGTATTTTCCGACCATTCATGGCTGCGATTGTAGCAGTGGCGTGTCTATGCTCATAGAACTCCACAAAGCAGTATGGATCGTGACCTGCTGTCTGGAGTGGACAAGAGACACAGATTCAACAAATGCGCTCTGAATTAAACGATAAAAAATGGGAGGCCGCGTAATTAGCGCGCCGCTGGGAAAGAAAAAAAAATAGCATATAGCAGAGCAGACATCAGAATAGGGTCAGTCGAGACGAAATGCAATGACGTGAACTCACATCTACTATCATTTTGCAGCTTTTACAAGGCCCAATCTGGCTGAACAGTTCCAAGATGAGGGCCTCCGTAACGTCCCGGGACAGATTCCCCACATACCTGCACACGCAAACACAAACAGGACCAAGAAAACATCAGTGGTCTCGATGATGAGGTAGCAGGAAGCGTATACACGTGTTTCGTCTGGAGCTAAATGCAGATGGACAAGGATTGGAAGATGGTTGAAAGTTTTGGGAAGACAAAAGACACAAAAAGCTGTTTAAAAGACACATTAGTTTGAAAAAGCTTTTTTCAGCCACTTAGCATCTTTTTGCTTTATTTCCTTTTGATTGCAAAGTTTTAAGGCTACATCTCTCCTTCAGGATGTTTTATTAAACCGCCGTTGGCGGCGAGCTGCTCTTAGCGATTACCGGAAAGGCTGAACATGTTACAGCCAAGCTCCGGTTTGATTGTGTTGAGATTTTAATCTCCGTCCCGACTTGGAACGCGCTGGATTTGGAAGATTTTCTGGAAAAGTCGAGGCGAGGATTTACAAGAGGAGTGGGGTAAAATGCTAAAAATGATGTTTTGGTCAGTTTATAAATTACGCTATAGTGTTATAAATCCCCCTCTGCTAACACTCCTCAAGAATCTGTGTTCACTAAGAAACATAGGACAGAAAGTCTTGACCCACTTATTCCCATTGCATTATGTAGGAATCTGGTGGCAGCAAGATCCTAACACCCAACAGGTCACTGAGTCTGAGAATCCTTTATAAATATTAAACCATTTCCTTTTTAGATACGGCGTCAAATACATATATACATATAAAATGCGGAAAAATTGTAAAATACAAAAATGCTTTCGGTGAAGTAGTCTTTAAAACTTAGTTGATGCTAAAAGTAAAGAAATGTGGTTTTAAAGAATAAATTCCAAATAAAAATAAAATTCTTCGCTTCCAAAATGCAAAAAAATAAATAAAGAAAGAAAGAAAAATAAATAGCAGCATAAAGAACTGAAATCAACCAAAATATTAAATTTCAACTTTGCCACATCATTTTAGTTTTCCTTGCTTCGTTCCAATAGACTTTTGCCACAGTTGCAAACAACGTACAATTTAACATTCACGCTTACATTTATTTACATCAAAGACCCAAAACAAAGCGTTCCTTTAAATAAAGAAATCATCACTCCATAAGCAGAAAATGCTCATAATATTTAATGTAGTTTCTGCATGCTGATTTACCATCATTAACCTTGAACTGATTTCTGTTTGTCAACTAACTCCACAACCCCAATGAACACTGGCACAGTTTTCAAATTAATAAACAGTTTATGTAGTTTCTAATATCCCACTGTGCTGCAAGCTGCTTACAAACCCATAGTGACACATAATCACGAATATATCTATATATATTTGCACAGATCATCACCAAACATTTCAGAAAAAGATTAAATGCGTTGAAGATTGCTTGTCCCGGTGGTTTCTTGTGTTGAATAGTGACTACTAAAATAGCCCAGACTTCAGGGATGCTGTTATAAAACTACTGGCCTTCACAATGACCAACACCATCAATGTACCGTTGTTCGGGAGTGAACGACACAAAATAGTACAGCTTAACGCTCCTTTACTTACAGCAGGAGTTTGAACGGAATGGTTTCCGTTGCCATATGTATTTATTTATTTTTTTCAAAAGCCCAAAAGGAAAACGCGCTTCCATTGTACTCGAAGAAAGAAGCTTGATCCAATTGGTATTTTTAGGATTTTTCTGGAAGTAGCTAGCTTAGTTATGTGGCTAGCATTAAACGTTTCGACCACATCAACTGTAAAACCTTTCAGAAAATGTGCTGTTGCTACCGAGATGCCAGCTGGACAGTTCCACCGTACAGAACCGATTCCCGTTCAAAAACCGGTATTATGAGACGTTCCTATTTACATGTACCGCTCAACGTTGTGTGACGAACACAAGCGGCTAGCTAAGAGCAACGCAGTCAGACACTCACAGGGTTTTCGGCTGCTCGTCGTCCATTCTGTCTCACTTGGTGGCCGAAAACAAGTCGCGACCTTGTGAGCAAATCCACGACAGTCGCGGTCAGCCGTCGGTGACACGGTCGGGACACTTTAATACGAGGCGTGGAGGGTTTTGACACCGTTGTTAGCCTTCGGAGTGAACAATGGGCTGCCGACAAAGATGGCGGAGCGACCGGGGGCCGATTCCAAACCCGCATGCGCGACAGTTCAGCCAAAGGCGACTTGGACTCAAACGTATATTTCGTGTTAGGTGGTTTTGTTGTTGTTGTTGTTGTTGTTGTTGTTGTTTTTGCTCTAAAACAATATTTTTAAAAAAATGTTTTCAAGTCAAAAATACTTGGTAACATTTGACCTGTTCTATAGTAGGAAAAGAAATGTTGCACAATGAAAGGTAAGATTGTAACAGCTAAAAGTGCAACAATTACACGTTTATTGCAACATTTCATTTCCTGTCAAGAGTTCAGTTTGAAAAAACAAAAACAAATGCAAAACATTCAAATTATCCATCCTCCTTCTACGTACGATGAATGCAACACAAAACAACTTTTTTTTTCCACATCAACTGCAATGTTATTAATATATAGTACATATGTATAATGGAACATTGCATTTTTTTTTCTGTTAGATGTCACCTTTTCAACTGACTTAATTTATTTATGGCACTAGTCCTTTATCACATAAAACGAAAAATAACTCATATTATCCTAAATGTTACAATAGTTTAATATTTTTAATTGGATTATGGGTTATTTCCTGTTACACGACTTTTAGTGAAAAAAATATATTTCTAGAATTATCACATTTATCCTAATATTCAACATTAAAATGTTGCTCTAACCAGAATAAAGGTGTTTTGGGGGGGTTTTTGCCTCTTTTGTAGCTAGGCATTTCTCCATTAGATGCATTTTCTGTTAAAAAAACAAAAATAATAATCTGGGAATTAAAATTAAAAGTTTGGAACTTCAGCAAGTCTTATATTATGAAAAACTGAAACAGCCTTAAAGGTCAAAGAGGCTTTATTTACAAGTGATGTATTTACATTTTCAGGCAGTAACCTGACCACTGAAAAGAAAAACAAATGTTTGTACAACTTTGGTAATTGTTTTATTTAAATACATTCCTTTTAAGACTTCGCTTTGCAAAAACAATAAATGAATCAGCCCTTATAGAGGAGAGACTACCATAATACGTAACAGCATTACATGGTTTGTATTAAACAATATTTTAATGTGGAACAATTTCTAGAAAAAAAAAAAAAACCTAAAAGAACCTGATTTACATGATTCTTTAAGTAGAACTTTAGTAATTTATTTAAAATGAATAACAATGATATAAATTAAATCACCAACATGAAACAAGTAGCTTAAAACAGCTTCTTTTTTTAAATCCAGTTATTTGTACCCAGATGATGCAGTCCTACATTATTTAAACAAAATGTGTGCAAAGATATTTCACAGATCGCTCTCTGCACTCGGTCGCCAGCCTTGTCCTCATCTTGGACAGACGCTGTGGTCTGTCATTAGCTTCTCCATCCTTTTGATTTTGCGCTTGTTTTTCGGCATGGGTTTGTCGTACATGCCGTTTCGAAGCAGATGCTCTTTGCTGTGGTGAACCTGAGCGCCGTGCTGCAGCTGGAAGGAGCACAGAGCTTTCAGAGGCCTCAGTAATATCTGAGAATGAAAAAAAAAAATTGTTTTTTTTTTCAATTAAACATAAAGATTTATCTAAATATTTGAATTTCAAAAGGAAATATTAGCTAATTGTCAACTGACTCACCTCTTGGATCTCGTCGTTCTTCTCTAAGACCGACAAGGCCACGGCGGCGCATTCCAGCGTAGACAGACAGATGTTGGAGGGCTGAGTCCGGATCACGTACTGGCTCGACAGATTCCTGTTAAGCTGGACCTGATAAATCAAAGCAGAAGGAATCGATGCAGTTGCTAATAGCCATGTTGTTATACAAATTAAAAATACACTCCATAATGAAATTCAATTACCTCTGTAAAGTAGTTTCACATTGTCTATCAATGCTAGCAATATCTGATTAATAATTTATGATATGACCACTGACAGGACGACCTGCTGTAAAAGCAATGCGCTGTATTTTTTTTTTTTTTTTTTTAAATCACCAGCAATGCTTTAAGTAAAAAAAAAAAATAATAATAATAAAATTAAAGCTTTTTCCATAAAATGAACAAACTGGAAAATGCTAATCAAGCTACCATAATGATGCTGGCAACTAAATAAAATGTTAATTCTATTATCATATTTTCATTGTTTTGAAATTATTGTTGGTCACACACACAAACACACTGTAATTTTATTTAAGTTAGCTTTCATTTATATAGACACCTCTATCTTAGAACTAATTGATAGTTTGGTAAACTTTGGCTATGTGTGGGAATTGTTACATTTTGGAGGAAGATATTTGATAAAAACACCCATCTGCCCATGTCTTACGTTGTTTGTTTGTCTTTTTTTCTATCTCTGGACGGGCTGTACTGAAACGTCAACTTCATTGTTTCTGCAAAAGCCAATGTACTTTCAAAACTACATCAAAATGTTGCACACACCTGTTTGGGCAGGTGGAACATGCTGTTTTTCAGGAACATGTTTTTAGCCTGGCTCCACGTGCCGTCTATAATGATCACATTGTGCTTCACGGCGGAGATCTCCAGGCGTTGCGCCAACTCCTCCAGGTTCTGGGATTTAGGTCCGGGGTACAGGATGAGCGTTCTGTCGTCCCGACACACGGCGGCGAGCTCTGGATGCCTGAGTGCAGAACGATTAAGAAAACAAATGAGCAATTTTAACGATTTTTCTGGGGGAAGGTTTGGGCTAATAAAATGCAGCCGACTTACTTTTCCTCATTAAACCGCCTTCCTACTATAACGTTGCATTTTCCCTGTGGCAAACAAGCAGCAAGAAGAGGCACAGTCCGAAGTACTCTGCTTTCCTGCGAGCAGAACGCAAAAATGGAAGACATCAGAGAGTCTGATATTACAATCTGGTACGGCTTTTTTGTTTGTTTTTTTAAAGAAAAACAGAAAAACATGAAACATTTCAATAACCAAAAGCTCAACCACAATACGAACTGGAACTTTTTGCAACTTCTTCACATTTTGTTACACTTTAAACATAATTTTCACTTTCCCCATTCTACTTTGCAAAATAGCTCGAGGTAAAAGGAGAGCAGGTGTCTCCAAGTCTCGCTGCAGATTCTTGCTTGGAAAAAAAAAACTTTTTACTAGGCCATCCTCAGAATAGATCCCCACAGAATGATGCTGCCATTACCAAGTGATGACATACAGTTCATAATTCATTATTTTGCACTAATGCCTATCAGTCTATCACTTAAAAAATATTAATAAAATCTATTTCGGAGAATTAGCCAATAAAAGATATTACCACGTGAAGAACCAAAAGATAAACACACGAGATCTACTGACTCACCTCTGCGGGATGCTGCACTACGTACAGACATGTGGACACCTCCAGTGGTTGTTGCGGGAGAAAGGGACAGAGACACACCTTCTGAGGGCGACTACAACATGGGAGGAAAGTTGAAGACGTGAAGCTCTGATTTCCCAGTTATTTCCCCCGTCTAACGCCCCCAACTCTGTTTTCAGCTGGTCGTCAGCTTTTTCTGAAACGATATAAATCTCTTCCCTCATTAAAGCATGCCATTTAAAGAAAGTAGAACAAGAGGAAGGATATATATATATATATATATATATATATATGTATGTGTGTGTGTGTGTGTGTGTGTGTGTGTGCGTGTGTAATTATTTTGTTTGTTTTCTTTTTCTTACAGCTTCTCGTTCAGATGCTCGTTAACTCAAGCTAGGCTAACTAGCGTTAGCTTCGCTCTCATTCAGCTCACCGGCAGCGCAAACATGTCGGTCTTCTTTCCTCAACTTCAACCGGGAGGGCAGCCAGGTCTCCGAAGGCGTCCACCAACTCGTCGTCCGCATAAGACTCGTCACAAGCAGGAAGTCCGTTTTCCTCCAGGGTGACAGGAGAGCACACACAAGGACCATTGTCCATTGCGGTGTTAGCCACTTAGCTAACGTCGACGTCGCGTTCAGGTGACTCGGAAATTTAAATGCCCTCCGTAAAATCAACTTTTTGTTTTTCCTGTAAAATGTGCCGGATTAAATTTATTTGATTTTATATAAACATTTAATGTGTTTCAATTAAGAGATTTCTGGTTTAAATTCGATGTTTAGGGTATTATTTTCTCCCTGTATGTTTACTCGAACGGAGGAGCAAATATTCGAATGTGACCCGAACGCAACACACGCGCTCCACCGAAAAACAACAGCGTCCAAAAAAAATAAAAAATAATAATAATTTCCGGTGTAGAAATCGATCAAGTAGTGAGCTGTGATTGTTGTGAAAAGCGAAATAAAGTGACGAATTAACCTTGCAGTCATGGTTTTGTCATATCATCGTAAGGTGGCTTTATTTCCCTAACCACAGTTGCAAAAGGAAAATGTAACTTGCATTCAAGAGAGATTTATTCCAGAATAATAAAGAGCATTGAGATGATTAAGGATATGAAAGGCACCTAGATTTCCAAAATTAAATCTATTTTTATTTGGAAAAGTGAATTTGGGATTGCCGAGCACCAGGAAATTTTACGATTTTATTTGGTCTCGTCCTGTGAGAAGAAATTCTCACAGACTGTCAGTTTCTGTTTGTAAGTAAATCTCTTCTCACACTGGTCACAGCTGTAAGGCCTCTCTCGAGGGTGGATGCGTTGACGGACTTTGCTCACACAGTCATTATGGATTTTGCTCCTGTTGATGCTGCTATAGTTCTGTGGGACCAAATCAAGAGAGACAGTGAAGGAAATATAATAAAATATTGCATCTTAATTATACAAGACAGAATGAAAGATTTTCCATAAGTTCTTGTAGCGGGAAGAGGGAAACAAAGCTCTTTCGATACATATGTTCTGCTTTTGCATTGATGGCTAAAAGAACACATCCAGTCTTGTTTGGTTGGTGGTAATTTAGTCCAGATTTAATAACTTTAAACATATTTTACAAGGTCCAATGTTGTGCAGATTTCCAATCATAGACAGACAGCGGGACGAAAGAAATCAAAGTGCAGATGTCCGTTAGACAGGAACAAGTGCAGAACGCTGAACAATAAGTGTTGCCTATTTTCAATTCAGTGTCCAATGGGATAAGGAGCAAAATACGACAAAACAAAAAAAACGAACATTTATTTCTGAGAAATACAATTTAACATAAGACTCACAAAGGGTAAGTGGTAAATCTCAAGAGTTTCAGCTTTTGAATCAAATGACTAAAATAGAAACTTTTCAAAGATATTTTAAGTTATTGAGACCTGCCTAAGAATTCGCATTGTAGATAGTTGGCAGGTCCAACTTTGGCCCTGCCCTACTTACTCTAGCAGTCTAACTTATCTCCTCTCTAAAGTTTTTTTTTTTTTTTGAAACACTGTTGAAATGTTATTCATACACTTTTACCTGACGGCCTGTTTGTGTTTGTCCTCTGCAATTCCATTGCAGCCACAGGATCGAGGGTTCCTGTGGCCAGATTCACCATGTGGTCTGCAGCACAACCTCACATGCAAAAAAAAAAAAAAGGAAAATTCTTTCCCCTCCTGCCTTTTCGGTGCAAATCCAGAGTGTGAAAAACAAACGCTTGAGGAGAGTTTTCTGCCAAAATATGTTTTTAATAAATGATTTCGAGGGCACCGTGACTCAGCAGGATTCGTGCCGGAGCGGAACAGGAACACATTGTTAATTTATTTCAATTCCGCATAATAAAACGTCTCATAACGTGTGTCACGGGTTAGACGGACACGTCAAATATAGCTGATAGTGCCTTATTTTTAATATGTGCACGCATTGCACACTTGTGGCCTGGCTGTTTACAAGCCGGGGGAGAAGCGGTGTCATATTAGCGGCCAGATGGGTTTATTTTTAGTCAAAGGTGCATCTTGACGTCACACGTGTTCTCAGTTCTTTTTTTTTTTTTATTATTATTATTATTGGCACTCGTGACCCAAACCTTTCCCCTCTACTTGTGAATCATGCATTATTGCTACAGCGACTGGGTTCACCTGGAGAAACGGAACATAACGTGTCAATGTGACAGCAGCTGTTCATTTTGAGTTAATGCAGAGTCCAATCACAATAATACTAAAAGCATTTTTTTTAAAAAAAATACATTTAGTCGCAGTGGGACTATTTTTGTAATGTGAAAACCTAGAGTAAAAAAAAAGCACAAAAAAAATCTAACAAAATACAGCACATTATGAATTTTTGTTGTTGTTTTGGTTGTATTTGTAGCCAAGAAATTGGTAACGTATATTACTTTGGCTTTTCTGCCCACAAATGTGTCAAACAAACACCTGTTAAATTTCGTAGCAGTTTTCAAAAGCTTAACAAACCACACAATCTGAAAACGTTTTACAATGTATCCCTTAAGAGCGTAAACAAGCATAACAAGCGGATACAAGCTGATAAATTAGTCAGGCTGTCTGCTCCAGCAATCAGAATGCACTTACCGTATACCTCTCTGTATTCATATAAACTAGACAGGTGCAAGTTTGCAGACAAGGGTGTTGTGTTTTTTCCCCTGGCACTATGGATTTGGTGCCACTGTCTGAGGGAGTTAAAATCTGTGCAGGTGTGTACAGCGTACCAGGTCAACAAAAAAATGAGCTCCACATGTACGCGTGCAGAGCCCAATGAACTAGTGCACAGTAAAAAAAAATGCTAGATTCACACGACACAGCATAAAACAATGCTATATTTTCTGAAAATGTTGCAATTGTATTTTTTTTTTTTTTATTTTGGTTCTGATCCTTGTTTTGCCTATTAATTCTTAACATATGACAGATCCCGACCCTTGATCGCGCCAAAAAGAACTGCGTGACCTGCCAGTAAGAGAATGACCGTAAATCATTCATTGTCAGGGGAGGTACAAAGCGGCCTGACACACAATTAGTGTGAAACAATAGACAGTACCATTCCATACCTGAAAACCTTGGGTTGCAAAACAATCAAAACCTCAAAGGAACTAAGTGGTGGAGGCTCAAGATCCACTTATTCTATGTGTTACACAACCTGGTCACCCTGACTTTAACCTGTAGGAACTGTGTGGAAGAACATTTTAGTGGGTTTTAAAACGTAGCGTTTTGGCTAAATTAAAGTATTACACACTGCCTTTTGTTTACAGCAGGATCAGCTGGTGAGGTGATGGGTCTGTCTTCTTGTTTCTCCGTATTAACCTCTGTCTCAACATCTGTTTCTTGGAGTCCTGTAGTGGTCGTTGCTGCTTGACTCTCACTTCTATCTTCGTTCGGCTTTGTTTCTTCCTCTTCACCTGGTTTTGCGTCTGTGACAGTCATCTCATCGGACTCCTGGGTGCTTTCACTCTCCAGGGCCCCGGTTTTCAACTCAACTGGATCGCTGTCAAGTTGCGCAGCTTCAGATTCAGACACCACGACGTCTTCTTCATTTCCGTCCCCTTCGTCAGCAGTCTCTACAGGTGATGCTGTCTCTTTTTCCTCCACCCTGTGCTCCTTTCCTCCAGCCTCCTCTTTCTCTTGTGCAATCATATCAACCGGAGTAAGAGGTGTTAGATCCAAGCATGATTTAGGAGAGGATGCCGTCTTTCTCCTGGGAGGGACATTTGGTTTATTGAGCTCGGACTCTTGCCTTCCCAGTTCTTCTCCTCCAATAGATCTCCTGTCTAGGTCTGTAGGACCATCATCTACAGCCTCCCAGTCTGGTTCATCTGGCAGGAACTCATAGCTTGAAAAGCCAAGAGGATCTACTGCGGTTTCTGAGACTTTTTCTGCAGCTATTGAGACGCTTTTTTGAGTCTTGATGCTCCTCTCTGCGGTTTGAGTGTCGTCCTCTTCTAGGGATTGAGGAAAAGGTTCTATGTCACAGGGAGAAGAATTGGCACTAGACCTTAAGAAGTCCGTGACTTCGTCTGAGTGTTGCCTCTCTTTTTCAGACTTGGCGAGAATGTCTTCGAAGTCATACATATCTTGAGGTAGAGTCCGAGATTCCTCTGATGTGAAAATTTCTTTCTCTTGCTGTTCTGTCTCCACTGCAGGAGTCTCATCGATCAGGACGAATTTCTCTAAATAACCTCTGGCCTCTCGGTCTGAATGCCTGCTATGGAAGGATTTCTCAGACGTTATGCTTTCTGCATCCTCCTCCTTTTTCCTACTGCCCAATGCTTCCTCATACAGGTCAGTGTAAAGGAAAGCCATGGCTTTCGGCTCTTCCAGCAATATTTGGTCAATAATTTTTGGTGGTCCTTCAGGTAGGAAGATTGGTGTCAGGATGTCTTCTTGGCTACCGAACAAAGACGAACCACTTGGTTTGGAAGCAAGCCTAGATATTGGACTTTTTGCTCCTCCGACTTCGTCAGTAATATCCATACTTTTTAAAGTATAGTTTTCTGTACCGCCATAGAAGACATCGTCTAGGAGGTCACTGGTTATTTCCTCTAAACTGACTGTGTCTGATTTATCAATGTCCACACTTTTGGCCGTTGTGTGATCTTCAGGTGCCACTGGTTTCTCAGCACCCAGGTTGTCAGTGGCTTTTTTTGCCTCATGCTCCTCCTGCCCTTGTGGAATCACAGCAGGACTTCCTGGAGCCTGGGCCTCAATCAGAGAGAATGCCTCAAAGTAGTCCACATTCCCAGTTGCTCCTCTCACTGGAGGTCTGGCCACAGGAGCCCCTGGTGGGTCCATTGCACCAGGACCTGTAGGAGGTAAAACCTTTATCTGATCGCCAGTTTCTGCTGAGAATGGTAAGTCATTGTCTTGAGTCTCTGCACTGGTTTTGGGAACAAGACTCTCCTCCAGATATGACAAGTTGTCCACCATTTCCTTGCTCTCCTCTTCGTCCACTGTGGCAAATTTAGGAGGGACAACAATGTTGAGGATTTCTGAACCTTCTGACACTATTCTGAACAAACGCTGCTCTTTGTCCTCCAGAAGATCAGTCACTTCCTCTTGTTCCCCTTCTGCTTCCGTTTTCACATTGGGCTGGGACACTTCTACCAACTCTGGTCGCCCTGAGACGCTGTCAAAGGTTTCATCCCACAGTTCTTGCTCTCTTTCCGCTTTGCTCTTCTGATTGTTCACTCTTTCTTTAGGTTTTCTCTGTCTTGCGATCATCTCTTCGTCCATGACAAATATGATCTTTCCTGCAGGCTGAGACCCCGATGCTCCGAGTCGGACTGAAGCCGGTGAGCTAACATCCGCTCTCCCTGCTTCAGGCGTCCAAGGTGTGGCACAATGACTCGCGGTTGTTTCCCATGCGATCCCGCTGTCTTCGCCTTGCATGGTCACCATGGAGAAAGAGGTGTCCATCAGGAGGCACTGCATTTTGGGTCGGACGCTGTCATCGTGGACGGCCTCACGTAAACTAAAGGCATGTACACAAAGTGACAGTCATGAACAAAAACAAAAGCTCTTTCTTTGCAAGTCTTGAGTTTTACACAATTTATTTTGTTCTCCCAATGAAAGCGGCAATGTTCCAATACAAAGATTATATTTTACACGCAACCATCCAGCACGCAACCAAGTTATGTTTCTATGCAATATCCTTCGTTGTTTTTACAGGATTTCATTTAAAAACAGTTCAGTTTCAGCTGATTACATTCTCAAAGCAAAAATACCTGTTTCGAAGGTTCTCCACTTCATCACTTGCTTCAACATTTTGTTCTGCTGCATCTTCCTCACCCAACATCGTCATTTCGGCTTCGACATCAGACCGTGCTAAATCTTCTGCCAACGTGTCCATTGTCGGGACTATCCTGATGGATTTGCTTGAGTTTCCCAGCACACTTCAACACTGTCACTGTTGACCACTGCGTGCTCAAGTTGAGTTTTCATGCTCAGCGTAATCTTGAAATAGAAAACCGGCCTTCCTGTGTTTCATCTAAAGTATTTGCAGCATGTTGGGGGAGCTCACTTGCCGTCTGTTCAACGTATATGATTCAGCACATCTGTAATATATTAGCATTTTATTATTTTTTTGTGGGCTAGGTGGGGAGGGAGTTTAGTGTTTTAACAACCTGAACACAAGTGATTCAGCATTTTAAAGAAATGCGTGATCCCTATCACTCCTGACTGGTCTATTTTAGTGCTGGTGGCCTGTATCCAGTGTCATGACTCAGTCTGTGGGTCTGACAGAGACAAGAGTATTGAATATATTAATTAAAAAAAAAAAGCATGGATTTATTCGGTTTTTCCTTATTTGTGCTTCCTTATTTTCCTTATTTCCTTAGAATCAAATGAACAGCAGAGAAAAACATCCAGAGTAAAGACAAAACACAGTCATTAAGTGATGATTTGATTCTTTTGGAGGATTTGCTCTGTGCAAAAATGTTAGTACCTCAACCGAGCCATCTTTGGAAACAATAACTCTCTTGAAGTGTTTGGAATATCCAAATATCAATTAGCCACAGTCCAATAAGATGTGTAATGTGGTGGTGGTGGCATTTATTCCAGGATTACTTTTCTTAAACTGGAATTTTTTTCTTCTCAAGGTGGATGAAACAAAGAACAGACCCAGGGAGTTTTGATCCAAACCATTCAGTCGTCCACTTGAAATCTGAAAGCATTACTGTAAGTCCAACAGTAGGCTACAAACAACAAAAAATAGTTTTATGAGAAAACAGACATGTGGGGTCACTCGAACAGAACTGGAGTAGAGGTGGTCTTACAATCTCATAGATTGTGAAATGTGAAATAATGATACACTCCAACCAAAGAGGACCAAATATTATAATTAAATCAAGAATGACACAGAAAATGCTTGATCTAACCCAAAAAAGTTTTCTTATGTTTAAACGTTTATTTCTACCTTCAAAAATGAAACATTTTAAGCACTTTTTTTGTGATTTTATAACAAACAATCAAGCTTAAAATTTGATAAATAATAAACTCCTAAAAAAAAATTTACACGCGCACACACACACATTACACAAACAACCTTGTAGCTGTAAACCGGTTTTTTTCCCCCCCCATGACTCCCCTCCCAAGATGGCGGAAACAACGGCGTTGGGTTCTTTTGAGCTCCACTGCACTGTAAGGAACGTTACCGCCACCTGCTGGATTGGAATAAAAACAGGGATTATAGAGGGAATGTGTTATGATCGCCACATCACGTTCTCCTGACTAAGGCCTGTCTCAACTATTCCAATAAATAAATAAATGAATAAATAAATAAGTCTTCACTTAAATTGAGATGCTGTACCATAACCTTAAACAAAACAATTCTTCAAAAAAAAAAAAAAAAAACGTGAGCACTGTAGACATTAACATCTAAATCTCCATCATTGCACATTGTGTCTTTTAGAACATATTTCCTCTTGTTCCATTTTTCTATGACTTTTTCAAAGTTTTTAAATTGTGTACTGTTAACACGTGCAAGGATTGATTTGCACAATGTGCAGCTGGCGCAACCGTTTTATTGCCAATTATTACAAAGGAAAAAAAAAAAAAAAAAAGAATCTGATCCGAACGTGACGTGATTACGTCGTAGACCTTACGCTCCCCCAGGAGCGTCGGATAAAGCCGTGCGATGAATGAGACGGGAGACTGGCAGAGGGCAGAGGGGTGGATGATGATGATGACGACGACGATGATGAAGATGAAGGAGGAGAATGATCAAGCCAACGAAGCATCGCCGTCGTAGTTTCTCGTTACCTTCGTGCCTGTTTTGGAGAAATACCGAGGACAAAAAAAAACCCCAAAACACGTAAATACTCCTCCGTGCAGATGCTGGAGGAGGCCATCGGGTGAAGCCGCTGCCGTCTAATCTCAGAGGAGGACGGAACGTGATGGTAAAACCCGGAGAGGGAACCGCATTTCTTTTGCATCGTCTCCAGGAGCAACGGAGGGAATGGAGCGCCGTCTGAAAGGAAGATGTTTGTCGTCTCCGAGCTGCAGTAAATGCCCCACGTGCAGAAAAACTCAGTAATATTTCTCAGCGGGAGGCTTTTTTTTTTGTTTGTTTGTTTGTTTAATGGCACGTCAGACTTTGGTGGAAAAATAAGCAACTAAAGCTGGGATTTATGAACTCCCGCGACTCGTCAAAATAGGAATGTAAATATTTTTCCTCCTGGTTTTTTTTTTTTTTTTTTTCGTATCCATCCCACTTCTTGTGAGATTTGACACCAGCTCCTCGTGTTTGTAAGCGAGCTAAAAATCTTACTGGTTAAGATTTTGGGGATGTTTCGAACACTTTTACCAGCATCTACCGTCGAGCCTTTCGGTACTTCAACTTTCGACTCAAAAATAGCCTAATTCTGCTCTAAACCGGGCTCCGTTTGCTGTCAGCCAGCAAACATAATCCGTTAAAGTCGAGCCGCTCGCTTATTTGGCTAACGGAAGCAGCGGCTAGCAGCAGCTAGCGTCTGTGCTGCCGTTGTGTTGTCGGTCATCATGCATGCACCGACACGTTTCGCTCCGACGAGGCCAGCCGAGAGGATGTGCCCAAGGGCATAACAGCACAGCCGGCCATGTCTGACTGAGAGCAGCCGGTCCAGGAGCCCACAGCGAGCAGAGCGGAGCGGCTTTAATCAGAGGGGGGAGAGAGAGCGGATCAACACCAGCAGCAACTAGCCCGTTACCCCCCTCGCCCCCCAGTTCAACAGGAGACCGTCGACTGGATCATTTTCCGACCCAACTTGGCACCCAAAGCGAGCAGAAATGGGGTATGTAACTGGCGGCACACTCAACGCAAAGCTGGTAGCGCTCCACTCAGCGTGGGAGAGGGGAGGGGGAAGGCGGGGGGTTGGCTGACTTTGTTTTTGTGGTTTAGTGGAGCCGAGCTGAGTCTCATCTTTCCTGTCCCACACAACACAAGGCTAGCGTGCTACTCACTGCTAACTATAAATGAAGTGCCCCCCGCCCTCACCCCCCTCCTTAAATCTGGTCCAGACAGACACCGCGATACCTTCAATTATTAAAAAATATCACGGTATTTTGTGGTACTGTGGTAACTATTTATTCCATCTCTCTCATGATAACTCTGTGGTTGTGACAGTGTGTGAAAGAAATCAAAGCCCCACAAACCCAAATACTACTCTTGAAATGAGCTCCTTAGGATATTATAAAAGTTGCTAATGGCACTACTTGTTTTTCCTACGTTATTATCCTCCTTAGTGAGGTTAAACAAGGTTAATTAGAAAAAAATGAGAATGACATCTAGATTATCCAAATTGGTGTATAAATTTCTAATCAGGAATTATAATTGCAGGCAGACTCAGCAAAAAGACATTTTCCACTATGAACGTAAAGTGTACAATGAGTCCAACATTACCTTTTTATATAAGATAATGTAATTAGATATACATAACTGTATAATTTCTGGTTGCATAACTCGACGTAGCCAGAATTATGACCTTTTGTTCACAAGTGACAGTTAACCAGTTTAATTAGACAACGTACGTGTCACAGTCAAATGACTGTCAACACCACAGATACAGTGGTCCTATTCATATTGTTTTAGTTGTATTAGCTTCATAAATGTGACTGCATTTTGAATTATGAGCCACACACCTTTCCAGTTGGTGGCGGTAATGCACCAAAATGTTGCTTTCTAGTTGCCATTCAACAAGAGGAGGAAGAGGTGTTGCTCACTACTTTAGACAAAAAAAAAACAACAAATCCCTCAATTGTTACTTTGACTAGACCGTTCCTATTCTAGAAATTAAAAAGAGAAGAAAAAGAGTCTCTTTTTCTTCAATAAAACCTCCACTCGTTTGCATCGCACGGGACGATAAATTGTCCCAGAAGTTATTGCGATAAACGATAATATTATTGTTTGGAGACCATTTTCAACACAATGGTAATGATATAATAAAGCAAGTTTACCGTCTGAAATACCATTAAACATTCATTTAGCAGCAGTAAACACAACAACCATTAACATCATGCAAATTGTCTTGCATTTTTTTCAAAGTAACTTTTACTTGTAACCAAAAGTTGGTTATTTAAAAAGCAACCACATTTTGTAAGAAATTCCATGTCAAGCATTGAGAAACCCTTCGATTCTTTATCACAAATTTATCCCAGCTGGGTGGCAGTGCGCTGGAGCTGAAGTGCCGATCTACTCTGTGCGTCTTGGAGAAGGAGAATGTTAAAAGTTGACACGTTGACTTTTAACTGCGTCCTTCAAAGCAATGGTCGCTGGTTTCAACAGCCATATTGATGTATTAGAATTAAATATGTGTGAAATGAGCTGCTGCATGATTTCTGTTTTCCTGACCTTTTGTTCCCACTTATCAATATTATGGATGCGCACAGACACGAAGTATTGACATATTTTCTGTGCAACGCTTGCAAAGACAAAGTCCTGATAAATAAACTCCATAAAAGATCCCAATAATTCCACTTTTAATTCTTTACACATCGTTTTAAGCAGCGGGTCATTTTCTCTTCAGATTACAGAAGCTGTGGCCCAGTGAGCCACAGATCGCAGTGCAGCGCATGTTTCAGCTCCAGAAGTAACAACCTTTAAGTGCCGCGTGCGTCGCAGCAGAACCTGCAGATGTTTGGTGATTCTCCTCATCAAGAGCGACCTACATCTGGCTGCAGATGAAAGCAGATGACGTGACGCGTGATTGGTTTGTTGTCATATTAGACTCGGAGGAGCAGAGGAGTGAACCGCTAACCTCTTCATACTCAAGCTCAGGCGGTTAAAATACAGCAAACAGCTGATTCCTCAAGCACGGGAAAAGAGGGCGTCTCAAGCATGTGTGGACGTAACCCGCAATTAAGGTCTTCTCCTGCGTCGGTCTGCGTCTTCCTCACCACCTTAATGTCCCAGTGTGAGGGAAAAGGCAATTCAACATTTTAAATCGGTTTTCCGATTTATTGTATGGTTTAGCATGAGTCTACCATACTACTATCAAACAATGCACTGTGAAATTTTAAAGCACAGCTTTCAGTAGGGGTGCATGATATATCGGCGCTAACATTGGTATTGGTTGATATTAGTCATTTTTTAGCATACCGGTATCAGTCCGATAAATAAAACCAATGTTTTCATCTTTTTTCTGCCAGTTTCTTTTTTTTCTTCAAAGGTGTCAAAATGCAAGAAATACATTTAGTATCAATTAATATCGGTCATCGACCATAACAGCAATATCCAATATTGACATCGGATATCGACACGGTCTCAAATTTTCCATATTGGGACATCCCCAGTTTAAAACCCAACCAACTCTGCTAGAAAAGAAAATGTTGAGCCAGAAGAAGTTGTCTAAAATATAAATAGATTTAATGTTTCCAAAGTTTGTAATAAATTTAATCAAGTTGATGCTATTTAACTTGTTGAAATGGCAGAATTTTGCCATCTATTTTATTTTTTCATGAGTTAGTATTTAGTATTTTATTTAATTGTCAAAAAAAATGCTGCACATATCAAACATGAGTTAAAAGAAATTTGACTTTTAACTCAGACAGTTGA
The DNA here is from genome assembly GCA_010277015.1 of Poeciliopsis turrubarensis. Taxonomy (NCBI): domain Eukaryota; kingdom Metazoa; phylum Chordata; class Actinopteri; order Cyprinodontiformes; family Poeciliidae; genus Poeciliopsis; species Poeciliopsis turrubarensis. The sequence goes on from VMRN01000062.1 coordinate 2,020,529, forward strand.
CCTCTGCCTCTTTAAAAACGGCACTTTCCGATGCTTTCTCCCGCAGGAAGGCATCACAACCCGTTGACAAAGTTCTTACCAGTATTTCACTGAAGTAGCTCATAGAATGAGTTCCACCAGGTTTTTACTAATTTCTGCTGGCTAGTCTGAAGAAGCTCAGTGGAAGTTTAGTCCTTGAATGCGGAGCTAGGTCCTGCCAGGTGTTGGGCACAGCTGAATAGTTGCCATGGGAGATTAAAGGATTTTTTCAAACGAGCATGAAAGAATCAAGCCAACACTCCACGTGTGACTTTGATGAGGCAATAAAATTGGAACTTAATGAAAAGCTCAAAAAAGTCAAATTTACATAATACATCAACCCTCCCATTAAAAAGCTGCTTTAAAAAAAATCCTGAGCTGTACCTTAAAACCCAAAACTGTGGCATCTTATTGAAAAGGGAGAAATAAAATTATGCTTCCAGGTTCTAACACAATAAATGATTTGTTTTGTTAAGATTTTACTTTGTGCAGCTCTTCTTCTGTTCCTTTAATGTCCCGGAGGGGTTCGCTGGAACAGCGAATCGCGCAAAGTAAAAGGAGCGTCTTTGAAAATGTAACTTTTTTTTATTATGACCATTATTAATTCTCCGCAGTGCTTCGCTGTGTATGTACTTGTGCAAGGAGCTGCTGCTGTGGAGCAGCATATGGGAGTCTGACTGGAGGCTTTGCCTTGCCAGGCGCCTGCTGTCTCCCTCTGCGAGGCGAGTGGGTTAACCGACAGGGACACCGGGATCGGATTGGGCCAGAGCGCACGTGGGAAGGAGAGCCAGTGATGGAAGTTGGAGGATGTGCGCGGCTCACGGCCGGCCCCGCATCATGTGGGCCGTTGCCTTGACAACGTGGCATCAGCGAAGTTAGCAATGCAGGGTTATTACTGCTGTGCGCAGCGAGCCCAAGCTGCGGCCGTTTACTCTTGTAGAAGTCGAATCGTTTTCTTATTCTTTTTTTTTTTTTTTTTTATCCCCCAATGAAGAAATGTAAAGTTGAAGATTTATTGCATTTTTAGATACTTTTTAGTTTTATTTAAAAAAATAAATAAAATAAAATATTGCAGTGCGCATTAGGCCCACATTTTAAAACTGCAATTTTCTTTTGGACACTACTCAACTTCAGTACCTGTGTGATGTAACCTAATGCATTTTTAGTTTCTGACAAATTAAATCTTACTGGTCGTTCTTAGAGTTTCTGAAAGTAAAAAGCATTAAAGATCTGCACACAATCACTGCAGTTGGTCATATTTAAAATTTATTGATATTTATTTCGACTTTCACTAAAAACAACGGTGAAGAGAACTGTAAAACCAACAATCCCGACTATTCGAACAGTTAAGAAATGTATTGTAATAAATGATAAACGATAAATGCCCACTCCTAATTGGGAAATTGTCTAAAGTAAGATTTTTTTCCTCATTTCGTTCCTATTTTTGTTCTTTCCTGTGGAAAGCCAGCTTCTTTGTGGCAGCTCGGTTATCGGGAATGCTTCTGCCGGCTGTATTTGGAGAACTGCTGAGCTGATGAGCTTTGCAGTCAGATTCCTGTCAAAGCCTTCGTCATTGAGACTTGAATACCCCAATACGCTTCATTGTAAAAAGGGATTATGGGCTAACGGTGACCACACTCACTCACTCACTCACTCACTCATAGAGACGCACACAAAACTGGAGCTGATTTTCATCTAGGCCATCATGCCACACCAGAGGTACAATGATACTCTGCGGCTGAACGGCCACCACACCCACATATGGTGCCCTTAGGGGGAAAGAAGGAGAAAAGTTGGGACTCCCCAGATCAAAGTGAAGTCACTTCTACTGCATTGTGTTAAAGTCAACCGCATTTTCCAGCTGTCAGTTATCGCTAACAAGTGATATCAGACATAATCTGTTGACATACTACAGTGCCTGCAGCCTGTTCTTGTCAGTGCAAATCCAGTGTACACCCCCTCCCATTATCACATCTTTCTGATTAACAGTCTGTCTTTTAAGTAACGCCTGCCAGGGCTCCGTTCTGCTAACTTAATTAGCACACTGAGACGAGATGGGAGATTGCCAGTGACGGGAACAATAGCTGGATCCCGGAGGAGTTCTGGGACGCTCATCTTCCAGCTAAGACTTTGTCACTTTTACTTTTCCTAGAAGCATGGCAGACAGACATCCTTGTGGCAAACTTGAATTTTTGGGAGTTTTCACCCCTGATACTTCGGTAGACTCGGTTCGATTGGGGACCCAAATTACAACATTTGTTCCATTTTCAGTTGGTGCTGTTCTCTTTCACACTGCCCTGAGTCTAACCAATGTACAGTGTGAATGCGGTGACGCCTGAATGAAACGACATGAAAACCTCTGACAAAAACATGAGTGCAAAAAACAAAGTGGCATCAGATTTGAGCAGATTAAGGATTTCACTTTTGTTGTTGGTGAAATACCATGACACATTTGTCCTGCCAGTGCTAGACACATAGGTTTACTTGGGTTGTTTTTACCCAGAAAGCCCCGCGGAATAGTCCACTTGGTGCATTTGGAGTAGTCTCCGGTCCGTTTGGCGTCCATATACGCATTCAAACCGCTCCAAATTTAGAAGCCTTACCGAGATCTGGGGCTTCAGGTGGACTGGATTTCAATTGCGGATTCACACCTCCTCAAACAAAACAGACTTCCAGGCAAATGGACTAGAGCTCGACTAAAACGGATTAACGGAGTTGGTGTGAATGCCCCCTGGAGAGCCTTGCTGAGTTTCTAAAAGCCTTAATGGACACCACTTAACCAGCTTTTGTTTCATTTTTGGCTAATTACTTTTGACCTGAGAGAACGAAAGCGGATCTCACTTAATCCTCTTCCTGTGTAGCACGAAGTGGTGTTGGCAGTTTGCATGTTGTCATGATCATATCTGTGCAAGATACGGTTATCGACATGGTAACCAAAGCACGGGGAGATGTCACTCCTGGAGTTTCTTTGTCTTCAGTCGTGCCAGCGCCAAACTTGTTGAGTCAGTCCGTTGCTGACTCAGAAATTATCAGATGCATTTGCATGACATTTTCACTGTAAGTCTTAACATTTAGTCATTCGACAAAGTGGTGACTGTACCTCACAGCGACTGTTCCAAAATCAGGAATTTATCCCTTTTTGGGGCAAACGTTACATTCCTCACCTATTGTAAAGACACACTGATGCAAGAAATTTCAGAAAACTGCATGTCCAGGCTATCTGAATAAATAATATCCACCAGTTGGATTTCTGGTCACACGATAAACATCAGTGACCTGTTTGAAAAAGCTTTCCGGACGGTTTTGCACCTGCATCTTTGAATTATTTGCATTATTTGCAGGAATTCAAGAATCATATAATCGGACGTTATTGATGATCAGGATCTCTGAATAAACTCAGCTGTGACACTTCTGGGAGCCATGCTGCAAAATCATGTCCTATTTTTTTATGTGCACCACCTGTGCTTTAGATTGTGGACGTATTGTTGGCCTAACAAGTCTGGTTTTCTCCCCATTTTGGTATTTTTCAGCCTTTTATTGGCGAAAAAAAAGCTGCATAAAGAGATAACAACCTTTTAAGTATTAGGTGGTAGAAGAAGTGGTTCTTTGAGCTTCTAGTGATGTGTGGATGCAGTTGGTTGTGTCCTAACTTTGATTTACTCCCCAACTTCTCCATGTCTGAACCCCAAATTGATAAGAGCGTTAGATTGGTAAGTTTGATTTTCAGTGGTCAGATTGAATAAATTATCAATATTAACCTCTAGCTACTGTTTGATTTTGCTGCCTTTATGCATCCGAACATTTGAGCAACACTTTGACTAATGGCAGCACGATTGAAAACTGATTTAATTTAATGCAACATGTCAGAAGCATAAAATACGACAATAGGACGTAAAGAAAAACATTTCTCTGATGAATTTAACACATTCAGGGGATGTTCAATGCCTTAAGATTTTTTTTATTTTCTATTAATCTATCCCATGACATTTCTTTAATAACCTTTCCAAACATTTTCATCTTTTGTCTTCTGATGCAATCCATTTTTAGCTGCATCCAACTTTCCGATACGTTTTACAACTACAGTACCCATAATTCCATATTCTGACAAAGGAAAACTGAGATACTTAATGCATACTTCACACTTTTGTCATTTGAGTCTATTACGTCTTTAGGTGAATTTGCGACTAGTAGCGATTACCTGCAGCCGCGTCTAACCAAATGAATCCCAGATCAAATCCGAGCAGCTAACATTTCTGTTTCCTCTTAAGTTCGCTTTTGCACTTAGAAACATACAAACGTGCGGAGCGAAACGAAAAGCAGCCGCGTCGTGTGTTGGGTATTGTGAGCAGTTCCGGTTGTGGAGTCACTGCCTTTTAATCCCCAAGGCCTTGTGAGATTTTCATCCATAGCTTTGCCTGGAAGTCGTCCAGTGGCAGCTGATCTCTGTATGTTCGCACAGGTTGCTTCCAGGTCACCTCAGGCTTCGCCGCCTCTCTCCTCATGCGAGCGCAGGCGCTGCCGCTCAGACCTGCCAGGAACTCACTCACACACATTAGACACATTTTTTGTGTGGGGCTTTGAGGAGCGTCTGCTGCAAAGAGCAGAGTTGGATCATAATGACACAGTTATCATTGATAAATACTTTTATCTACCTCATTTCTATTAACACATTTTGCTGTGATGCAACTTCAATGCGCTGCGCTTTGATGATTAGGGATGCAACTAACAATTATTTTAGTTCGTGGTTAATCTGTTGTTCATCTTGATTAGTTGGTTAATCGGATGAGGAAAAATTGGCGCATTCTGCAGAATTTAAGGTCTAATTTTTGAAATAACATTCAAAGTTGCAAATGCATAAACTATCCTTTTTTAATTGGGACAAAATGTTTTATTGACAAATACAGTAACATAGCACTCTCTTTGCTTACGCTGGATCATTTGCAGCAAAAGATTCATCGGCGATGACAACAAAACTATCATCATGTGAGAAGCTCTGTCTTTTCTGCTTGACTAATTTGACTTTTTTAGATTAACCTTTTTTTTTTTATTATTTATGGTGTTTCAACCAGATAAAGCTGAAACAATTTTTTTTTTAAATTATTATGATTATTCTTGTTATGTCTTAAATGTAATGCATATATGTTTTTTTTTTTTTTGTACAGTTTTGGCTTAACCACTGCTTTGATTATGTTTGTTTTTCAGTAAATGGACTTTTTTTTTTATTTTAAGTCTGTCTGCTCCAGTTAATTTATTGATTTCTAAAATAGTATTTCAAAAATCAATTCATTATGATTAATTGCAATGAACTGTTATGATCTGCTAGACCAATACAAAACAGAAAGAGTTCAAATTATTTTTTTTAGATAAAACTCTGAAAAAGCTTGGCAACAGCTTCAGGGAGATCTGATCCTGTTTTCTATCCAGCCGGTGTGTCGCTTCCCAACATGACATTTGAGGCGTTTGGCTGTCAAACACAGTTTGAACTGGGAAATCTCTCCTCTATTCCTTTACTCTCCTTGACATATTTGCTGCACCACACTACTACTCTGCTGGTCGGAATAACTGACTCCAGCCTTGTGTTTTTTTTTTTGTTTTTTTGTTTAATGATCCATGCTCACAGTGGGGGTCCGGGAATGTTCTCCACCTTGCCTTCTGAGTGAACTTTTGCACAAGCCTTCCTGATCTCCAGAGGCTTCGGCTAATCTAATGAATAAAAACATCTCTGCGATGAGCGTTCTACTCCGTTTCTGTTGATCGCGTCGCGGGTTTGATGTCTGTATTTAAGCTGGTGGGAGTAAAACAAGGAGCCTTGCAGGAGGGATTTTCAACCTTTAGTGTTGCTGTTCGGCTTTCTGCCTCTGAGCAAATTGGAGGACTTGAGTTAGTTGGAATTACTGAAGCGGTCTTTAGCTGCAGCAACATTTCTGTGTGCCAGAGATGCTTCAGGAGGGCAAAAGCAGGTCAGATTTTTACCTCCGGAGCAGCGGGGCATTAGCCAATGTAGAACGCCGACCCATGTACACGATAAAAACAAACTGATTTCTGTAGTAAGAAGACGGATGAAGACGAGGTTCCCTGCACCGCAGATGTCGAAGTGGAACAACACTTTATTGAGATTGGAGAATGCTGCTTGTTGCTTTTTTTTTTTTTTTTTTTTTTTGCCCCCCATCTTTACTATAGATTCCATACATGTGATTGGAAAAAAGGGCCAAGACGTATGCAGATTATGTGAGATAATCCTGCATCCAGATGTGGAGGAAGAGGGCTAGTGGCCCAGAGCTGAATCGGCTGGGCCTGCGTTAGCCCTGCAGAGCACACACCCATTTCACACCGAGGCTTCGTTCACTTCAGCCTGACGACCCTCGATTAATCGATTAATCGAGGATTAGTCGTTAGCTGGAGTATTCAGACTCAAAAACCTCAACGTATTGGGAGCAGTTTTTAAGGCAAAACAAAAGCATTTACATTTTGCATTGAAGGTAAAAGTATTTCGTCTGCAATTTGTTTCAGCCAAAACTCGTCAAGCAGCACAGTTTTAGCTTCACCTGGTTCACATTTGCATAAGAGTCTCGCATTTTAGGAAAAAATATTTTTATTTTCTTAATTTTCAAAAAGAATTATTCATTTGCATCTTTTAACGTATTTCTAATATTCTAAAGAAAGTGTTAAAAAAAACAAACTAAATCTGTAGGATATGCTCTTTTCATACATCCTAACTGCAGAGACGCCTTTATCAAGACGCTTCTTCTCTTCCTGCGCAGTGAGCAGCCCATCTTCAGTACGCGGGCCCACGTCTTCCAGATCGACCCGAGCACCAAGAAGAACTGGGTTCCTACGAGTAAGCACGCCGTCACGGTCTCCTACTTCTTCGACAGTACCAGGAATGTGTATCGGATCATCAGTCTGGACGGCACCAAGGTATGCTTAAGCGATCCGATTATCCGAAAATGTACTTAGGACTCTGACACACTTTACATTGCACAGAAAAGCCTCTTTAACTTTTCCAATAGGGCTCGTTGAAGTTTAATCTCATCAGGGGGGGAATACACTTTGCGTGTTCCATGTCTGCTTTGCCTCGCCTCTCTGCTGGGGCCCGGTTGAGGCAGCCGGGCCTCTGATATGTATGTGGCAGTGATTATTTTAGTCCCGAGGCACAGGGCTGGAGTTTGCACAGTTATGCAAGAGCTTCTCCGGATGACTGGTCTCGCTGTGGAACCAGCGAGTCAAACTTCGTTCGGCTGGAAATGGCAGGCAAGGCTCGGTGGTGCTGGATCGGAGGGGCGGCGTTAACCAGACAACAACACGCCGTGTCACCCACCAGAGGTGGAAAGTCACGCGACGCCGTTCCCTAAATTCCAGAGCGGAAACTTCCTGAGAGAGCCAACTCTTCTCCTCGCATCGAAAAACAACTCCCAATTTACAGATTAGTTTAACATGATGACCGATAAAAGCTTCAGGAAGACCTCTGACCCCGTGGCGTCTCTATTCTAATCAGTATCAAAGCAAACATGGAGCTCAGAATAGTAAAATATTGATCACTTTCCTCCCAGACCTCTCTTGAAGTTGAGGATGTGTCTGCTGCCCTCAAGTGGCCAAAAGAAATTATAACAATAAAACTTCTTATTAAACTGAGCAAAACAAAAAAATAAACAAAAACATCAACCAACACAAGAAACATCTCACTGAAGTTATATCAACCAAAGTAGATAAGACTAGATATTTGGGAAAAGGGTGCACTAACTTTTGTTTAGTACAAAAAGTGACTTTTGTTTTTCTTTTTTTACTTTATGCGCTTCATATATATATATATATATATATATATATATATACACAAACAAAAAAAAGCAAGAAGGTCCACATGTTTCATTTCTAATTTTATCTTACACTCACCTGTAATGACTGTGATCAGCTGAGGTCAAACCAGATGTATTTAATTTAAAGTTTATTTATGTGGATAAACTTCAAATGAATTGCATCTTGGTTAACGTGTAAAACGAGCTTTGGTTTTGTTGAGCGCAATTGAACTGCTTTCTTTTACTAAGATTTCAAAAAGTGAGATTAGAAATTTAAAATGTGAATATTTCCAAAGGAATATGAGAACGAAATTGTTCTTTTTTCTTTAAAAGTCTTCAAAGTTTTCCTAGAAGCGTAATTAGGGGGCGCCGTGCCGCTCGTTTGCCATTCATTTGATGTGCAGGCTGAAATGGGGAGTAAATGAGTCACAGTGTCTGGTGACCAAACCAAATGGATGATGTCAGGAGTTGAATCAGGCAGCGACCGAAGCATCCGACAGTCAGTCAGTCAGTCAAACCTCTGAGGGAAGGAGACTGGAACGGGCATCAAATGCCACACGCAGATCTCATGTCAGCCTGCATATTGATGTAAATATTTTTATTGTTGTTGACTTTTAAAGAGTGTGAAAACTAAAGTCACAGTTTGGCCTTTGGTTTATAGATTTGTGTTGGCGTAAGGACCGCCAGTCGGCTTTTAGAGTTTTCACCTGCGCTCGGGCCGGGCGGCGAATCGATTTGATCCACTCATCAACGTTTTTGTTTTTGAAGATTTCATTCATTTAGATGTTGGTTTTTCACCAGTGCATTCCTTGCGTTTCCAGAGTTCAGAGTGAGGTCAGCCATCTTGTTTGACAAACAGGTTTTAGAGCTTCTACTTGTTTGGACTTTAAATTCGGGCCAAACTGGTTATTAGGGCAAAGCAAAGATTTTTTTTTTATTTTCGGTTACAAGAATTACAAGAAATATCTTGTCGTTTGTAATTTATTTGTTGGAAAAGTGAGTGGGATTAAAAATTATCAAAATTGTCTATCTGCTGGTGGTATGTCTGAGATGTTTTAAAGGCCAAGTGAAAGTTTCCACAAAGTAGTTGGTCGAACCGAAGGGTTCACGTTGAAAGCACCAGGAAAGAAAAATCGACTCGTACGTCAACGTCCAATAAATCGAGCCAACTATACCAGCAGACCCAGAATGGCCTCCCACGGTGATCAATAACATTACAGCCAGCTGGACTCAATTAGAAGCTCCTTATTGACGGTTTCCTGGGTGCTAAACTCCCACATCAGCGCTGATAGCCTCCCTGCAGCCAATGCAACCCTCCACCACCAGCAGCTACGACAAACTCCGGTGATGTTCGTTTCATCCTCCCACAGGCCATCATCAACAGCACCATCACCCCCAACATGACCTTCACCAAGACGTCGCAGAAGTTCGGCCAGTGGGCCGACAGCCGGGCCAACACCGTCTACGGACTCGGCTTCTCGTCCGAGAGTCACCTGAGCAAGGTGGGCTGGGATTGTGCGACGCTCGTTTTGTTGGGTTTCCGACAAGAGCGCCGGAGTCAGCCGCTACCTCTGGTTTCAGTTTGCAGAAAAATTCGCCGAGTTCAAGGAAGCGGCCCGGTTAGCGAAGGAGAAGTCCCAGGAGAAGACTGAGCTCAGCAGTACGCCCTCGCAGGTAACGGGTCTCGTCCGTGCGGTCGCGTGTGAACGGTTGTGCTAGCCACATCGCATCGACGTACCCTGGAACTTTTCACGTCACAAGCCCAAACGTCAATGGATTTCAGAGATTTTGAGGGAAATGTAAAACGAAAAGAGGAAAATGGCCAGAATTGACGCTCTCCATTCTATCCAGTGGAGCCCATCGACGTTTGTGGTTGTGATGAGGAAAGAAAACTTTAGTCATTAAGAGTTATGAATACTTTTGCGAGGCGCTTTGGTCGGCTGTATGTTTTTTGCATGATCTTTTCTAAGCCATGTTCTAAACACTCGGTGTCCTGCTGAGGCTCCTCTGCCTTCTCTCTGACGGTTTCTCCTCAGGGTGGCGCTGTAAAGCGGAATGTGTTGTCGGTCAACAAACCTGGTAAAAAGAAGGTAAAACCACCTGAGCCAATGCTGCTCTTTCACTCTGGTCCAAATCTTTCCCTCCAAGTTTCTCCTCAGTTTTGTGAAACCTGGTCCCTGTAGCTGCTTCCTCTCTCTGCCTCCTTTGTCCTCCTCCCAGTAGTGAAGCATGTTTATCACTGAAAGTGGAGTAATAAATAAAAGACTACAACCATTTTGATAAATATCTTTCTGTGATTTAGGTTAGCTTTGCGTGAACCGGCTCGAGAAATAGGAGTAAGAGAGAGACTTGAAGCCCGGACGTGAACGTTCCGGTGTTGTCGGTCAGAAACCTCACAGAGGACTCAGCTGACCAACCGTGCTGGGTTACGAAACAGACGAGCATGTGGCACCACATGGAGCTTTTTATGATCGGACGGGCTGAGCGCGGTTTGTGTTGCGCCATCTGAGCAGTCGTACCATTATAAAAAATAAAAAAAAGTCAAACGTACCACAGACTCTTGCATCCTTGTTGATATGGCAAGTAAGAACAACAGGATTGCAATAGCAGTTGAGCAGGAACAGATGTGGATCAGCCTGTTGGTTCCAGATGTTGGTGAACCACAGAGTTCCTGGAGGGTCCGGTGGTGAGTCCAGACCGCTTGAAGCATCGCCAGTACTTGTTGATTTGACAGAACAGTTGCAGCTTCCCCGACAGCAAGACCTTCCTGAAAACCTCTGTCCGTTTTCCTGAGATGTGCGACCCATGCCAACTTGCAACCTCGACTTCCTGTTTATTACAACGTCAACAAGTTTGCACAAGATTCGCGTGACATTCGGATTCAGTACTTTGTTGTTTTTCTTCCATCACCACAGGAATCTGCGCCAGGTGACCTCCAGTCACCTCTGACCCCGGAGAGCATCAACGGCACAGACGAGGACAGAGCGACGCCGAACACGCCGAAGCACGGCGAAGCCAGAGCGGAACCCCCCCTAAACGCTCTGCCGTTTTCTCACAGGTGGGGCTGCGCTCAGCCGACGCGCTTCATCCCGCAACCAATGCGTCGTCACAGTAACCGACGGTGGGCTAAACACACAGCCCTGGGGTGCACCAGTCCACAGAACGGTGGTGCTGGAGGTCCTGCATCGACCGGGCAGCTCTGAGTTTACTCTGCAGTGATTTATTCATTATTGTTCGTCACTCTGACCCTGGAAGTGAACCAGTTATTCTGATCAACACATAAATCCTGTGTTTGTACGTGACAAAATTTGAAAAATAAGAAATTTTATAAATTCCCCCCCCCCCCCCCCCCCAAGTCTGGATAAATTTAGAACACTAAAAATGAGATTTCTTCTCCACATTATCTAAATGATTCAAATTTGAAATTCTGTCGATTACTTCAAATCGTTGGTCAGTTGCACTCAGAGTGAAACGACCAACGGGAAAATGTGACCAGCTGCCGAGTTTATTAAAGCCCCGTTTGATATTTACTGTCCCCCTGCTGACCTGTAAAGCCATGAGCTCCTGGACTCTGCTGGCTCGGCCGACATTGACCTCAGCCGGCTTTCCGTTCCGTCTGCAGCTCCTCGAGCATCAACAAGCACTGGGAGGCCGAGCTGGCGGCGCTGAAGGGGAACAACGCCAAGCTGACGGCAGCCCTGCTCGAGTCCACCGCCAACGTCAAGCAGTGGAAGCAGCAGCTGGCGGCCTATCAGGAGGAGGCGGAGCGGCTGCACAAGCGGGTACGGCTCCGCCGCCGCCGGCCGCGCGCTCCGGACCGGAGTTCGCTTCAGACGGATGCTGTTTTGTCTCGCAGGTGACGGAGCTGGAGTGCGTGAGCGGCCAAACGACGGTCATCAAGTCTCAGAAGACGGAGCTGAACAGAACGATAGAGGAGCTGGAGGCGGCGCTGAGGGACAAGGAGGAGGTAAAGACGCTCCACGTCGAGAACACGCCGGGGTTTCAGATGGCTGTTTTGAAGGGTCGGAAAGGTTTTTTTTTGTTTGTTTTGTTTTGTTTTTTTTCTGTATAAAGTTCTTGAACACGCTTGACATTCAAACTGCACAGTTTGAATTTCAAAGAAAGAAAAAACCAACAACAAACAAAAAGAGCAATATAATTTTTTTTCTTTTTCTTTTTTGGGGGGCATTTTATTGTGATCCATAGGGGGGCCCAGAAAATCAATTATTGATCGTCTCTCACACTTTAAACGACATTTGAAAACAAAACATTTTTCTATATTTCATATTTCACTTTAGGAGCTGGAGAGACTTAAGGCGGAGGTGGAGAGTGCCAACGAGTTTAAGTTTCAAAAAGACGCCCTGACGCAGAAACTAAAGGTGAGCAACAAACTGCATCAGAGAGAGAGAGAAACATCAGCAGTCTGCAAGAACTACAAGTGTTACCAAATTTCAGCCAGTAGGGGGCAACATTCACGGAATCCAGCAGTCAGTCAACGCAAATTTATAATTTTATAGGTTATTTCTTTTTTCTTTAAGTAATTTTTATTTAAACCTTGGGACAAATTTTGGACAAGTTTACAAATCCTTTCATAATAGATGAGCATAATATTTAACTTGGTTTGAGGGGGGGGAAATGCACATCTGAAAGCGGAGCATCGCTCCGGCACCGATAACACGTCACTGATGTTTCCGTTTGGCGCCAGGAGACGGAGTCGAGGAACCGGACGCTGGAGGGGCAGCTGAGCGACCTGGAGCAGCGCCTGGAGAGCAGCCAGCTGGAGCGGGACGCCTACATGAAGAGCCTGCGCTCCCTGCTGGAGCTGCTGGACAGCAAGATCTTCGAGCTGACGGAGCTGCGCGACACGCTGGCCAAGCTGGTGGAGGGCAGCTAGACGGCGTCACCAACACAACTTGAAATCTCTTCTCTCTCTCTCTCTTTCTCTCTCTTTCGTTTTTTTTTTTTTTTTTTTTTTTTTTTGTACACGTTAAAAAGAGTTTACACGACTTGATGCATTAGCGGTACACAAACTTCGCCACTTCAGAAGCACTCAGATGGTTTACAAACAGCCAAGCGAAGCCTTTTCTTTGCTCCACTGTAGAAAACCTTCTCGTTGTAATTTAGTGTTTTTTTTGTTTTTTTTGTTTTGACCACCATGATATGCTAATCGACTGAACTTAAGCGGCACACCGGAGCCGTCTCCTCGACTCCACGATTACGCTTCGACGTTTTTGTTCCCCACTTGTTCACGGAAATCGGCCAAACGAGCTTCGATCCGAGTCGGATTTCTTTCCCTCGCTCACCGGATGAAGAGAACGAGCGCAGGAAGTCGCCGCGCGAGGATGGCGGCCCGTCTTATATTCTTCTACAATTTTCGAGCAATACACTAGAGGAGGGACTGCGAACTCTTTCCACTCTCACTTTCAGGTAACCTTCCTGCTCCTGCCGGCTGATTTGAACCAAAAGCGATTCAGGATTTTCTTCAGTCTCTTCTGTTTGTGTGTGAATCGGATCGTTTCTTTCCTTTTCTTTTTTTCTTTTCGATGCATTTTGAAGTGCAATGGTTTGAGTTGTTTTTTTTTTTTTATTATTATTTATTACTAAGATATTTAGAATAACAAACATTGTAAAATGTCGATTTAATTTTATTGTGCTGGTACGTGGCTGTGAAGATGGTTTCATTAGCATCAGGAAATCATGACTTATATGACCGAATTAGTTTGGGGGGTTTTTTTGTGTTTTTTTTCTTTTGCCAAATACCGTTTGTTCCTGTACAGATCTGAACTCTCGCTGATGTTGCCTTGGGCACTGAGTTGCGTCAACGGTAGCTAACTGATGGTACGTTTGGGATATTTTTAATTTTTCTTTTTTTTTTTTGGTTTTTCCTCGCGGGATTACCTGTTGCCAAAAACGAAAGAATATGCTACAGTACGAACACCTGCAGAACACTAATTTAAGGGCTTGTTCTTGGTTCGGGTCAAACTTGGGGTGATTTTTAGCGGCGGCTTTCAACTTTAAAGGCGACGACGTGCGTCGTTGTTGCGGACGAAGGCATTCGGAGAGAAAAAAAAAAAGTTTTCAACGCAGAGCAAAGACACGTGCTGATAAAACACAAATTGTAATTTTAAGTTTATATTAAAAGAAAATCTGATGAAGACGGTGCTTTGGTCTCTTTATTTTGCACTCTGGGGAATCGTAGTAGTTCTCCAGTTCAATAAAAAAAAACAGCAAAAATCACCTTTGGTTCGTACACATGGAGATATATATATATATATTTTGCTTTTAGTTTTATGTCAGTGTTGGTCCTCCATAGTTACATCCCAAACAAGACGGTAAAAACAAGAAAAGGGTCAACATGAACTTCCACATGTATAAAGATCAGCCACCAGTTATTGCTTGAATAGTCTCTCTTCTTAAATGCTCGAATAAAAATGAAAGAACTTTTATAAAGACACATTTTTTGGGTGCTTTTAATACGAAAAGAAAAATAAAGATTTTTTTTTGTTTGTTTTGGTTATGGAAAAGCAGAGAGGAATGGCGTGACAGGGGACATCGTCAGGTACGTTTAAAAACATCTTCAAAATATGACGCTTCAATAAATACTTCAATACATTTAGGCATGTGGATACATTTCTCATGATTTACATTTGTTTACAGTATAAATCAAACTTTTTTTTTTTTTCCTTTCTCCGATCTTCACTTATTGCACATATGTTGTGATGGGTTTGCCCTCCTCCAGCCAGTCTTGTGCAAAAGTTGCTAAAACTGGACGCTAGTCTAACGACAACAACAACAAAAAGTATCAAGTTGGATTCTTGGTTGCTTTTCCCCAATAAACCGGAAAACACAAACCAGTTAGCCGTGAGAAACTGCATGCAAATAAATCACGGCGGCATCGACGCCCAGATTACTTGTGACGCCACAGTTAGCTTAGCATATGCTAACTGTAAACCGATGTAAACAGTGCGCTCCGTTTGTGCTGCTGAAGGAGATTCAAAAAGCTGGAGAAAGGTAACGTTAAGCTAATGCTAAGATAACTTTAAGCTAATGTTAAGCTGACGCTCAGCTAACGTTAAGCTGACGCTCAGCTAACGTTAAGCTAACGCTAAGATAAAACTTGAGAAGAGAAATGCTGGTTGTCAGTTCTCGGTGCTGGTCAACACACACACACTCACACACACACTTTGATGCATTAAAGCGACATCTTTGTCGTGGGAACGCGTTCGTTTAAAAACACGAGCTGAAACACAACTGAAGCTCTCTGGTCTGTTGGGAAGTTCAATTAGATATGATTTTCTTTTTTTTTGTTTTTCTCGTTTTCAGTTGTGCTTTACTTTTCAATTCTAACCAAAAGTGAAACTGAAACATCGCCGTTCAACAAATACTAAAATAAAAAACAATGCAGCAAACAATCCTGCAATTTACCTAGGAGGAAAAAAGAAAATGTATCCTGCAATTAAGCCACAGTACTTGGTGCATAATTTGTCAAAGAAACTTTTTCCCAGTATATAAAAAAAAAACATTAAATAATAACAAAAACTAAAATAATCACTCACACAACAAACGTTAACACAAAGTCCAAAGTCACGCAATAAAAAAAAAAAAAAAAAAAAAAAAAAAGGCAAGGCAAAAAAGAAAGAAAAATCATCTCTTGAAAACACCTCGTGCTGTAATGTGAGGAGATGAGCACCTGCCACCAGGGGGCAGTGAAGTCCCAATGAACCTGACATCAAATCAGAATGGGGGAGAAAAACAGAACCCATTTAATCTAATCCCATTTTAACTGCATGAACTACGTTAGATCCGCTTCCTAAATTGTTTCGTCTGATGTCTCAGTTTTTTCCCAGTGAAGCTAATCAACTCACAGCTGAGATTATGAGTAAACAGAGCCGTAAATCTGACATTTTATCGCCACGCCATCAAAAAACGCCTTCATGCGACTCTTTACTGAAGGCAACAAAAACAGCTTTCATCAAAAATACTGAGCTGGCATGAACAGCGTCTGGGCTCGGCAGGCCGCCTTGCCGAGCCATACCGCACAATTAGGAAGCTGCGATTAGCATTGCGCGGGGCGCAACTCAACGCATCCACTACAAACCTCGCTCAATCTGTCTTTTCTGTCACTTGGTCTATTAAAAACCAATTATTAAAAACCCATTTTGAAATAAACATATGACACTCAGCCTGGTGGGCCGGCAAATAAAGCCTGGTGGCCCGCCAGGCTTAAAATAGACTGGGGAACAACAAATACGATTTAAAGTGAAATCGTCTATACATTGTACTGTTTTAGCCTCAGTAAAAATAACTCTTGCTTCCCTATTTTGATTAAAAGTAAAACGTTCAGCCTGATCGCGAGGGCAAAACACAAAGAAACCAACAGAATTAAAAAAAAAACAAAAACAAATCAAAGGTTAATTAAACACTTTTTTTTTTTTTTCACGACAGGAATTGATTTTTGCCTTATTTGAATATGATTTGATTTCCTGGCTTCTCTATCGGAGCCCGTGGTTTTGTCTTGCCAGCGCGGCTCACCGCTCCTTTCAGTGACCAGGGACACGTCAGAGAGGTTTGCAGGTTGCAGATAGATGCTGTGAAGTTAAAGTTCGAAGGTGCGACGCGCAGTTTGTGCCTCTGGTAGCAGAAGGGAGCAAAACGTTTCCTCCTTCAAACAAACCCATCACAAGGAGCTACAGTACGACTCGGATGTAACAGGAGGTCGGAGGTCTGTGGCCTCCGCAAAACCGCAACGGCAACACCTTAAAAACAATAAGTCTTTACAAACACAAGTATGGAATAACAAATAAACAAACAAACAAACAGAAAAAAATAAAGCAACTCTTTTTGTTGTTCGAGTTGCACCGAGGCGCCTTTAGGTAACTCAGGCTTGTCTGTTTCATGATCCTCATTTTGTTTTGGCCGCGTAGAATTAAAAAAAAACAACAAAAAAAACATTTCAGCCTCTATTAGTTTTCCCAGTCAGTGCAAGGCAGGCCTTCGTCCTCGGACTCGGACTCCGGCGAGGCCTCCTTGATTCTCCTCAGGGCCTCGTGGATGCTGCGGGTCAGGGCGTCGGCGGAGTGCAGGAAGCTCTTGGGGTGGCGCTGTTGCTCCGGCCGGGCGCGCACCTTCTTCAGACGCACGCCCTGCCGGATCTGAGCCAGGATGTTGTTGCCGTCGTCGTCCGGGTCGGGGCCGAGGACGCGCAGCTCGGCCTTCCTCAGGTGGAAGCTGCCGCGCTTCAGCGAGGCCAGCACCTCGTCCATCGGCGAGCTCGCTGCGGAGACGCCACGCTCAAGCGTTACAGGAAATCGGAAAACTACAACGTGCAACAGCCGAATACGTGGAACTTTACGACCTTCAGTCTAAATCTTTAAGGCCTGCAGAAGGCTCAGGCCGGATAAGGCCTCCAAGCCACCAGGGGGCGCTCTAATAAATCCTGGATTTTTTAAAAAAAAGATCTGAAATCTAATGTTTAGATGTTCTAGCTGGTGGTGTGACTTGATTAAAATTTTGAATCGAGTTTATTTCAGTGTTTGTAACCAAGTATCTGCATTCCAATCCAAAACCATGTACCAACAAAACAAGTTACGTTTGCAATTCAAAAATCTTTTTCTTATGTTGCAAGTAAATGACTCTGTGATAAACTGCACAGTCATTAATTAATAGAAATTAGCACTAAGTTTCCAACGCTAATTTCTATACAATTTGATTTAATTTTACGTAAAAGTATTTTACATTTTCAATTTAAGACTTAAAAGATATTTGCAAGTTACTTTGTGAAAGGGGGGCCAGTTATATGGAGATCTTAGATTTGGGGTCATAACCCTGAGGTCAAGAGAAGTTTACTCTAAGTGGGTCGCTCATGATAGTTTTCCTCACCTTTCCTCCACTGTGAGGAGTCCAGCGATGCCGTCTTCCTCAGCTTCTTCCTGGCGGTCAGCAGCTGGCTGCTGTCGAAGAACCGCGGCGAAAACGGAGCCAGCGGCAGCGAGGCGCATTCAGGCTCGCCCTTTTGCGTCTTGGTCGGGCTGCTGCTCGCTTGGCTCTCGGCGGGAGGAAGCGATTGGGGAGGCGGGGGAGGAGGCAGAGGGGGAGGCGGAGGAGGCGGAGGGGGAGGCGCGGCGGGCGGCCCCACCGAGAGCAGAGACGGCGACGACGAGATCGGAGGCAGCGAGAGAAAAGGA
Source organism: Poeciliopsis turrubarensis (assembly GCA_010277015.1). Lineage (NCBI taxonomy): Eukaryota > Metazoa > Chordata > Actinopteri > Cyprinodontiformes > Poeciliidae > Poeciliopsis > Poeciliopsis turrubarensis. Next base: position 2,038,524 of record VMRN01000062.1, read on the forward strand.
GGCGCCGCCTCGGCGCTTTGGAGGTCGATGGAGGGCAGCGAGGCGCCTTCGCAGCTGCACACGTCAGCCGGGGGCGGAGCCGAGAGCTCCGGGAGGTCGGAGATGGAGTCGGTCTGGACGCTGACCGCCTGGGTGCTGGGCTGCTGCGCCGCTCGCCTCCGGCCGGGAGTCTGGGCGAGGCGCAGGCGACTGGACCGGAGGGTCACCTGACCCGGATAACGCTGCGTCAGAGACGGGAAAACAATTCACTCGTCTCCACAGGACGCAACCATAAAAACATCATGAAGGATCAGTGTTATGCCTTTTCCATGCACATAATACTATTTTATAGCATAAGCAAGAAAATGTGTTAACTTTAGTTATAAAAATGCTACATATATGAAATACGACTTAAATTAGAAAATCAAGTTCCTTTTAACACCTTGAAATTGGGCCTCTGTCTCTTTAAAAGCCTTTCAGTTTCATTTTGAAACTCTCCTCTGTCAACCCTTTTGCTAGCGAGGAGGAGCTGCGCCTCAAAGGCGGAGCTAGGCCCAGCCCGGCGTGTTGCGCAGCCGAACGGTTGCCACGGGAGATTAGAGGATTTCTCAAGCACCCGTGAGCCAATCAAATCAACACTCCAGGTGTGTCTCTGATGAGGGAACGGCGTCACAACATGACGGGAGTTCAGAAAGGACGATCTGACAGAATCCTGTAGATTCTCGCCTCTAACGCAGCCGTCGGAAAAGAAAGAGCGACGCGGCAGAGGATGCTGGCGATGAGCGATAGTGACGGCGAAGTCTTCACCTGTTTGAGGCTGCGAAGTCTGTCCAGAGTCCTCTGCCTTTCCTGACTCACAGTTACGTTTCTCTTTGCTTCGTCGTCTTCTGCAGCTTCTCCTCCCTTTGAAGAAAACGACAAACAACAACTTCATGCTCCAGTTGAACAGTGGAGAAAATAGCAAGAATAACATTTCTGATCATACGGTCAAACTGTTGCTGGGTTTTTCTCTAAGCGTAAATTGAAAGTCATTGAGACGATAGATCAGAATCCTTGTAGTAAGAACTTTCTCGTGATAAATGACAAGATAAATGAAGACACCATTTCAGCAGCGAAACATTGCTGAAAGCCGATGAACATCTTTCTATCTCCGGGTTTTGTTTTGCTTCTTCCGTGTTGATTCATGAGCTGAGCGGCGGGAACAGGTGGCAGCGAGAAGGCCGTCGGTTCAAATCCCAGTTTGAAAAAAAAAAACAAAAAAAAAACACTAATGCGTTGCTGCAGCAACGGGCGGCAAAACGACCGGACCTAACCTGCCGCGGTACCTGCAGAGAGCTGAAGTCGACGTCGTTTCCTTGGCGCTGCTGGGTTTTCTGGTTGTGATTGAAGATACAGATTTCCTGACGAGGAAAAGCAAGAAAAATGACACAGGCGAAGCTTCAAATAACGAGAGGACACTTGGCGGCGTTTTGAAGGCGCGCGCGGATCTGACCTTCTTGTTTTTGAGGTAGACTTTCTTGGCGGTGATGCGGCCCCTGCGGGCCTCCAGTTGCCGCGTCCTCTGCTGGAGGACGCAGAGTTCGTCGTCTCTGAGGGGCGACGGAGGCGACGCGGGCTCCTCTTCGCCCTTCATGGCGTCGGGGCTCTCGAAGGCGTCGTAGTAGACCACCTCATCCTGACGCTCTGGGAGGAAAGCCAGGAGAGGGTTTAGTTTGACCAATAAACAGCTTTGTGCGTTAAATCAGGGGAACACGAGGAAACAACCAGCAAGAGCCGTTGAGTTTTAACAAGGTTTAACAGAATGTATCGAAATTATCTTGCGAGATTAAGGAGTGATGTTCCCAAACTGTACCACATTTTCACTAAAATGTATTAAAATGCTTGATAAAGTGAATTAGAACAAAAACAAGTACTTCATTTTGATTTAAAAGGGCATTTTAAATGCCACAGAGTGTCATTTCATAGCAAAATCAAGTTACTATGTTATCTCCAGTTCTTATAAAAATGCTGCATATATCAAATGTGGCTTAAAATAAATCTGACTTTGATGTTTAGCATCTTGAATTTGGGCCTCTGTCTCTTTAAAAACTTCTGCTCTTTATGAAAGACTTAAAATTTCAAACTGAGAAAAAAAAAAAAAAAAAAGAGTTCATACACGTCTGGAAAGCGTCACAGCAACACACAAAAAAGTTATCTTTAGGGACAGGATTCAAGATTTTTAGAAAGATTTTTCCTCAGCTTACTTGTGAACACGCATTGCTTATCCGACAGAAACGGCACCACGCAGACGCTCACCCATCATCCTCCTGCGCAGACTCTGCAGCTGCGCGGTCAGCAGCAGCTCCTCGCAGCGCAGCACCTCGGCCTGAATGTCGTACAGCTGCAGCTGCAGCTCGTAGTACAGCGCCTCCAGCTGGTCCAGGCGCATCATTGCGTCCTCCCCACCCCGCAGACCCTGCATCTGCAAAAGACAGCACAGCCTCGGCGTTACGTCACGTCCTCCCGGGCCCCGAGGGCACAGACATGCAGGCTGGCTGATTTCCCCCAAAAATATCAAGCATGAGCCGACTGCTCTTTTTGCTTCTAACGCGAAGCGGATGGAGTTGAAAGCGAAGCGGATTCTGGTTTGGTAGCGTTGGGAGATGAGATGCAGAGCGCAGCTTTGCATGAAAAACAAACGTTTTGACCCGATTGTCATTCCCAGTGAGTCATTTCCACTGCTGCACAGCAGGATGTTGCTCCCTCCATCACGGCATGCCAGAGCCATGAGATCATCGCTGCGGGTCCATTATCTTGCTTATTTTCCCTCCATCTTTTAACGCACAAGTCTTGGTTTTTGGAAAAGCACCAACCTATTAAAGTGAAAACACGTTGTCTGCATTAACTTTCCCTTTTCTTCAGCGCGTCGCCCCGCTTTACCTCCTCCTTCAAGCCGTGCTTCTTCTGTTCCAGGCAGATTTCTTTGGCCCTCATGAGCTGCAGGGTTTCCTTGGAAACGGCGTACTGCAGCCGCTCCATGCGCTCGATTGCTGTGGCCCACGCCGACTTTCCGAACTTCCTCTGGTCGGCGCGCATCCGCTCATACAGAGCTGCGGACATGCAGGACGGCACACAGCATTGGTGAAAACACAAAGCAGTTGAATTTAACAGACACATTGGCACATTTTAGTTGTAATCAAGTTTAAAAAAATACTTTGATCAAATTTCAATACAAAGCCCTTTCGTATGCAGAGCAGGAAAAAGAGCTGAAGTGCTTCCTATAGGATGTTATCGTTTACATCTGGAAAAGTAACTCGGAAAAACCGTTTAAGAAAAACTCAAAACCTCTTGTATCCTTCTTTTTCCTCGCTCTCTGTCAGCTATGCTGCGCACAGACTTGTTGCCACAGCAACTGACCAACAACAGCTCCGCTAGAGTATCAGTAACACCAAAAAAAACATGCAAACAAAGAACAGAACATTCAGTCTGTTACATTTCTATGTCAACAGGCGCGATGCTGATTTTGAGATTATTAAGAAGTGATGGTCTGAACACAGCAGTTGGTTGGTTAGCGAATTTAAACACCCTTTCTACTATTAATCTGTGAGGCAGTTGGTGTGGCCTGCTTTTTTATTTTTTTGCTGGACCAAAACGCACCAAATTCTGCAGCACATCTACATCTCACGGTTGTCAAAGTCAAGCTAGCATAACTGACCTACCTCAAGCTCTCTCGCTCATTTTTTATTAGAACTATTCATCGACTTTTTTCTAGTTGTGATTGTTTTGAGAATCGGCAGCAAAGCCATGTATCATTTTTTCTTTCATATATCACACATACATTTAAGATTTAGCCGGTTGTATTGACAACTTGACAGCTAAAACCAATGTTAGTCATCGTCATCGTCGGTAGCATGAAGGCTCGAGCGCACGTCACGCTGCAACGTGTCTATAAACGACCTACATCCACTCAAATGTTAAAAACGCCAAAGTAAATAGAGCGTCTGACATTTTCCCACGGATAGAGGAAATGCCTCTCGTCTCCGTTTACCTTTCTGAGCTCGGGTTGTGGTTTCAAAGAACTTCACAGTCAGGTCTTGAATGGCGAGCACGGCCGCCTGAGCCTTCTTCTGCCACTCCTCATCCTCTTTCCTCAGGCTCTCCACGCGGCGAGGGCCGAGTCGTTCCGTCTCCAGGCAGATCTGACGAGAGAGAGAGACAGAGAGAGAAGCAGAGCAGGTTCAACACACAAAGTTCTGACAGCTGGAATAATATTAGTTAAAACAAACCTCAACCAGCTCCCTTTCATCCCCGTCACACTGTGTACAGTAAACTTCAATGTATTTTATCGGGGTTTCGATAAATGGGTTTCAGCCTGTTTATGACTGAATGAGGTTCATTTGAATTTGTCGTTTTATTATGCCTTTTAATTGAAACAAGCTGGAGTTTTGTGCGGTGGACGCTGTGCTGGGAGTAACGTGCACTTTCAGTTTTCTTTGAGCGCCGTTTGCCTGGCCTTTATGATGCTACTAATTTGCCCACAAATGTCCTCTGATCAACATCTGGGGCCTTCGCAGAGAGGTGTGAATGCTTTGACAAGGGACAATTTTTCCTCCCACGGCCTCACAATATCTCGTAACAAAAAACAAAAAAAAAAACCCCACCAAGGATTCTGTAATGCTCTCGGTCTGCAGCAGAGGGTGGTGAAGGGTTTGGTTTTCAGCGTTTATAGTGACAGTAGCCCAGCTCCCCACTAGTGAAATGTTTAAAAACACTGCACAGCTCTAAAAGTTGTAACACTTTAGCCACTCATCCTAAATCACGAGTGGAAAAAAAAAAAAAAAAAAAAAGAAGAAGCGAGGTGAGTGGAAAAGACGCTGCTCCGGGCGCTAGCTCGGAAACATAACCAGAACGATGACATGATGGGCAGCGTGTGGAACAAAATGTACACATCCAATAAAGCAAGACTCCCTTCCAGGGCCTCTCGGCGCATGCAGCTGGACAGTAACGTCTCGATGTAAAACAGATGCGTGCGCAGGAGCTCCAAAATAAACACCGCCACAATAATCGGCAATAAAAAGGACTCGAAAGCACCCCTGTGTGCGATCGACGGCTTTGGTCGCTGGCTGAGTGCTTTGTGTTCCTGGGGAACCGTGCGCGAGAGGCGCGCGCACAGGGAGCGGTTTTGAGGTGAAGCAGAGAGCATGAACGGGGGCGGGAGGGAGGGGGATTACATCAGCAACCATTTAAAAAAAAAAAAAAAAGAAAGAAAAAACAATTATAATCTAGTCAAGAAAAAGTTGAGTGCATTACATCAGTGTTTGGGCATTGCGAGTTGGACAGCACACGGTGCGAATGGCACAACCCGTTTCCGTCTTCGTCTTGTTGCCGAGCCTGCTTCGCTTTGACCCCTCTGACCCCAGCGACAGAACGAACTGCTGATACGTATCCCCACGTTCAAGCTGCCTCGTGATTTGGAGTCTGCTGAACTGGTTTTTATGCAAAGCAGGAGGCTCCGGCACAGACTGGCAGAAGTCGGCGTTCCCTCCTTATGAACACAGCGGCGGCGGGTCTCGACAGCCCGGCTGCAACGGGCCGCAGGAGACTCAACGCAGATGTGTCAAACTGTCTTTAAATAGAGGTGACACCACTTCCCATGATGGAGTGCTGGGATTACGACATGCGTGCTGTCATGGTGGTCCCAATCTCATTTGGTTGAAACAGGAAGGAGGAGATGCACACACACACACACGGGAGTGTTTATCCAGCAGTTGGAACTTCTCGGTTGCTCAGCTGTTTTAGAGCATTTCTTATGAATGAACATAAAAGCTTTTGGACTTGGAATTAAAATAAAATGTTCTTTAAAAGACGAACAAAGAGAATAAACGCCTCAGAAGAAGATCCTGATGGTTTCACGTGGTTCCAAACTGGATTTTGTTCGGTAATGAGCACCAGAATGTGGCGCTCGTGGGACCCGAGACAATCCTTCTGATTGGTTTCAACCCAACAATAGATTAATAACGACAGCTGCTGTAATCAGGGAGACAATTTACTTCAATCCAGGTCATAGAACTAATTAATTTGAATATTACGCTACGTGACATTTTTGAATTGGGGTCAAATTTGCCTTACAGGTGAAGGCGAAGCCGGCAGGTGGGATCCGGGGACCAGAGAGGCAACCGTTGCCGTGTGACAAAGCGGGCTGTGTGAAGCGGTAATTGGAGCCCAACCGTGGCGCGATCCGCCTCAGACGCATTGGGAGTATTGCCACATTTCTAATTCATGGCCATCCTCTGACCTTCCAGACAACAGGACACCCACAGCGCGCAGGTCCGTCCCTGCGTGTTGCCACGGTTCACTTGACACTCATCAGGAGATCTTCGATTCAAATGTGCAGCTTTTTGTTTCATTCACAGATAGGAATATAACCGCTTCGACTTTGTCATGTCATAACCACAAGAATTGCATTCGGCTCCCAGGAATTAATACTCTGCAAAACCGCTTTTTGCTCAGATCTGAACCGTCTAGAAATGCACAATAGCTGTGTTTTCATAAAATTGAACAAACTGGAATTACAAAGAATTTAATTTGCTGAATGGAAACTTTCCAATCTGAAAAAAAAAAAAAAAAAAAAGGGTTCTGTGCTAGTATGAGATGTTTTTTGACATTAGCAGACTAGTCAATATTGCAACCTGACACATAGCTGCATCAGGTTACATTCATTTTCAGGTCTTGCAGCAGATTTTTGAATGAGATTTTGGTCTGGATTTTGACTGGTCTTGCTATTGTCTCGTCGTCCCTCCACTTCTAAGCTTCTTTGCCTTCTAAAGAAAAGCATCCTGACAAACCGGATGAGTTCCCTCGTTTTTGGAGCTCAGAAATCGGCAAATGCCAACGTGTGAAACTGATCTCCTGTACCGCTACCTTCTTTTTCCACTACGTTAAGAGACTTCTCTCTTTAAAAAAAAAAAAAAATGTAATCAGCAGGTCAGGATTTGTGTAAAACTGATCAGAGAACTTCGATTGGTGCATCTCTAATCCACAAAACCAGTTACAAAACTTCAAGGCCCAGAGCAGACAGAAGAGATACTCAGCATCAACGGCTCATTCTTTCAGCTGAGCTTGCAATCTGAAGCACTGTTTTTACAACAGTCTCACACATCCCCTCCAGTATTTACATTCACACCAACAAAGGAGGTCAGGCGAGGCTGCCGTTCTAGTTACAAACCGATCCCCGACTGCTCTTCCAGGAGCAACGCCGAGCACAATGCAAACTGCATGTAAATGTAAAATGCGTACCAATTTCCAAACTCCTTCCTTTTCTCTCATGAGTTAAGGATGGAGAGGGGGCGGGGCGAAACTACGACAGAAATTCGTTTGCATACAGCTTTGTTTTTAGTCGTTGGATCGCCCTGAGGGAAGCAGGTGGCAGAGCGGAAAAAAAAAAAAAAAAAAAAACCTTTGGCATCCAGCACATTTTCCATCTATGAAAACAAAAACAGGTGAAGAAGAAATCCTGAAAATAGAGAGAGAAAACTTCCTTGAATCGTGTTATGTATTTTATTAATCTATTTAACTCTTATTTTAGTAATGTAGCCTATAACTAATCACTTAAGACTCAAAAAAATAGATTAAAAATAGCCTACATGCGTGTTAAACCTCATTAACTGATTAAACGACAGCGTTTTCATCGTTAGCCAATCAGAGGCGTGCTCTTAGTTATCAATTAAAGCACTAAGAAGAGAATTCTAACAACAGGATGAACCCATTCAACTCCATAGAGCTGATATTAATAAAAACAGTTCCACACAGATCAACACTCTGACTCACCGCTGAGCTTCAAATACTTTCTGGACCTCTAAAGGAAAAGCAAGATGACATCAAACGATTTCTTAAAACTGTAGTTGGTCTTCTTAGTGAATCCACTGACGAGAAAAGGCGAAATTTAAAACAGATTTCTGCTCTACGGACATTTTGCATTTCGAGAGCGACTGTAAATTCTTTATTTAGATCAGGATCCACCCCAGAACCTAAATACCATCATAATAGAGGGTCATAAACACACCCACAAACACACAGTTGTTTGAGTTGGTTGGTGAGGCCATGCGGGATCAGCATGCTGAGTAAGGAATGCAGTTTCGGGAAGGAGGAGCACTCTTCATAGGGGGCGCACCGATTGCAGTTTTCTGGCCGATCGCAATCCTTAAAAAGCCTGACCTGGTGATGCTTTTTTGTTTTAACTAACTGACAGTGTCAGGTGTCATAAGGTCACAATGCACCTTCGATGCTTCAATCTTATGTTATTGAAAAGCGGTGAAGAATACCTGTGAAACAATCCAAGCTCGTTTTAACCGAATGAGGCGGCGCTCAAATATACGCGAAAAATTTTGCTGTCCATGCTACTAAATTAACAACAACGAAAATCTCCTTTAATTATTTAATTTTTCATATTATGAAGGAGCTCTATTATGTTTTCCAGTCACAAAGTGGCATTTTAAAGCACAATCAAGTAACTATGTTCCCTTATGTTGTAGAAAATGCCATATATTTCAAAGAAACATGACATTGTAAATTAAGGCCTCTTTAAATCTGTCTCTTTAAGAAACTCCTGCTCTTTCTGAAGCTCCACCTTCAGAAAGTCATCACAACATGGCTTCTTTATTAACACTTTAACCACGTTTTACCAGCATTTCACAGAGAAGCAGCTCCTATAATAAGCTGAGCTGATGTCCCATTCTAGTTGTTTGCTAATTGCTGCTGGCTAGTCTTAAGGAGCTCAGTGGAGGAGTCTCGCTCTGTGAGGTGGAAGCTCTGAAGTTTGGAGACTGCAGATCAGAGGAGCAGCTTCGTCCAGGAAGGCGGCCCTAGCTCCCCCCTCCCCCAATGGTTGCCATGGGAGATTAAAGCATTTCACAAACATGTATGAAATAATTAAAGCAACACTCCAGGTATGTTTTGTTGAGGGAATAACTTTATAACATGAAGCAAAGCTATAGAAAAAAATTAAAGAACAGGAAATTTTATGCATCACTGCTCATTTACAGACAAACTAACTGGTCTCTTACCACAACTAAATTGCACAGGAGTATTTTTGCTTTAGCAAAATCACAAGGTTTGACGTACATTGAGAAAAAACTAACAAAACAATTTAAATCACCAACAAAGACTCCCGAGTTTTAGGTTTCTCTGTCGTGCCAAAATAAAAATATACCCAAACGCAGCCATCTTTTTGGCTATTTTAACATAAAATCTAAATAAATAACTTGCATCAGCTTACAGGACAAAGGCTTCATTTATTATTATCACATCCTAAATGACCAAGGATCTATACTGCTTGAACTGAATCTTGAACTGTCTCAGTTAAATGTCTCTTGAAAACTTTCTAGTAAATGGATTGACCATAGAGAGCGGTTTTCTAGTCACACCGGCCACTTTAGGGTAGAGTCCCTAAAGTAGATGTGTTAAATTTTAACACAAGACTGCAAGTCTCCACTGGACTTGAGAAAAGGACTCCTTCCATCTGGAGCTGACCATAGTGGTTATAGCAGCCAACTTAATGAGCTAAGGGTTGTTGGCAGCCATAGTCAGAAATTGTGAAAGCCTAAACATTGACATAAAGCTGAGGCAGCAGCAAAAACATTATTTGTCTTCAAAATAACACAAATAATGTAGTTTAAATCATGATTTAAATGTCGTTTAAATCATTTAAAGAAATAGCACCGAAATACATTAAAGATTTGTTGTTGTATCAACCACTCTGGTATTCTGGTTCTAGTCTAGTCTGAAACACAGTTCCTTTAATCCGACGCAAATGCCACGGTTGGACAGCGGGGAAACAGGTTGGGAGGGAAATTGTCCTGTCAGACCGTCAGTTCCCAGAACCACGCCAAGAAAAAAAAGAAAGCTTGTAAAAGCACACATATGGTCAGTGTGACCTCTTTGGACCACAGAGTAAAGAACTCATGGGGTCCAAATGGCCACATCTCTTAAGACCGTGGGAAAGTTAAAGTAAAGGCTAAAACCCACCTGTTTAGAGTTAGTAGTAAGTGGAACATTGATCGACATATTTGATGTGCATCGATGGTTTTAAATTTAATGTTTATTGCTTGTTTAACAATTGATGACTGTAGGATGTTTTTATGCTATAGGCCTCTCTGCCCTGTTGCTATACAAATAAATTTGAACTGAAACTGAATGCACTTTTGTTCTTCTGTCGCTTATTTGAGAGATACTAATATGTAAAGCTCAAAATTAAATTCAGCACAGATCAGTTTTGCAGCTGTTTAACAACTGTCGAGAAATATGGCGTTGACCTACTAACCAATAGGACAGGTTTTATCAAGGATCACCTCTGAAGCTCACTAGATTCTCTTTTCAAGCCTCTGTTGAAGAAAGGCAACAACGAGAGTAGAGAAAGAGTGCTGAGGCTGCAGAATTACAGAGTGGTTTAGTGGCCGCTGTAATAATACTTAGACTGGTGGTTAATCTGCTCTAGGCAAGGGGGGGAAAAAGCCTCTCTAGCTGATCCTCTCCCCTCCATCCTGCCATCATCTGCATCATCACCACGGCAGCTTCATAAGCCTCAGCATGTACCAGTAATGTGATGGCAGTGGGCTTATGAGTGGATGCTAACTGGAGGAGGGTCGCCTTGCTCTAACCAAAACCTCAGAACCCCGTTTTTTTTTTTTTACCATGTGGGCTAGGGTTAGTGGTCCATCGTCCGACGGGGAGGCAAATTGTCTTCAAGGGCAAGTGAGTAATCCGGCTACACGGAGGTCTAAACCTGCTTAAAACAAGCTCTAAAAACAGATGGGCATTTGTTTTTCGTGTGCCTGTGTGCAGAATTACCTTAATTTGCTGCCGCCGCAGCGTCGCCACTTCCCTGATGTCCCTGAAGGGCTGCAGCAGGTAGTGGTACAGCTGAGTCGTCGCCTCCAGCAGCTCGCCGTACGCCTCGTCCTCCTCGGGGTACACCTGCAGCAGTTCCACCATGCTGTCCATGGCCTTGTGCTTGTCCAACACCTGGGGCAAAGCACACGGGGCGGAGGCTTGAAAAGTGGACCATGAAACACCTCGATGTTGAAAAAAAAAAAATGGTTTGAATTCATGAAAACGTGCATTAGGAGTGTTTGTAGGTTGCCTCACACCAAAGTCAGAGCAACAAGTTATGCAAGCAGGCTTAAAATACGTCATTTTTTAAAGTTTACAATCAAGTTCCTACGATGGAGTATTAGGGTGACACTAAGGAAAAAGAAATAATTACAAAACTAGACAAAATTACAAGAATAATACATCACGAGAATAAAGTCATAGCATTATAAAAAACGACATCATTACAAGAATAATGCTGCCTCATAAAGCCATTATGATGTAAGAAAAGTCATATTTCAAGAATAAAGTCATAAGAAGACTTTATTCCCATAATGACTTCATTGCCATCATTTCAACTTTATTATTGCGTCATTATTCCTGTACGACTTTATTCTCATAATGTTATGACTTTTTTTTCTACAGTCGTAGAAGAACATAGCTGACTTTATTCTTTATTTTTGTCATTAGCAAATTTTTTCACTGTTATTTTTTGTTCAGACGCAAGGGTTCAGGCAATGTGCCTTTATTTATACGTGTGCTCAATAAAGTTTGCTTGAACAACTGTTTTTTCATATTCCTTCGATGAAAAAAACGTGAAGCTGAAGTCCATGTTTGGAGGAAAGTGTAAACTTCTCACTCGCCTGCTTCATATACAAGGGGTTCACACATGAACCAGGACCACTAATTACTACACACTCTGGACTATTACTCCCCTAGTTTTCATTTGGCCACGTTCCCAATCCAGACATTTTCTGAACTATATATAGTGCTGGAACTCGCTGCCCTCTTAGTGATCATCTGAGCTGCATTAGTGGCTGTAGGACAAACATGTTTACTCAGCCTTTACTCTGATTAATACACTGCCATGTAAACTGCATTTCTTGATTACTGGAACTGAGGTCATTACTTCAGACTCACTTGATAACGTTAATAAGACCAATGTGTCACATGACGGTTTCTACGTCGTCCTGCAACGCAGGCTGTCGTGTCAGGGTTTCGTGTGTGCCAACACTTCATTACCTTTAATAATAGATGTTTTCTCTCATAAAATCCTCAACACCAGGGCCGGATTTAGGAGGATGTGGGCCATGGGCTACAGAGTTAAAGGGGGCTTTGGGGACTTACCCAGCAGAGTTTAATTTAACCATAGTAGACTACTAACTTAAAGGTTTTTAGGATTTTTAAGCAGGAAAGTGGAGTTTACCAATATGATCTTTTTACTAGTCGTTTTGTAAATTACTTGTAAACATAAAGCAGTTTCTTGAAATGGTTTCATTCCACAAAGACTGAAAATGATCCAAGACATTATTGTATTGCACATGGAAAATTGATGGAGTGTTTTGAACGGACCGAAGACGACACAAAACATGGAGCGTAAAGCTTGCTGGCGCTACAGCGAACGTTCTTGTAGTCAAAGGTAAAAGGTCGATTGCGATCCACTGTCACATGACCAACTTCCTCCCTCTCCTGAAACACGAACACCAAAAAAATGGACGTAAACATTTATTATTAATATCAGCCCAGTTCTAGCTATCGGACCCATAACGATACGTTAAAAAATTATGAACATCGGTTAGCACCAATGTAGACATGTCATGCTTCCCTAATCAAACCACCTTTCCATTTCAGAGAAAACAAACTGATTTGTGATCAAACTCATTAAAGTTGCATTCCAACCTTATAGCTGAGTAATTAGATTAAAGCTGTAGTATGCAGCAGGGTGAGCATGAAAGTGATTGACAACGCTAAGACCCTCCTCCTGGCTCTGATTGGCTGTTTCTGACCCAGTAGAGTATTTCTGCAATTAGATCTTCATTTTACAGGAATGATCATTTGAACAAATATATATAAACTTTTATAAAAAAGTTTAATACTGTAGCTTTAATGTCATGTGTTCATAGGGTTGTTTACCTTACTTTGTTCTAAGTTCTTTGGAGCTTGTATTTTTCTACCCACTTTAATCCACCATTTTATGACAGATAAACTCTAATCCTATTTTTTTTTATTTACTACCATTTAAAACTTCATTTTAAATTGGCTCCAGTTTGAACTAAATGCAGTCTGAAACATTGGTTACCTCAAAGCAAGGAGGAAAAAAACAAACAAAACAACTTCTCAACAAGCACAAAGACTCAGCCTGGGAGGATTTGTAAGTGCATGCTCATTAATGTGTGGCCAGGAATGATATCACAAAACACATTGTTGGGTAAAAAACAAACCAAAAAAAAAGGACTGATCCCAACTGCTACTGATTCGTACCATATGTTCAACAATCCACAGACTGTTCATTGTTCTTAAAAACGCCTCTAAGTTGAGCTTTTGTTTAGCGCTCTCTCGGAAACCAGCTTCTTTGATTCAAGCTGCGCAACACATCTCCTCTACTTCTGCCTCAGACGTGACGCTGAAAGCGCCGCCGTCCAACAATCGCCTCAAGAGGCGAATAAACCGCTCCTCTATCTGCCGCAGATATGAATGACGACTTTTATATCAACTCTGAGCTGATTTTCCAAAGCCCCTCCACACTGCCCGATTCAGCTCCAACACTGACCCTACTGTTTACCTTGCCCCTGGGTTTCCCTGGCAACCGCTGACCAACCCCACACCCCGCTGGCCAGGAAACCCCACCACCCCCGAGGTAAATGAGCCAAGTCACACAGGACAGGATTTGGGAAAAAAAAAAAAAAAAAAAAAAAAAAAAGTCTACTTTTAAAGTGTTACTACATCATTTAGGATCAATATGAAATATGAGTTCAAGGACTGGAAATATGATGAATAAGTTATTGTTCCACACTGCACTGCAACAGGATGTACTAACAGAGGCGTGAAGCCTACAAAACGAGGGGGGGGGAGAGGGAGGGAGCATCATTAGCCAACTCAAAGCTCGTGAGCTCAAAGCTAATGAGGCTCACTAGCAACAAGTTAGCCGGCAGGTTTGGATTCGCGTTTTAAAAGCACTTTTACGAAGGTACAATTTTACAAGCTAAGTTTAGCGTTGAAGGCAACAAAAGTCCTCCGCAAAATCGCGGAGGACTTAATTAGAAGATCTTCCTCTCGGTGATATACTGGAGCTACAGACCCTATCATTAAGACCGGTTCCTGTCGGCCATAAATCTGTCCCGTCTTACGCCGCAGTAGTTTTCTTCTCTTCGTGCCTTTTAATTGAAATACAACACAGGAAAGAGAGGGCCTTCACTTTCCTTCATGCAGGCTGTGATCAGGCCTCCTCGCAGATGGAACGCTTCCTGAAAGACGTTAAATGCAACGTTTGTCACGTGTGAGCGCTACCTGCACAAAAATATAGTTAGTCGATTTATTCGAATGTTTGAAAAGCAAAAAGGAAAGGAGATGCATTTCCAATTGGAAACTCATAACACCGGGCAATTAAACAAATTACTTACAAAGAATCAACGTCCTAAAATGGCTTTTGGAAATGTTGGGTGTAAGTGGGTTCCTAATTTAAGAAGGAAAGTTGGAGAAAGGCCGCTGCTCATCTCTGTAAAGTTAACAAGCTGTAGAGAGGGAGCAAGGAGCTAGGCCACATAAACACAACTCAATAAATCTTATCAATTTTAGGATGTTCTGAAAGCCCCGTGCGAGGATATGAAATCAAAAGCCAGGCAGCAGTCGAGCCAAAGTAGGACTATTTGATTCTTTCTTCAACCAACTGGAGACCATATTGCAAAATTCATCATTTTGAATCACCCAGAGATTACAGCATGGCTTGTTTTAACAAGGGAAACAAAAATGTAGGAATTGTAATTAAATTTCAACTCTATGAAGAGCTGAGCCGAACACTGTACGTTTAAGGAAAATGCTGCATGCCCAGTAGGCAAAATCTAAATAAACTGTGTCGTGCATATAAAATTGAGAGCAAGTCTGACAGAATGAAACACACCCACATTTCTCCAAAGTGACGTTAGTGAACAAAAGGTCACGGTAAGTGGCTGCATCATTTTGCAAAAAGCAAGACCAGACCTTCACTCAGGAGACAGACGTACATACATTTATGAATTAATGACAATTAGGGATTAGAGCTAATCCCTAATTTCAGTTTTGCAGAAATGCTGCAAAACTGAAATCCTCTCCAACTCGGAAACATTCTGTATTTTATGATACAATACTGATTTAAAGATTTTAGCTTTTGATTCATGAGGAAATTGTACTTTGCGAGTCTATGATCTGTATCTAAAATAACTAATAAAGTTTAGTTTATAAGACTACATTATCACATATTTGGCACTACATAAAAACCATAAAGATCAGAATAAGCCATTAATCTGTAACTATTAGCTTTTAAAGCGCGGGCTCTGCTGCTGATAAGCTGTAGGTCTGGGTTTCTTTACTAACAGGTCGGAGATAAGAGAAAACGGCCAAAGTGACTCTGGTCAATGATCAACGGACACAACGGAGAGGATGGCGTGGTCTCAGACCACCGGTCCATCTTGTCCCGGATATCTGAGAGAGCAAGGTCTGGACACTGACAGGGTCTGTCAGTGTGATGGTGATAAGACCAGACAGCGCAGCGGTTTTATAAAAATAACAAAAGCATTTTAAGTCTGCAGCTGCTCTGGGGTATCTAGCCAATCAGGGGAAAGCTGGTGTTGCTTTAAATAGAAAGTAAAAACATTTTAGCAGGAAATGTTCCGGATTTTCCCCTAATACATAACCAGAATGTGTCCCGATTAATATTGCAACTCAAAATTATAATGATCACCCAATAAAGCTGGAAAACTGCACATTGATTTTGGAGGCTAAATGTATGGACATCAACCAGCAGCTTAGTTGAACCAAAGTAAATCAGTCTGTCCTCTTTCTTATCCTGTCCCAACAGGATTAGCCCCTTCACAGCAGCGGCACCGGGTCAGAACAACCTCGCACCGCATACAGCAAGCGTTCACTAGGAACGGACTGACTGACCTGGAACACAGAGAAACATGTCCAAGCCAGTACAATAGAGTAAATATTATCTCTGCTGTTGCTGAGATTCGCTTGACTGTTGTATTGTGCTGATGATGGAAACCGTCGAGGATAAAGTCACTCGTGTAATAATAGAAGGCAGCATCTAATGGATCGCCTACTTTAAAGTAGCATCGTGTAAAAATGGACTTTTACCAGCTTTACGTGTTTTGCTGTTACTCCCTCATCAAAGCAACATCGAGTGTTGCCTTGTGTCCTTCATGCATGTTTGAGAAATTCTTCAGTCTCCCGGGCAAACCACGTGGGTGGGCCTAGCTCCGCCTTCGAGGATGAAACTCCTCCTTTGACAGGCAGAGAGGAAGCTTCCTGCTCAGCTCCTTCAGACTAGCCAGCAGCAATTGGCAAACACCTGTTGGAAATGCACATCTGCTGAGCTCATTGCTTCTCAGTGAAATCCTGCTAAAGATGTTAAAGGTTTAATAGAGGAGCCATGTTGTCACGACTTCCTGAAGTCAGAGGTTCAGAAAGAGCAGGAGTTTCTTAAAGAGACAGAGACACAATGTCAAGAAATTAAATGACAAAGTCATATTTGATTCATACAACCACCAAAGGTAGCATAGTTAATTGATTGTGCTATAAAATGTGCCCGGAAAACACATTATGCTGCCCCTTTAAAAACATCAACAAGTGAATTTATATACATTAAAAGAAAAGAGAATTTCCAAAAAGTGTACCACGTCTATCAGATACTGTTCAATCTGCACTTAAATTTGTTAGTTACAAATTTAATACATATCATACATTAGAAATTCAACCTGAAACATAAGGTTCAAGGTTATTCATTTTTAACATATCTGTATTAGTCCAATAGGTCAACCAGGGGATAATATCAATAACAGATATTAATTTCCTTCTTGTTGCCATTAATGACTAAATTAAGAACAGCAGCACTTATAAAACCGTTATAACAAACTGTTAGGTCAGAGGCTGTTTCAGAACCGCTGTAATTCAGACCTCTACAGGAAATCCTTCTTGTCCTCCAATGACTCTTCGAAGAACATTGCATAAACAGTAACGTTTCAATAAGCCGTAACATGTTATTGGATATCAATGTCAGCGCAATGTACTGCTTGTGTCAGTACATTCCTAATCAGAGGTCATCCCTCTGATGACCAAACGGGTGTGAGGTTAAAAAAAAAAAATCCAAATATAGAAGTTCCCAAGAGAACTCACACCACACATCATGAGATAGAGGAACGAGGACAACAACAAAACAACAAATGTGATCCATCTCAAATTTCCACTTTTTGGTCATTTTCAAACAAAAAGGCCACTGAAAAACAGCTGCAGATGTCGTGAACTCTAAAGGAACCGTCTGCTTCTTAATGCAGGTTAAGCCCATCACAGAAAATGACCTGATAAAACAAGTTGTTTTTTTTCCACAGTCTGCTCTATAAAAAAAATACGTCTGTCAGAGAAGTGGTGTCGCACATAAACCTAAAAGTGAGTCACGTCGTCATCTCGTGGGTTATTTTGGGCCTGGCTGAGCCCTCACACAGCTGTTTGTGAATCAAACAGTTGAACAAAGCCAGGATGATGAAAGACTTGCAGTTGGCTTCATTTCTGCCCCCCCCTCCACACACACACACCTCCATCTCTACCCCCCAAGGACCGTCTTTATAACCGGGTTGGTTACCTGGCTTCCACAGGCACTTGTAAAACTACTTCACATTTTGTTCTGGTACAAGCAGAAACCTAGTTAATCACGTTTTGGTCGTTGTGTAAACCAATGCAACCAGGTCGATAATTGTGAAAAGGAAGGTCTTTATTCTGAATAGTGTGGCGTGCATACGTATTCCCCGTCCTTGGAACGGACGCGAGAAAACGTGGTGGCGTCTTCGCAGCTTCTCGTGCTTGTGACTTTTAATTCAGTTTGTCACATTCAAAATATTTTTTAAAAAGTATTTCCTTGAATATTTATGACTCTGTGTGATTTTTTTTATGCAATATTAAATACTTTAAAAGATCCAAATAAGCATTGCAATTCCTTTTTAAAAATAAGAAAACAAACTCTTTATTACAGACAATAACCGTATTTGTTTAGTCTACGCTTGATTATTTCAAGCAAAGGATTCATTTGCAACTAAAAAATATTTCTTATTTCAATATGTGGAAAAACTGTGGATGGATGGATGGATGGATGGAT
>VMRN01000062.1:2056792-2067398 GCA_010277015.1 Poeciliopsis turrubarensis
TTTTTTTTTTTTTATATTAAATGGAAAATGTTTATGTATTTTTACGCCACTTTGGTTTATTCAGAGCTTTGAGCATGCAGTTCTTTCAGCGCATTCAGAGTCTGCCTGCTCCAGTTAATGATTAATCGATGACTGAATTCGTGGACGATTATCTCAATGATGGAGTCATCACGATTAATCGAATTAATCGCTTCAGCCCGAGTGTAAAACATGCAAATGTTAAGAGGTTGACACAATAACTGCATATAACCAGATCTGAAGCACATTGTCCAAGGCCAGCGAGACGTTCCCAGGCCAACGAAGCCCACAAAGTCTTCGCCAACTCTGAATTTATGAACGCCGCGAGTTTTCAAGTTACACGGGTTCGCGGCGAAGACGGAGCCGACAGCCGGGGTGGGTGACGCGTCCCTGTGTAACTCCACCTCCGTTTGTTCTCCCCGTGCTTCTATGCGACTTCCTTGTTGCGATTCAGCCAACTGGAGTGCTGTCTGGGCCAGAGCAGATCATGTTACTGCTCCGTGTGTGTGTGTGTGTGTGTGTGTGTGTGTGTGTCTGTGTGTGTGCTGCTGCTGCTGCTGCAACAGATGGTAGACCGTGCAGAGGGGGGTGGGGTGAGGGTGGGTGTCCGGAGAACAGGAGGCTCAATTAGGATATCTTGTAAGCACTGACAATAAACGGCAAATGTATGAGTTTTGGCATAATTAAATCACCTTTAATGATGATGATGTATGTGTGTGTGTGTGAGGTTTTTTTTTATCTTTATTATTAGGATTAAAAACTATGAGGGAAAAATAATCCCTTTACCTCCTGCATGCGCCGTTTGGCCGCCTCCAGCGCATCCTCGTAGCCTTTCTGCCGCAGCTCGCTCAGGCTCTCGTAGTACTCCTCCGTGTCGTCGCCCTCGGAGAAAAGCACCTGGGAGAGGATCTTCCAGCCGCAGGTGTCCAGGGCGTGACCCAGGTACACCTGCAGCTGGTAGCACAGCGCGTCCGTCTCCCGCTGCGACATCCCGGGCGTGCCGAACAGCACCGTCCACACGCCGGACTGCTCCTCCGGGAACAGCGGCAAGCAGGGCTCCAGGTCCGAGTTGACGGCGCACAGCTGCTGGTGGGCCGCCCGCAGGTCCTGGAAGGAGAAGAGGCCTGCCCAGCTGAAGTCCTCGCGGAGGCTGAGCTCACCGTCTCCCGGGTCTGCGTCCTCGGGAGACGATGGGACGTCCAGGATCTCCATGTCCACCTCCTTCGGCGTGACAATGTTCCACGAGCCCAACGTGAGGCTGACGCACTCGAACGCCTTCGAGGCATCGTCTTTTGCGGTCTTTTTGTCTCTGGGGTTTGCTGAGTGCGGTCTAACTTTACCAGCTTGACAGGCTTCGTCTCTCTTCGCTTTGGCCGGACTTTCAGCAGCGGGGACCGGAAGCGCAGCCGCGGGGCCACAATCCAAGTCCAGAAAAGCGCTCCGTCTCTGGACGGTTCTGTTGTGGCAGGTTATGGCGAACTTTCCCTCGACGTCGTTCCAGGCCACGATGAAAACAAATTTATGCCTCTCTTTCTCGTCGAACACTCGGGGTCGGACCGACACCCATCCGGACTCCAAATGATCCTCCATGGCGAATGACATCGCATCCGGCCGCCGAATGCGCAGAATGCGCTCGTTTCGGAAATGAATTTGCTCCGACGCCGAGGCTAAAGGCTACTGCTAGTTGACGACAGCGACAGAGGGTGGAGGGGGGGAAAAAATTCCTATCGGCGAGATGTAGCGCTGGAACAACAAAGACTCTCCAGTTTTGGGGGAACCAGCTGTGTGCGCGAGCGCAGCGAAAACGCGGTCAGCGACGTTCTCGAGGATTTTCGGTCCAGACATCCAAGTTCAGGCGGCCGAACGCGTTCCCACGCCTCGGTCTCGAAACGAGCGAGAACTCGGCTTCGTGTTGCCCCACATGACGCCGGTTGCCATAACACCTGGCCGCTCACCTGGCCGAAGCTCGCGCTCACAGTGCGCTTCTTTGTCCGTTCAGACAATAAGCGTCGCGCGACTCTGCTCCGCTCTCCGCGTCACGTGTGAGCTTCTGTTTACAAGCACAAGGTGCGTGCGCGTTTGTCAAATCCGGGGAGGGACTTAAACTCTCCGCATGCTGTGTTCAGTGTCCACGATTCCGTCGGGAAAAACACATTTGCTTTTAAAAATGTATCTTCAATTACGAAGCGTTTACTGGCAATTTAAAAAGTGTTTTTTTTTTTACTCACTTCTTTCTATGGATCTTTTAGAATTGTTTAACCCTATTTTAGTTTCTCATCTTATGTTTTACATTTTGACATGTATCCCACTCACAGCTGAGATTTTTTTGTCGGACCAGCGAGCCTGTTTCTCTGTCAGAGAAAACAAATTACCATGACCTACTCATTTTTATGAACTCAAATGCACCATAGACCTTATATAGATTAACACTAAATAGGTTAAACAGATAGGTTTTACTCAAAGGCGTGGAATACACTTTTTACCACTGTTTGGGGATATCCCATGTTCCCTGAAGGCATCATGTGTTATGCCTTTTCTTTTTTGTGCTTAATTGAATATTTAACAAAGATTACACAGCAGATACTGCCAACATTTGCTATATTATATTATGTAATTTACCTACATATTCTTTCACACGCCTCAATCCCACTGGGATTTTCTTAAACCTCTTTTTCTCCTTCAGTCGACGTGCACGAGGAGCATAAACATCTACACGTGGGCAAATCCGTGACGCAACCACGTACAGCACGTACTTGAAGGCCCAAAAAAAACAAAAAACAAAAACTGCGTATAGCAAGCAGAGTGGCTCAAAAGACCTTTTTGACGACGTTTAGGCAAAAGTCAAATGTGAGCGTTTTATGATTACTGTTGTTTTAGTTGCTTTCTGACCTGTTTGTTGTTCCTTGTTTTATATATACAGTACAATAGTTATTGTATAAAGAATTGCATTGTTGGGAAATAAAATGCTGTAATGATGTAAAAATGGCATATTGCTGTCTAATTAAATTTTTTTTTTATTGTATTTTTAAATATATGACCATTTTACATTTTTACTCAATATATGTCTGAGTGTCTTGACTGAAGATAAACTGATTATCTGAGTGTGTGAGTGGAAAAACTCAAGTTGTTTCCATGAGGTGAAATGTGTTTGGATACAAAGTGGGGGGCTGGGGGGGTAAAAAGTGTTTTAGTAGGAAAACACTTCATGTCATGTTACTTGCAGACCCAGAACTCTGCAGGAATAAACAGGAAATCAAAATCTCCCTCAGGACAGCCGAGGTTTAAAACGAGCCCACGTACAGATAGAGCACATCCCAGCTCGCTCCCTTTTTGGAAAAGGGGATTTTACACATAGATGTTGTACACTGTAACTCTGGCACGGGACCTCATGTAGGGTTTTAATGTCAACACAAAGACAAGATCAACCTTTTTCCCCCCCACTTCTTCTTAAACCTGTTCAGGTGGAAAATAAGAGTCCAGAGTAGTGAGAGATACCGTTCAAGTTTTGGGCATACAAAAATCGACAGATCACTTTTCTACTAAGGTATCGCTACATTGTCCGTTTCACTGAAATCTCCCAAGTTTCTTTAAAACTTTCTTTAAAATCATTTTTAAAAAGCAACAATTTCATTTTAAAACTTTTATTCAAATACATATATATATATATATATATATATATGTGTGTGTGTGTGTGTGTGTGTGTGTTGTTGCCGCCATTTGCTTTGAACTTCACAATTTTGGGCCTTCATTCCAAAAATCTTGGGACACAACTGATTTAATTTATTGGAATTTTATATGACAGATTCACACAAAGTAGGCCATTGTGTTGTAAAGTGTACAGAAAATGGCTTTCAATTTTTTTTCACAAGTAAAAAAAACTCTTAAAAAAAAAGGTGTGTCTTTTGAATTTGGTGTAATTTAGTCCACCTTTAAAGAAAATCCACTCCAAACAACACGCTGTTCCGAATTGGTAAATAGAGTCCACATGTGTGTAATTTATCTCAGCTGCTCTTTGAAGGTTACACAGATTTTGCTGCAGGGAGCTTTGGAGAAGAGGCCATAAAGTTCTCGATCCCCAAATAATAAGAACCCCCGGGACAGGCGCGTTGGGCATAAACGCACATCACAGTTTTGAGATTTTTATTTAAAAGAAGAACAAAAAAAAAAAAACAACTTGAAAGCAACGAGGGTCTTTTATTCCACTTCACAATTGTGTGCTACTTTGTGTCGGTCTGTAACACTCAGTTCCAATAAAACACGTCTAAGTTTGTGGTTCCAAAAAGGCCAAATGTTAAAAGACTCGGGAACATGGAGACATTTACAAGACATCCCTGGTGGAGGCAAAAGTTTAAACTGGGTTGTTGCCGTTGTGTTGAATGTCGACTTGTTTTCACTTTCACAATCAATCCATCATTTGTACATTAGTTATTATAAATAGTATTTGGAAAACCTCTACCATTTGCTTACACTATGAAATGATTAGGTGAAAAAAAAAAAGAGCATTTCCTCTGCTGTTTCTTACAAACACCAACCCACACATGCAGATTTGGTTCGCTTGTTTTATTCGTTCATTTATTGTTTCACACAACATCAGACACTTTTGGAGTGTGATGGCACGAGTTTGAAGCCTGCAGTACAGTAACTTGACATGGTTTATGGTCCTCGGAGACTGGGTTAGATTAGACAGTTTCGGTTTCTGAAGTTTGAGGGAATGTCACTCATTTTTTTTTCTGCTTTCATTCGGAGGAGGATTTATTTTGGGGTGTCCGGTGCAGGGGGGTGGCGGGTGGCTCAGGCATTTTGGGTGGCCTTGTCAAAGAGCACTTTCAGCTGCTCCTTGGAGGTGGCCTCTTTCTGTTGCATCAGGTCGGCGTGTCCCTTGGTGACACCCCACGAGTCGGGTTTGGACATCGAAGGACAAAATGGCCGCCCGGAGGCAGGCTGTAGTTTCTCCCAGTAATCCCGGCGGGCCCTACACACAGGACCGCATCTGATTAGTTTACACATTGATTCTTTTACCGTTATTCCCAAAAGGGAGAGGATTCAAAACGTAATACTTTAGAGAATGATCTACCTGGCTCTGACCCAGGGCTTGGTATGCAGCTCCAAGCCGGTGCCCCATTTGCCGTGCTTCTCAGAGCCGGCGGGAAGGAAACCCCGCTCAACTTCCAGCTCTTCGGAAACAGCGCGGATGTGGTAGGGCTCAAACCCGCAGCACCCGCCGATATAACGAATGCCGGCGTTGTACGCTTCCCGGGCATATTTCTGCATCTCCCATCTGGTCAGGATTCTGGGCTCCAGGGCTGTCGGGAAAACGTACGCAAATGATTCTGTAGTCGCCGCAGTTTATTGTCAGTGGGGCTGGATGATATGGCTGTGATAATGGTAATAATGGAGAAACTGAAAATGACAAAAACAAAAGGCTGACTATCAAAGTCAAACATGCTAAAATCGACTGCAGCAAAGCTTACAAATGGCTCAAAGATGCGAGAAATAAAGCGAAGTGGAAGCGCTCACCGAACGGGAACTCGGGAAGATCGATGAATCCCTGTCGGTTGCAGTCGGGGGTTTGGAAGCCCAGCGGCTGGGACATGTAGTGGGCCTTCAGCCCGGCCTTTTCCACTCCCTCCTTCATCAGCTTCACGGTCTTCACGCAGGTCTCTGGGTCAAAGTGGCAGTTGATGCCGACAATGTTTGCCCCTGCAAAACACATGAATAACTCTGTGACACTGCTACACCGGCAAACAAAAACAGTATTTTTGTTTGTTCATTTGTTGTTGTTGTTATTTGTTTTCGTTTGACTTTTTTCCTGCAATGGTCGACGTTAGTGCAGAAGTATAGTTCTTATTCCAAGAAGTAAACATTGTTGTTTTCTGCCGTAATGTGTTGAAATCACCAGCAGAGGGCAGCACAAGCATACCATGCTGAAAGTTAATTTTTATTGGCATAACTTGTATTAAAACTGAGGTTTTATGCTGTAAACTACATTCAAAAAGTGTAAAAAAATAAAATAAAATAATAACAAAGAAAAAAAAAAAACATTAACACTTTACCTTAGAATGTAAAGTTTCTGTCATCATTAGTCAGCAATTCATAAAGGAGGATCATGATTTTCAAGCTGTTGTAGATTTTTAGACAACATGAGAATTGTTTGGAACAGGACTGGACTGTTCCAAACAATATATATCCAGTCTGTCGGGTTATGAAAAGCCGTGTCACCTGCTTTCACAAGCTTGACGGCGCATTCCCCAGGACTGACTCCGTTCAGGTCTCCCTCAGGTCCGATGCACAGAGTCGCAGCCACGGGTTTGCCAGAGGTCTTCAGGACCTGGACGGCCCACTCAGCCTCCTCCACGTGCTCAAAGTACTGAGTGGGGAAGAATGGACGAGGAAAGTTACAATCTGAGACGACTCTTAGGAAGAGGAATCGAAGCACTTGAGTGCGGCAACAGTGGGTGTAGTTCTGGTGATGTTTGCACCTTTGGATTTTCAGAATACAACTCACAGAAAATCGGTAAAGTTTCAAAATTATAAGCACTCCTGGAGCAGTAGCACTCCAGAACTATTTAGGGGGGCACAACTAAACTAAAAAAAAAAAAAAAAAAAAGAAGTAATAATAAAAAATTATTATTATTGTCATTATTATAATAATGATAATAACATTATATATTTAATTTTAGTCTTGATTTTTAAAAATAAATTAACTTAGTGGGTTCTACAACAACTACAAGATGACTTTGTAAGACTTTCTAGGCCAACATTTTTCAAGAGGAGGCAACGGTCCCCCCTTTGCCCACCGTTTGGGGACGCCACTGCACTCTTGAAAATGTGAACAAAACCTGCCATGGAAATGCCAATCTGCGTCATACTTCTACTGAAAATATCCTGCTATTTGAAAAGAGCTCACAGTCGCACGCTAACAAGTTTTCCAAGGGCCCACAGTATCACACATCCTTTACTGTACTTCACAATATAAGTAGGTGCTTTTCCACATATTAAAGTTTTGCTTAACAGTTTGTTGATGAAAAGCTCAGTCGCAACCTTGTCTGACCAAAGCGCACAATTATAGTTGAGGATCATCTAAATAGCAGAAATGATTAGAAATACCTCTTTCTCAACACCAGCTACGACTCGCGTCGGCCACGTACCTCTGCGATCAGGAAGTCGACGTTTTTCTTGATGAAGACGTCAATCTGCTTCTTGAAGATGGCCTTGACGTCTTCCTCGCTCTTACAGCTGAGGTACGAGGGCGTCTGCGAGACGCCGCCCGCCACCAGAGCGTCGCCCTCGTCGGCCACGCTCCGGGCCAGGTCACAAGCCGCCTCGTTGATTTGCTGCCCCTGAAAGTTCACGGGGAGAAAACGAAACGCCCTGCTTTCACACTTAGCTCGAGAGCAACCCTCCTGGTCCAAAGAGGAGAGTCGAAGCCCGTTTTTGCACTTTATTACGTTACATTTGTAGTTATAAATGCATTTCATTGTGATGTGCACGGAAGAGGGCCACTGACAAAACAGGTCAAAATTATGACTCCTTTTTTTCCTCAGAAATCTGGCTTTAATATTCAGATTCCTGAAGTCAGAATTATGAGATTAAAATCTGATTTGTTTTATTTTTCAGTAACCCTAACCCTTTTTCCACAACTATACAGACAAAAAGTGGAAAACACATTATGCGGCCACCAATAACGTAACAACGTGAAGTAATACATCCCCAAATAATATTGCATTTGTGAGCCCATGTTTCTGATATCATAAGTCACATTATTCACAAAACATTGAAAAAAATATCTTTGAAAACTTAATAACTTTAGCCAATAATGTAATAATAAACAAATGGACTGGATCAAAAGCACTTGAGTTTGACACTTATCAAAGCACATTCTAGGTTCAAATGGCCTAGTCAAAGTCCAGATCTAAAAGCCAGCAGAAGATCTGTAAACATCACCTTTAATTAATACAATTTAATCAGGCTATTTTGAAGGGGGGGGGGAGTTCAGGAGGTGTGAAAACTTTCAGGAAGCGTGGAGGCGCAGCTTACAGTGAAGCGCTGAACGTTCCCTCTGTTCTCCAGTTTATCGTCGCTGGCGTAGAAGGTGAAGGTCTGCATGACGTTGGAGCCAGCTCTCAGGAACTCCCTGTGCAGCTGGCGCACTGGAACGACACGCCGCTGTTAGCGCATCGTCTCCACCGGGAGCCCGGAGATCAGAAGACAGACAAGAAGAGAAAAAAACCGGAACCATGCAGTTCACCTGCTTCGGGGTGTTCGGCCGCGGCCTCTGGGGTCCACGGCCCCGCCTTCACGTAGCCTCTCTTCTCCAGGGCGAAGACAAACCCTCCGTCCCCGATGACCACCTCTCCTGCATCCAGGCGCTCCAGAATGCCCTGAACGCGCCACAAGAAAGGTGCACGGGGGGGGAAACCCGTCATTTTTTAACGTCATTTTCAATTTTAAAAAACTAATAAGTGCAAGAGACAGAGAAACAACATCTTAAGCTGAATTGTGCGCATTGCTCTCCGTGCGCCCTTACTTTCTTCGGTGCCATGGTCTCTGCGGACGCCTCTTCTCAGCCGCGACGAGTCCGGGGAAAAAAGGATCCGCGGAGGCGTCCAAGCTGCATTTATAGTTCAAGACGGGAGCGCAAACCCGGATGTCACAGCGGGAACCGCCCGCAGCCCCCTCTCCATCGCGGGTCGTCTTTCCAACTCCCTCCCTTGGCTGTTGGCCGCAAGTTTAGCGCAAAGGAATTTTTTTTGGCTGCTGTTGGACGACAGACGAAAATGTGTGACGTTAAGGGGGGAGGAAAATGGCTGAGAAGAGCAGTGTGTTTGTGTGTTTACACAATAAACAGCAATATTTTTGGTTTATTTCATCTGTCAAAGCAAAAAAAAAAAAAAAATTATAATAATTAATTAATTAAAAAGTATTCATTTTCAGTCTTTTGTTGCCATGTTAATTAGTCCAAAATTAATTTATAAGCAAACTAAACAGTCAGCTTTCAAATGAAATATTAGGCTAGGAAGCTAAATATTTGGTTCCCAACTAAATGTTTAACTTTGAGCAAAAAATGACTAAAGTTTTAGTTCATAAGCCAAAAGCGTAGCTTTAAATTTTAAATTAAATATTTAGATTGCTAATTTAACATTCAGTACCAAAGTAATTATTTATTTTCCTTACAAGACGTTTAATTTCCAAACTAAACATTGAGCATTTAGTTAGCAGGCTACATGTTTAGCTTGCTAACTAAATACCAAGCAAGCTAAAGAGTTAGCTTCTCTCCCTAAATACTCAGGCTTCTGTAACCTTACGGGCTAAATATTTATCTCATAGCTCAATTTAGGTTTAAGCTTCTACCTAATGTGCTAATTAGCTCGGCGGTAATCGCTTCCGTGACGTGTTTCTTATTAGTAGTATTATTATAATTTTATCACCATCTATTTGTCCAACGCGTTAGCTGAGAACTAAGCCGTTAGCCGTTTTAACGGTTCTACCTGAAGACGCGCTCGTGCATGCGGTCAAGAAAGGACACTTCCGGTTCACGTTTGATTCACGCTCTAGTTGCTAGGAGAGAGAAGATAGTCATGGGGAAATGTGAGGAAAATCTGGTGTGTTGATTGATTGAGTTTTGCTGGGAGAGTAGATGTGACTTGATTAAATGTATGAAGAAGGAGCAAAGACATGTTGTTCCGCAGGTGGAAAAATGAGTTTTTCAAGACTTGGTGATTTACTGATTCATAATTCAGACTACATTTCCAGATAGTGTTGGAAGAAAGCCTATTTAAAGACGCAAACGACAGAAATTCAACAGGCTGGTTTCAGTCAAAGCATTTCCACGTGTTAGCATGACCTAGTCAAAGTTCGCATTTGAAATGTGAGGACCACAGAAATTTTACGTCCGACTTGAACTATTCTTCGAAAATGAGCAAAAGCGATGATAGTTTCTAGAAACAAAATCCAAAAGACGTTTGTACAACTCCACTGAAAGACGGTGCTGTAAAATACCGGTTTAAAGAGGGTGGATACCAACGCATGCCACACTTTTCAGATTTTAATTTGTCAAAAAAAAAAAAAAAAAACCACAAAAACCCAAAAAGCTTTTAAAGCTTCTCCATCCCATAAAATCAGTGTGAATCAGTAGTTACCATATGAAGGTGCTTAGATCTGAAAATAACGGGAAGGAGGGGACAAAACCTGCTTCAGTTGTAGAATCAGATCTTCCTGCTGCGCTCAGTAGTGTTGAAAGTAAGTCGGTTCATGAGGTGGACTTAAAAGCTAATGTCACATGTTTTTATTGTAAAAAGAAGGGCCACGTTGTGGTTAATTGCCCGGTTTTAAAGAAAAAGAACGCTAAACCGGTCGCTTTAATTGAAACGGTGAATCACTATGCCCAGTCCCCTTGAAACAAAAAGTTTTGTGAATATGCTGATTTATGCTGGAAAGAGGACGGTGTTTGATTCCCAGGTTCAGGTGTTGCGATGTGCGCTACGAATAAGATGTTTTGGCACAATTTATTTATTTATTTATTTAGGGCAGGATCTCCTTATCCTCGGGGAGATCCGGTTGAGCCCACACCCACGGCTGCCGGAGACTA
>VMRN01000062.1:2072398-2090806 GCA_010277015.1 Poeciliopsis turrubarensis
GTGCCAGAACACCAGAACACACACAATCTAACGAAGGTGAATTAAACTTACTAAAAGGCAAGTACAAGGAATTGCAGGAAGAACAAAACAAAGCCCGACAGCGGATTGAGGAGGAAATTGGGGTTTTAGAAAAAAAACTGAGCATGACGGTGCATATGGAGGAGACTGAACCACACCGTGTTCCATCACCTCAAATACCAGAAGTGACCCTCAGGCGGGAGTTTCGGATTTGTGGGCAGATTGGAGAAGCTGGTCAGAGGGATAAACTGTCCTATACAAGCCTGATTAACCAAATTGAATCTGGGCAGAGGAAAGGATATTCAGAGACGGAGATCCTGGAAGCGGTCATATGGGCCATAAGCCCAGGGCTCCACCTGAGAGACATGCTGGAGATCAAAACCGGACTGACATTGTCCACTCTGAGAATTATTCTAAGAAGTCATTTTAAAGTTGACTCTTCCTCTGACCTCCTTCATCAGCTGATGAACATTTCACAAGATCCAAAAGAATCTGCACAGAACTTCCAATTTAGAGCTATAGAACTGAAAGAAAAAAATGCTGTGGAAATCAAAAGAAGAGGATGAAAGCGAACAATTCAGTCCAGAACTGATACAAAGAAAATTTCTGCGCTCCATAGACACTGGACTCCTAAGCGATGCAGTAAAATTCCAACTAAAACCTTACCTGACTAATCCTGCGGTATCGGATGAGGTCCTAATTGAGCGGGTGAGTGAAGCTGCAAACTTGGAACAAGAAAGGCAAAAAAAAAAACTGAGAAAAGGCGCAGTGAGTAGGTTCCCAAAAATAAATGAACTCAGAGCTGACGAATGCATAAATGAGTTCCAACCTGCTTCCATGGAAGAAGCTGTAACCAGAGGTGAGGTAGGGGACGCAGTAATAACCAAAGGTGTACTGAGAGGGGTCAAGAAAAGTCAGAGCACAGAACAGGAAGCAGGAACAACTAAACTCACCGAAGGACTGAAGGCTGAAATGTTAGATCTAAAGAAATTGGTGTTGGAAGCAGTGGAGGTTACAAAGAAACATCAGACAGAGAGAGCCACCACACGCAGCTACAGCAGACCCAGAGGTTGCCCAGCCTGTCGAGAAGCAGGGTCAGGGGAGACGTGTACTCACTGTTATAAGTGTGGTCAAGGAGGACACCTTGCCAGAGGCTGCCGTCAGAACAGGGGACAGCAGGGAAACTAGACAGGGGCTGCTGGGCCGGGACCCTCAGTAGCCCCACACAAAACATTCAGTCCCACCACAAACAAAACAGACTTCTATAATGAACTTTCATCTACCCCAACAACTCACTACATAAATCCACGGAGCAGACAGAAACTTCTGAACCTCATAGGTAAGAGATGCCTTGTTCATTGTCGGCTGGATGCTGCTCCAGTAGAAGCATTATGGGACACTGGGGCCCAGGCATGTCTCATTAATGAAGAATGGAGACAATTACACTTACCACACCAGCGAGTTAGACCTCTGAATGAACGACTGGGGGTGGATACACTGATTGGGCTGGCAGCAAATCAGACACAAATTCCTTTTCTGGGCTGGGTGGAAGTGGAATTTAGACTGGGTAAAGACTCACTCTCAGCAGAACCCCTGTTGGTACCAGCACTGGTGTCAAGTGATTCCAGTGTGGCACAACAGCCAATAATTGGCTACAATGTTATTGAGAAAGTTCTAGGAGATAACACACTTAAACACAGGAAATCTGAAGCCATCCAAAATGTGTGTGGAGCCTTTGCTGTAACTGTCCAAACTGCACAGACAATTGTCAAACTAATTCAGACATCAGATAGTCAGGTCGATGTGGGACTTGTGCATACAGGGAGAAGTCAAATCAAATTAAAAGCTGGACAAATCACCATCACCCATGTTAGAGTTAATACTGGGGCTCAGTTCAGAGGAGAGGACCTTCTTTTTGTTCCTTTGGAGGACTCGGTGCTGCCAGAGGGTGTCAGCGTCGGTGAGGAGGGTCTCATAACAGTTCCTAAGGAAAGCTCGGGATTTGTCTCAATTCCAATTTCCAACGCCAATAAGTATGATGTCACTCTACATATATATCATATATGTAGAGTGACATCATACTACATATATATCATATATGTAGAGTATATATACTCTACATATAAACATATATGTCAGTTCCCAAACCGTTACATCAGGAATTTAAAGAATACCTTCAAGATCTGCTGAACAGAGGCTGGATAACTCAGTCATGTTCTCCATATGCATCACCAGTAGTGTGTGTAAGAACGAAAGATGGGACTCTGAGGTTGTGCTGTGACTACCGGGAATTAAACAGAAAATCTGTCCCTGACCGCCACCCCGTTCCCCGAATCCAAGAAATGCTGGATTCTCTAACTGGCAG
The DNA here is from genome assembly GCA_010277015.1 of Poeciliopsis turrubarensis. NCBI lineage: Eukaryota > Metazoa > Chordata > Actinopteri > Cyprinodontiformes > Poeciliidae > Poeciliopsis > Poeciliopsis turrubarensis. The sequence goes on from VMRN01000062.1 coordinate 2,074,782, forward strand.
CTCCTGGTTCTCTGTATTAGATCAGGAGAAGGCTTACCACCAAGGGTTTCTGGACGAGAAAAGTCAGCCCTTAACAGCTTTTATAACACCCTGGGGTCTGTACCAGTGGACCAGAATCCCCTTCGGTTTGAGTGCGGCCCCAGCAGAGTTTCAAAGAAGCATGGAGGAGTGCCTGATTGGTTTAAGGGATGTGATAATGCCAGCCCTACCTGGATGACAATTTAGTTCACAGTCCAAGTTTTGAGGATCATCTCAACCACATGAGAACTGTGTTGCAAAGATGCCAGAAGCATGGAGTGAAGCTGAGCCCAAAGAAGTGTGAGGTGTTTAAAAGAAATGTGAGATTTCTGGGGCGACTTGTCTCTGGTGAGGGCCACACGATGGATCCGGCAGAAGTGGCACCAGTTCAAGCTTTGAAGGAGAGAACCCCCACAACTGTAGGAGATCTGAGAGAAATGCTGGGATTCCTCTCCTATTATCGAACATACATACCAAACTTCTCCAGAATGGCTAAGCCCCTCTACCAGCTTCTGGTCAGTTCACCTGAAAATCAACCTGAAAATCCACCATCGGAAAAGCATAAAAACAAGTGGAAAATCAACACTGCAAGAAGTAAAGGTAACCTCCCATCAAACACTCCCATTCACTGGACACAGAACCATCAAGAGACAATAAGATGTGGAGCTGCACCAGGATCCTCCTGAGCTATCTGTAGAAACAGCTTCTGAGGAAGAAGATGATGCAGCTGTCTCACCGCCTACATCGAGCTATCCAAAGAGAGAGCACCGCCGTCCGAGGATGCTGACCTATTGTGCTTTGGGTGAGCCAACCATGGTGGAAGTAGGCTTTAAAGAACAACCTGTAAGTATGACTCCAACCTGCAAAGAACTTTGGCGACCCTGGATAGTTCCAGGTGTTGAAGTACAGAGTTGAAGACACAATGTATATAAGTTCAAGAACTACATTCAAAAGAAAAGGACTATGTATGAACTCTCCAGAGACAATGCAGTGACTGTGCTTTCAAGACAAAAGGCTGGTATCAGAATGAAAGAACTGTGGCTGAAATTACGGTTCTGTTACACTGGAGAGATGATCTGAACAGATCTCGAAGTACTTGTTACTGGACAGTTGTAATCTGAACTGACAATATCCTCCTTAGTAGTGGAGACTATTATAATAATATGAATGTCATGTAAAGTACCTCGCTTACAACATTACTTCCAGTAAAGGGGTCAATAGGTGATGATAAATGCTCTTTGAAATGTCAGAGGACATTTTTTTTTTTATTATTGAGGGGGAGAGTGTGGCGCACAAGCCATTTTCATGGAATAGTTGTAGTAAATTAATACTGTTTTGGGTTTTATTGTGTGTTGTATTTACGAGTTGTGTCGCAGTTCGACGTGGTTGCGGAGGGGGGGTTAATATCCCTCCGCCGTTGCCAGGAGACGGCGGCTGGAACGGTTGTGGTGTGCTGTGCCTCTTGTTTTCCGAACGGCTGTGTAGCGACACGCTAACAGTTACTTTGTACCGAATATTAAATTAAAATGTTGTGGAATCAATCACAAGAGCTCCTTTGATTGTATCACCGCTACATATACACCCACTAAAAATTATAGAGCTATATCTTTACTTCTTCTTTAACAAACAAAAAAAATCCCTGCACTAAGTGGCTTTGAAAAGCTGAAAGGAATGTTCTTAGTTCTGAAAAACCATGATAATGATTACCAGGTTCACTGACATACAGAGTGCGCTGAATACGAAATGTCTTCATTCCTGGCACTGTGTTGTGGTTTTGCACGGCAACCAAAAAATAAATAAATAAATTAGTAGAGGCCATAGTTTGCCAGAAACAGGTTTTTTTTTTCAGTCCCGATTGCCATGGCGACGCCCTGCTGCAACGAGGCAGTCTGGACCAGCTCTGACAAGAGCCTGAGGAGGAACCAAAACACAAAGCTTGTCATGTGGAGCAGTCACCAAGAACGGAATAAGTTTTACTTTAACCATAACCTGTCTAACTTATGGGTTATGAGAGAGTCTTTGAAGTTTTAGAATTTTACCATAATATCTGAAATTTGTAAATATTGTATCATCCCAGCAACCTCATCGCTTTGTGCTATGAATTTTGAAAATGAGCTTTTTCTTAATAAACTCAGACGAATGCCAAAGAAAAATGTAAGTTTCTTCTTTAAACGACTTCCCAATAAAAACACTTTTGGACTAAACATTTCCTTAACATTTTTTATTGCCAAAAATCCCTTGATCCTTAGCTGCAGGTAAAAAAAAAAATAAAAAAATAGACAGGATGAAGGTAATATTCTGTTATACAGAGGTGGCCCAAAGTTTTCTGAGGCTTTGGGCTTAATTTTGTTTGGGGCCCCTCTTCCTGTTAAGACCATAATCACCACCAACAGAGTTTTAAAACAGATTTAGAATCTGGGAGACAAGGGCAATCAAAAAAAAAAAAAAAACCCCAAAGAAGTTATTGTTGGCACTTTTACAAAGCAAACTTGCCAGTTTATGTAAATCTTACATTTTAAGCAATTGAAACGTAAATTAGTTTAATCTGAAGCAGTCATATAATCTTTAATACTACACTCATTCTAATGAAAAAGAGAAAAATACAATATATTTGGTCTGTGTTGCAATGCAAGTGCTTATGTACGACGACACATTAGTTATTTTTTCAGCTCAGCTGGAAAAATAACTTTTTCATGGAAACTTAAAAAGAAAAAAAAACTTTTCTCCTTTCTCCCACGAAGTCTTCCTCGTCTCTGAGCGTCATCGCTTGAATACACACTGCCAGGCGGGTAGGAGATGCGTCCCCATCAGGCCTTTCAGGTGCAGTTATCAGGAAACAGCATCCGGCTGAAACCTGCTGCGTCCAGCAGGATTAAAGGCCGTGCAGCTCACAGAGGCTCAAGGACCCGTCAGAGATCAATGTTTCTGGATGGAAAGTTCAGGCTGAAGTTGACAGATGATTTCAGGTCAGCGTAATGACTCCTGTTGGATGCTACACGCCACTGTTCAGACTTTTGACCTGTTCTGATATTGCTTTGCTTCTTTTGATAACACGGGAAAAGTTAGCCCAGGTGTTGGATAAATCCTTTTCAGGTACGTTTTCTAAAGTTTAGTTTCAGGTTCTGGCAGACATTGCAAGTATCCAAAATACATAAACAAAGTTGCATCAGGTAAAATGTATTATGAGGGCTCTGTGCAACAAAAGTCTCCCATCAAAAAAAGACTTTTGTCGTTCAACAGATGCTACGAAAAACATACATCGCAACAGGCTTTTCTGTTCAAAATTCAAAAAGCTGCATCTCCTACACTTACTCTTCTTTTTCACTTTTAAAATGAAATTTAATTTAAAAAAATTGACTTAATTATTGGCCTGATTGTTTATTTTTTAGATTTTTTTTACTCATTAACCTTTCTCTTTTCTTTTGGCAAATAAATAAATAAAACAAAATTTTTATTACCAGAAGATGATTTAGAGAGAGAACAAAACAAGAACGAAAAAAATAAAAATAAAATAAAATAAAAAATAAATAAATAAAAGAAGAGGAAGGAAAAAAAAGACTTACTCCAGGTGACGATACCTTTGCGACCGATATCCGATATCCCGATGTTCGGCGCATAGACAGTTAACTCCGGGTAAACTTCCCCGTTATCGGCCCAGTGGGCGGATCCAACATTTGCCCATCAGTGTAAACGTGGGGTATTTGTAACTCACGCGGGGGCAGCAAACCGTGCTGTCTGCTCGGTTCGTTTCCCGTCAGTCTCTCAGCGCAGACATGTCTCGGATATCAAACCTCATCGGCGTTCGACTGCGCCGAGGCTTCAGGGCGCGCGGAGGGACGCCGCGGCTCCCCGCGAGGACCATCTGCTGCACGGCGAGAAAACGCGCGGAGGAGGGGTGAGACGAATCCGCCTTCCCGGACTGCTTGGACCAAACACTTTCAATCAAGCCGGAATTACTTTGCCCGTGTAATGAAAGTGTGTAGACGTGTAGACGCTCGAAGCTAAATCTCGTGCAGCAAGTGTCAAACCAAACAGTTACAACTAAACTTTAAAGCTGAAGCACCTGAGCAATAATGTGCATGCTGCAGCTGCAGCAGCTGCAGCAGCTGCTGCTACTGCTGCATGTGTTCACCTGCAGTCTATTCCCTGCAACTTTTGCAGCGATGCCTCTTCGGCTTTGGGGAGGCGCTGGAAGGACACCGCAGACACCGTCATCATTGGCGGAGGATGTGTGGGGGCCAGCCTGGCCTATCACCTGGCCAAAGGCGGCGTGAAGGATGTGGTGCTGCTGGAGAAGTCCGAGCTGACGGCGGGCTCCACCTGGCACGCCGTACGTCCACTCTCAGTCCCACATGATCTGCTCTTAGAGGAAGCAGGCTGCTGGCAAACTCAGGAAGGCGACAGCTGGGTTGTTTTGTGGCGAGAAGCGTCGTCACAGGAGCTGTCGCAGCAGGGCCGGTCCGAGATTTAATGGGGCCCTGAACAGGATCTGATTCCAGGCCCTTCTTACCACAAAAATGTTATATAAGTTTTTTTTAGCCTTTTTTTCTTCATTTTGTCGACTCAACAATAAACTGCTAAATGGCAATTTCACTGAAACCAATAAAATAGTTGGATTTGTATTAAAAACAGATACAAAATTGCAAGATTGGATGAGTGTAAGACAGGCCTGTAGAGTTTCCAATTTTTTGGGGTGGACTCTTTTTTTTTTTCTTCTTCTTATTTGTTCTGCTAGATTTGCTTTTGAGTAAAAGTTTCAGTTACTCCAAATTTAAGATGAATGCAAAAAAACTTGAATAAATGAGAATCCTTTGTTTTTGCTTAATAGTTTTGAAATACAGACCCGACAGTTGGTGGTTTGTTAGTTTGCACAGGCTAACAAACCCAATTTCTTGCTGAAAGTTGATTCTTTTTTTTGTGTGTGTAGTCATATATCAAGCTAATTAACAGCAGTCACAATCAGACTGAACGGTTTACAACCCCAAAGCAGCAGAAAGCGCAGAAGATGAACGTAGACGTCATACGCCAGCGCTTTGGTTAAGGACGTAATGATGGACGCTAACCCTCTTTGAATTGATTTTAAAGTTTATTCAGCAAAGGGAGCTGACAGTATCGTCATAAAGAAGACGATGAAAGAGCAAGCTACGTGTTAGCATTGCCTCATTTAGCCGTCGTTTACGTCCAGATTTTCTGCGTCCGGCTTCTTCTGGTGCAGAATTATGAAGCATCGCGATAACAAATGGTGCCGGACGGTGAATCGTCCCAGAAGTTATCGCGATAAACGATAACATTGTAGTTTAGAGAGAATTTTCAAGTGATATAACAGTAATGGTATAATTATAACGCCAGAACACATTCACAGTGATCAATAAATAAACGTTTACGTTCCTATTAACATTTAATAGTGGAGCTGAAAGCCGTTTTAAATATCCAAAATAAATAAACAAAACAACAGAAATAACAAATAAAATAAATGATGAAGTCACTGTGAAAATAAAAAAAAGTGCTAGCTGAGACCAAAGCACCCGGCCGAATCGACCGAAGGCTTTTGATCATCCAGTTTTTGGTGGAAAGAGAGAAAAGAGAGAAACAATAAATCATACAGATGGGAATTATTGAGTTTGTTTTAATTTCTCATGCGAGTAATTGATTTATTGATTTATTGATTATTGCGACAGGCCTACACGCATCTCACGTCAAAGCATTGAAAACTGCATGCGCGTCCAGTACGGAAGTACGGAAGTGGCAAAAATTGGATTTTTTTTGCGAGGTGATAAAAAATCAGAGTCGGTGCCGTTCAGACCGCCATGAAAAAAATCTTAAGTGAGCAAAAACATGGGGCTTAGGCGAAGTTCACGCAGCACCTGCTGTGTGAACTTCGCCTTGGAAATGTAGTGATTCACGCAGAGCTTTTAACGCTGCTGCAGAGCTGAAGTTCTTCCTCGACAGCCCTTTGAAGTGAGCGTCTGCTCGGCAGCTGCTCTTAACGTGAACCTGCGGCTATAACTTTCACACCAGACAGCTGCCGTGCTATAGGTTTTCAAGGCGTTGGAGCTCCTGACCCACTTAAGAGCTGCCTCTGCACCCCGTATTCATTTACCAGCACTCATACGTCTTGGCTTCCAGGGGCCCCTGTGGGGCTTTTGAAAAAGTGCAGACATTGTGGCAGAAAAAAATTCAAACATCGCAAAAAAGTACATTTATTTCTGGAATTCGTTTCAAAAAGTGAAACGTCTATGTCACAGAGACATATGGCACATAAAGTGATGCGCTTCTGACCCTCATTGAAATCGAACTGCACCAATGTTAGAAATGAAGGTTATGTGAAAAGCTGCTGACTCGACATCAGCCCAGCAGACAGTCCTTGACAGTCTCCAACAGGAGGGAGGGTCATGTTGTTGCCAACGAAGACGGCTGTTCTGCTGTATCCAAGCATTTTAGGGGAAAGTTTAGTGGAAGGATTCTGAAGCAAAGCCACTTTAAGAGACTGCGTGAGCCCGAGATGAGTGACTTTGACTGTGGCTCTATATATTTCCAACATCTTGAACTAATGGAGATTTTTCCTGATAAATGCATGCTTTGTGGCTTTTTGCATTGGTACAGTTGACTCCTGAGGTATCTGATATTCCTAGTTTGAAACGGACAGGAACGATCGGCCTTTGTTTGTTTGCATTCCAGGCGGGTCTGACGACTTACTACCATCCGGGCATCAACCTGAAGAAAGTCCACTTCGACAGCATCAAACTCTACGAGACCCTGGAGGCGGAAACGGGACAGGTGGCGCGCCCCGCCGCCGTTTTAGTCGTCCGCGTTTTGAAACGTTGCGCTCACGCCGCCTGTTTCCCACCCCGCAGGCCGTGGGCTTCCACCAGCCCGGCAGCGTCCGCATCGCCTCCACGGCGGCCCGCGTGGACGAGATGAAGTACCAGATGACTCGGACGCACTGGCACGTGACGCCGCAGTACCTCATCGGCCCGGAAAAAGTCCAAGAACTTTTCCCCCTGCTCAACATCGACAGGGTTTGTTCCTTTTCCGTTGATCTGAACGTCCAGGAACTGGTCTTTAACGTTTGACGATTCCCCCTTTTTCCTTGAGATTTAAATCATAGTTTTACGTTTATTCTTTTAGGTGCTGGCAGGTCTTTATACCCCCGGAGACGGCCACATCGACCCGTACTCTCTGACCATGGCTCTGGCTGCGGGAGCTCGCATGCACGGGGCCCAGATCTACAATCCGGCTCCGGTCACCGGGCTCAGCCCGACGGCAGACGGGAAGTGGGACGTCCAGACCCCTCACGGGACCATCCGCGCAAATCGCATCGTCAACACGGCAGGTTTGTGCACGCTGAGAATGAGGTTTGTGGAAATGACTGTTGTGCAAAAGTAAACAAGTGACAACAACAATAATAATAATAATAATAATAATAAATACCCCCAGCTGTTTCATATTAAGAGGAGAATATATTTGACTCAAGGTCCGATGCCTCCGCACCGGGCATCCGCTGACCCCGGAGGTCAAGCTGCGGGAGTCTAAAAATCAAAAATGCTGTCACGTTCTGTCGTTACCAGTCGGTTTTTAAAATATCGACATTCGGTTTCGTTTAAACGGACCTTCGACGAGTCGAGCAGAGAATCCAGACGCCATCGCAGAGCGAGCAGACGAACGCGTGCGACTGTTTTTTTTTCTCTCCTCAGTGACAAAAACCAGCAACTTTGGCCCCAAAAGCTACATGAGAACAATGAAGCTAAAACGACTCCACTTGAATTGTGGACACGTCACCTGCTGCGGTCTGAACACATGGCCTCACAGGCTCTCTGTGTGGAAAGTGGACGACGTCTGCGCATCTGCGCCAAAGTGAATTGCAAACTGTCAAAATGATGGGCGACTCACATTTTTCTTTTTTTTTTCTTTTTTTTTTTTTTTTTGCAAAAAAAATAAAAACGGTCAAAAGTGGAAAATACTCCGATAACGCGAGCTGTGGTCGACTGGGACGTCGGACCGTGATGTTTTATGTAGGTGTGCGATCGTTTGAAGAGATAAAAGTGTCACTTTCAGTTCCCTCGAACATTGTCACCCAACCAATCAGAGCCTCGCGAGGACGCGGCATCGTCACCTGGGCTTTCCCACGCTTAAGAAAGTTGTTAAAAAAAGAAATCATTCCTTAGACTCGTCAGGTATTCTGGCACCTAGCAACTGGCACCTGAAGCCAAGAAAACAAATCGTTCCTCTGCTATTTTTCCAAACAAAATGGGAAAACAGATGGCGCGTTCCTACAGCAGAGCATCTTATCTGAAAACTCTCCACAGCCGGAGAACTTTGCCCACTCAGACCACAGCCTGCAGAGTTCATACAAGACAACTTTGAGTTTGAACTGGGCCAGGCCAGTTCTGGGGAGATCTTGTTTACAGCGTCTCGTTTCGTCCCTCCTACCGCTGCGTGTTTTTTCAGCTCTGATTCAGGAATTTAGCTGCGGTCCGTTACCCCGCTCCTGCGCTTTTCTTCCCAGGGAAACGTGTTGCGCAACCGAGCTTTTTAGTTAGTCATCTTTATTTTTCTTGAGGCGGTGCGGTTGCATGTGAGAAATCAGCAGCAAATTAGAACACGGCAAGGACAAAACGCATATTATGAGGATCTGTTGAGGTTTAGCACGCCTTCACAGCCAGAACAAAAAAATGTCAGCAGATCCCATTCCAGCCAATCATGAAGGAGCAGAGCATGCACACCTCCTGACATTTCAACTGCTTTAGTTCATGTTTTTGGTCTCACATTGTTTGCATGCTGCTTCGTTTGTGTGTGCGGTGCAGCGCTCGGCTTCAGGAACGTCGAGCTCGCTCCGACTTCGATCCTCACTGTTCTTCCAACTCGCCGTGGATTTCCATCGATTGAAAACAGATGCCGCCGCTTCATGGGCAGCAGAACATCTACAAGGGCTGAAAACATCTCCAGAAACAGAACAGGCTTTAGCTCTTTTTAAAAATGCATTGTGCGTAGAGTTGAGATGAAAAGCACAGGAAGCTATTTTTTAAATGTTTTTTTTTATTTTGCATAACGTGTGTAAGAAATCTCATGTCCCTCACCTCTATATCCATATTCCCTTCATAGGCCCCTAAGATATGCACACCAGGTCCTCTTCCCTGGTGTGCACCCCTAAATAGGAACCTACAAACAGACTTTTTTTGTTGTACGTCATTAAAAAAATAAATCAGTCATGTACCATTTTTATCCGTCAAACTATAATCATATTAACAGATATGATTACAAACCGCATTTTTTTATGCGGTTTGGTTAATATTCACCAAGTTGATCCGTAAATCCAGATCCCATCACACATAAAGCAGAGAAATGCATCCAACTTTCTCTCCATAAAACCACTGACAGTGGCCTCCGATAACTTATAATAAATGCAATCAATACGACTCCACTCCTGGTCGCATCTGCGCTGGTTCAACAATCAGTTGGATCTGTCTGACCCAAACCGATCAATTGAACTCTGCAAGCGTTTCACTCCGTGCGCAGTCCGAAGCCGACAGATGCTACGTCTGCCGCTCTTCTTTTGGGCGCGGGAGGATGACCAGCGTCTTCCGGCTCCATTTGTTAAAACCACAGGCGTTTCCCAGCCAGTCCTGGTGCCTACAAAGGTCCAAAAACATCGAGGCTGCGTCAGACAAACGAACCTTGAAACTTGATGGGATGAGGGCCTGCGGATAACTCGGCCAACTGAGCATCTTCTGTTCTTTCAGAAATATAAGCAGCAAAGCCTAATTTCCTGCGACATTTTAAGGACACTGATTTGACTGCGGAAAGCCTAAACTCCTACGTAGAGAGACAGATTAACGCTGAGCAGAGCCAGGGTTGTTCTGAGTGTTATTTGAGGCGACTGTGTTGACGTTCATTACGCAGTGAATTAACCCTGTGTGCAAGTTTTTGGTAAACAGCCTTTCTGTCCAGTTGAGCTGGTTGGAAAGAACGGCGCATGCTGAGGGCGTCTTGCAAAGAATTTGCTTTAAAAAAAAATGCAGAATTTTTGGTGATTGAACATACATTAGCAGCGCTTATATTCAGCTGCACTCAACTTGACCTGGACTTCGTTCGCGGCACCAGCGGACTCCGAAACCCAGTTTGTTTGTTTTGCAGGGGTTAATTTTTAATCCAACTCGTACTGTATTTCACATATACTCAGTGAGAGCGCCTGCTTGCTTTATTTCGTCCTTCTTGTAAATGGTCGGTGCGGTGTATTGTACATTACATGAGGCGAGGGGTGGCAGTTTAATCGCAAAAAACACACGAATCAATAAATACATTGATTAAATGTGCAGCTTTTTTCATCTCTGTCGTCTTTCGTCTACCTTTATTGTCGGAATCTCTTTCCATTTCAATAATTTGACTGAAAATGTGAAACTCGTATAGATCCGAGTTTCTAATGAGCTATTCTAATGATTATGGCTTGCAGCTTCAAACACATAGATGTAGACTTCCTGTCACTCTGTTTGCATTTTAAAAGGATTTTGGGCGCGTGAAGTGGGCCAGATGATTGGTTTGCAACACCCCACCATCCCTGTGCATCACCAGTACGTGGTGACGGCGACGGTACCAGAGGTGAAGGCTCTGGAGAAGGAGCTGGCCGTCATCAGGGACCTGGAGGGCTCCTACTATCTGCGCCAGGAGAGAGACGGGCTGCTGTTTGGTCCGTATGAGAAGATGGAGAAGATGGTTCTTCAGGACTCCTGGGTTAGGGATGGAGTCCCGCCAGGTCCGCATCCCACGGATCATCCATATCCTAATTTAGCAGCGACTTATTTTTGTCGGCAGGTTTCTCTTTAGCTTCTTCCTCTTGTCGTTATTGCTCCAGGTTTCGGGAAGGAGCTGTTTGAGTCGGACCTCGACAGAATAATGGAGCACATAGAGATGGCCATGGAGATGGTTCCCGTGCTGAAGAAAGCCGACATCATAAATGTCGTGTCGGGACCGATCACATACACCCCGGACCTGCTGCCCATGGTTGGACCGCATCACGGCGTCCGCAACTACTGGACCGCCATTGGTTTTGGGTGTGTGTTGAAGAGGGGCTTGTTCAACTGAGAGGTGCAAAAAACTGTTAAAAAAAAATCAGCAGAAGATAAAGGCTGTATGAAAACAACATGAGTCACGATTATATTAAATTTACACAATTATATACCGGCTTGTATACATAAGTATTAGCTTCTAATCATTGGTTTATGGTCACTTAAAAATCAACATTTTGCACGTTTTGTGCTTCTATTTGGGTCTGAACTGCTTCCTACAATAGCTGGTTGGTTGTGCAGGAGGCCCCAACTCTGCTTTTCAAAGATGCATTATACAAAGATGTATGATAGTGCATCTCTTTGCACAATTATGCAACTGTGTGTGTAAACGTTGAATTGGGGCTGCGGTGGGCTTGGCCAGCAGCAGCCTATTTAGATTTAAAGTGACAAGAGGCCCTGAAACAGTTCACTAAAAATGTTCAATAATCTCGAAGTGGGTGTTTTAGGAAGGCCTTTTTCTACCTCCAAAACCAGTTTTGATTGGAGTTTGGGCATCTTGTCCTATCGGAGCAACCAGTCAAGTTCAAGTTCTAACCAAATCAAATGTGTCGATTTGAGGTTAGGTTAGGTGAGGTTAGTTGTTCTTCATTGACCTTTCCACCTTGTGAGATGCACTAGTGCCAGTAGTAGCAAAATAGCCCCACAGCATGATGCACCCACTACCATGCTTACAGTTGTTACAATGTTTATAGGTTTGAAAGCCTCTCCAAAATAGCGATCAAAGAATACAGTTCTTGTACTTGTGGGAAAACTGATTGATTCCAGCAAACAAACTTTGAGCTTTGCCTGTGAAGGTATGGAGTTATCCACGCCGGCGGCATCGGTAAGTTCCTGAGCGACTGGATTAGGAACGGAGAGCCTCCTTACGACCTGATTGAATGCGATCCCAACCGATACGGCAAATGGACGGACGTACCGTTCATGTGCGCCAAAGCGAGGGAGTCTTACGGCTTCAACAACGTGGGTAAGAAGGAAATAAAAGGTGTCGCACTGTTGAGCTTTGTTGGAGAGCTGTCACTAAGGTCAAAGTGTCGGGGGGGGTTTTCCAGTCGGTTACCCCAAAGAGGAGCGGTTTGCCGGTCGGCCGACCTCCAGGACGAGCGGAGTTTATGAGCTGCTGAAGGACAAATGCTCCATGGGCTTCCACGCCGGCTGGGAGCAACCCCACTGGTTCTACAAACCTGGAGACGACACCGGATACAAGTAGGGCGTTCCCTTAAACCTGCGATTTTCCTACGATCTGAATAAAACAACCCCTTATCGTTGGGTTATTTCGCTTTTTTTTAAAAACCATTTTCAACAGCTTGTTGTCTTCAGGGAAAATCGTGGCATAGTCCAGTCTCTCCAGGAAGTTGCAACGCTGCGATCTCAAGTTTTAATGCGCTTTCACTTATTCGCAAATTTTGTTTCAACTTGCAATCTTCAGTCATCTGCAAATCTGCTCAATAACATCCTCCTCCTTCCACTTTCTGTTGTCCTTTTTTGTCGTTTTCGCCACTAGTAACACCCAGGTGTTTACCACATAACTCGTGCGATGCCAACAAAGTGTTTCCATTCCGGAGATTTCGAAAATGTACTTTTCAAAATGTCAAATTGCGCAATTTTACGACCGACGGAAACGCAGCTACTGACTTGTGTTGCTCCCCTCAGGCCCAGTTTCAGACGCACCAACTGGTTCGGACCCGTCGGGAGAGAGTGCAGACTGGTGATGGAGAAGGTGGGCGTGATCGACCTCACGCCTTTCGGGAAGTTTGTCGTGAAAGGGAAGGACTCGCTCAGGCTGCTCGACCGCCTGTTTGCCAACGCCATGCCGAAGGTAAAGCAAGGGCTGCAAAAAGTCACCCAGCTGGTGACCCCGCTTGTCAGACAAATGGTCTGTTTCCCAATGTACCGTCTGACCCAGGTCGGCCAGACTAACATCAGCCACATGCTGACCCCTGCTGGGAGAGTTTTTGCCGAGGTCACCATCACCCAGCTGACGCCGGGAGAGTTCTTGCTCGTCACAGGCTCGGGGTCTGAGCTCCACGACCTCAGGTGAGAAACAGCCAGGCGATCTGGTTAGCGGAAGCTGCTCCTGCGTACTAGGACTGGACGATGTGCTCGACAAAAAAAAAACGATGTAAACGTTTCATGCCGGTCCATGTCAATGACTGCTATTTTTGGGGTTTTAAATACCTAGACTACGGCCGTGATCCTTCCAGTTTTATCTGGGGTTTTCTCCCCATCTGTTGTACTCGTTTTCTCCTTTTACGCCGCGCCATTATCTTTTTTTTTTTAATTCTTCATTTCAAGCAGTTGTGAGGCACGATGGCGAAACTCGAAACTGCTGCGACACAAGTTACTCAACAGGTTGTTGCTAGGCAACCGTAGAGCGAGCGAGCTCGTTGACGTCGCCCACGGAGCTCAGGTGACTGTGAGGGGCTGAGTGGCCCAAGCCTTTTCTCCGCCTACGTCCCCCAGAATGCTGTGCGGTTCTGGATCTGAGTTCAGTGAAATTGTACTCGGTCACACTTCAGGGAACTTTGCAGCTGCCAGCCATCTTGGTAGGCCGTCGCTAAGGAGTTGCAATGACAACACTAAACAAGCCACAAGCTTAGAACGAGCGCTCGCCTCGTCCCTGCCTCACTTATAAACGACATAAGAACATTGCAGCCGCTGCTCGATTACAATTTGAGTACTCTGCCCACCTCTGCGTAATGTTAGGCTAACTTGCAAAATTAGCTTCGCTGATGCAGTTTTTATCTGGAAGCTAAGACGGACGTGCAGCCTTCATTCCTGCCAGTCATTTTCTCTTTTGTTCTTTTTAATGAAGTTTCTTCCTTTGTGAAAGAAAGAAACTCTCTGAACGATCAAACTTGTTTTTGCTGTGAGCAAGGAAAAACTAAAAAATAAATACAGTATCCCTTTTTCCTCCCAGGCTGGTGGGGCACAGGAACACGTAGGGGAGGGAGGTTACGCCTGGACGTTTCAACCATGTCCTTTGTTTCTTACTACACAGTCAAATTCATGTGAGAAACGAGACAAAGTTTCAGAAGCAGAAACTTTGTCTCGTGCACGTCCTCTACTCGGTGTTTGCAGAAACGTTTCGGCTCTCGGCTGCCGAAGCTCGGCCCCTGCTCTAGAACTTCTCTCTCTCTGTCCTTTTTTTTTTTTTTTATCTCACTGCTGAAATTTAAAACCTCCCAGCAGCTGTCGGTGCTGCACTCCTCCTTCTGCTCCAGTTGGAAGCTGCGGCGCGTTGAGACATTCCTACAAACTCCACTTTCAAGACGCTGGGGAACATTAGCGGCTACGCAGCGACCTCCACTGCTCGCAGTGGAGCTGCGTGGCCGGCTCACGGTGCCGGCCTTGTCTTCAAAGATCCATATTTTTTGGCATAAAAAAAAAAAAAAACCCAAAAAAAGTTTAAATGTGCAAAAAAATGAACTGTTTTTCTGTGTTTTGTTTCGAAAAGTTTGTTTTCCTGCTTTTGTTGCGAACTGGGCTCAGGTGGATGGAGGCAGAAGCTGCAGAGGGCGCATACGACGTGGACATCAGGAACGTGACGGACGACGTCGGCGTGCTGGGAGTCGCGGGGCCAAATTCGCGGAAGGTTCTCCAGAAGCTGACCGACGAGGACATGAGCGACGCCGGGTTCAAGTTTCTCCACTGCAAGAGCATCCAGCTGGCTGGCGTCCCGGTCAGGGCCATCAGGATCTCCTACACCGGTAGAGGACACACTTCATTTCATTTATTCATAAAAAAAAAAAAAGAGAGAGAGAAAAAAGAAGTATGGTCAGAGGAATCTACACTCCGCCGTTCCAGAGTTCGGAGCTGCTTGTGGATGTTCTGTGTCTCCATGTGCAGGGGAACTGGGCTGGGAGCTGTACATGGACCAGAAGAACCTGGCGGCGGTGTACCAGGCCATGATGGCAGCGGGGAAAGACGAGGGCATCGACAATTTCGGCACCTACGCCATGGCCTCGCTCAGACTGGAGAAGGGCTTCAGGGGATGGGGGGCGGAGGTGCACAAATTTTGAAAACGCCAGAAAACGTGAGACGGTTTTGCAAACTTTTGCTCTTTTATGAATAAAAACATTTTGTCTTTTCAGATGAACTGCGACACAAATCCTCTGGAGGCCGGGCTGGACTACTTCATTAAACTGAACAAGGTAAGGGCGGTGGTTTGAAGCAGGAGCGGCGTTTTGTATTGAAGCGTCCGTCACGTGACTTGCCGTAAATCTCCGGTCTGCGAACAGCCGGCCGACTTTATCGGCAAAGCGGCGCTTCAGGAGGTCAAAGCCAAAGGCCTGAAGAGGAAGCTGTCCTACCTCTCAGTGAGGACGGACGACGTCGACCCGGAGGGCAACGAGACCATCTGGCTCAACGGCAAGGTCGGAAACGATAAAATCGTTGTAATATTATGTAATAACGCCACGATATGTAGCCGTGTAATGAAATCGGGCTTCAAAATGCAATAAGGCACGAAAGCCGCATCACGTAGTAATTCAGAAAAATGCAGCAAAATCCTTGAATGCATTTTGCAATACTTCCTGCCACATTGCTTAGTAAAGTTATTACATATTTTGCAGATTATTAATGCAAAATAGTGCATTGAAGTAACTTGTCCTGTATTCTAGAAAACAAAACCCGTACTATGTTAGAGAGATGAACGAGACTGTGAATAACATTTAAACTACGCGTCAATTGTGATGGTGAAGATACAATGATGGTTTTCTATGCAGACAGAAAAATATAGAGGAGTAAATTTCTGCCAAGAACAAAATTTAAAATTTTCTAGAAAAAAAAAACAAAAAACAAGGAAATTTCTGAGTTTGAAAAGTTGTAAATTTTCTAGGCAAACAAAAACAATAAATCAAAAAATTGGGATTCATTTCAGAAATTTTCTAGATTCCACAAAGTGTGTGTGTGTGTGTGTGTGTGTGTGTGCGTGTGCGTGTGCGT
>VMRN01000062.1:2091206-2222045 GCA_010277015.1 Poeciliopsis turrubarensis
TCCTCCTCCTCCTCCTCCTCAGGTGGTGGGCAACACCACGTCTGGAGCCTACAGCTACACCAGCCAGCAGAGCCTGGCGTTCGGCTACCTGCCCCTGGAGCTGTGCTCTGTGGGCCAGCAGGTGGAGGTGGAGCTGCTGGGGAAGAAGTTCCCCGCCACAGTGATCCAGGAGCCCCTCGTCCTCACCGAGCCCACGCGGACCCGGCTCGCCAAGAAAGCAAAGGCCAAAGCATAAGCAGCTGTCGACGTCAGAGACCGGCTCCTAAAAAAAAAAAAAAAAAAAAAAAAAAAAATCCTGCTGTGAATGAAAAACGAGAATGAAGGGAGGAAAAATAAATAAATAAATGTGGTCCACATGTCGAACTGTTTGCAGATCAGGGGACAGTTGAGATGAAAACAAACAACACAGAAAAACCTCCTGTGTCCTGACAAGATGAAAGAAGCAAATCGTTTGGTTGCCATGTGAAAGTCTCCCGCAATGTGTGTGTGTGTGTGTGTGTGTGTGTGAGAGAGGGGAGTAATTACCTTTTTTCTGATTCCATGAAAGGAAGATCAGTGTTTACAGGTCAGATGTTCCCGTGTGATAGCTGGAACCGTCAAGAAATAACCAGAACAAAAGTTGTTTCCGTAAATGTAAAAAGACGTATTGTTTTGTAAATCATTCTTGTGTGACTAAGGCAATTAAAATTATGTAAATAGTACATCGTCGGCGTCCTGCTCAGTTCAGCTCTGCAGACCTTAAGCTATAAACTACACATTTTATTAATTACACAGCGCATGACCCATATAAAACTGAAAATATTAAAAATATTATTTAAAAAAATAATAAATAAAAACATTTATTATGCCAAAATGTGCCGTTATGGTTTAATTAAATAAATGTGTTTGTCACAATTTAAATCAAACTGGAAACACATACATTCAAAAATATGTAACAATAATGTCAGATGTCCAATACTGTAATTTATTAAATACATAACTATTTATGTATTTATTACATCATTATGAATCCAAGCCATTATTTAAAGCCTTACATTTATAAGAATGTGTTGTAAAATCACTCTCTCTCTCTCTCTCTCTCTCTCTCTCTCTATATATATATATATATATATATATATCAGTGACGTGCGGTGAGATTCATGGATGGTGAGGCACTGACTTCATCTGTCAGATTTACAAGCATATTGTATTGTAGTGTACAAATAATCAGGCAACATTTCGGTACTCTACCTTTTATTTGCTCAACAGGATGGGTTACTGTTGGCCGTAACCACGCCAAAACATTAACAATAATAACTCCGAACTCACATATATATAAACGATAACTGTACTTGACTTGCTAACTGTAAACTCCCGCCTGTTGTCACTTATTCTGCAGCCAATAAATCGCAAAAAGAATCCCTGAGCTCACTAGCGCCCCCTATCGTGAGGCAGGAGCAGTGCGTGCCTCACCCCGTGCCTATTTTCAGCCGTTTTATGATTGCGCTAGCACAAAAAACACATTACACGCATATAGTTGCTGTTCATTATATAAATCGGCTTAACTTTGGAAACTTACTTCATATATCAAACGTGTTTGAACATTCTAATAGTGATATAAAGAGAGACAGCGATCTGCTCTCACTAAATAACATGGCAGCATAGTTAGCCGAGTCATTGCGCAATCCATGGTGAGGCTCAGCAAGGTGCTGCCTCACCTCCCGGATTTTCTCAGCATTTAACGGTAAATGTGAAAATTCGGCGATTTTGAAGAAAAAATGTTGGCGCTTAGCTTTTTAATTAAATTATTACCCATGAAAAGTGTTACAGTCGATAAAAAATAATCTAAAAATGGTGAAGTTTAATGGAAAATTACTTTATAGTACAAATCAATTGATAAATATAAATATATATTTTTTTTCATTTCTTTCTTTCCATGATGTCAGGGGAGGCCGTGCCTCACCTGCCTCCCCTGACCGCACGTCACTGATATATATATATTATTATTATTATTATTATTATTATTATTATAGTCTAAAATGAAAACGGCAACATCTTTGTATCATATTCCTATTAATCTTTGCTACAAATTACACTTCCGCGTTCTGTGTGACGCTGTTTCTTCTCCGCCTTGTGATTGGCTGTCGCAGCCAGGGCAGTGTTTTTAATTTGCGGAACTGGGAGAACGAGCCGCTGCGTGTTGACTGCTAACTCTGTTGACATGTTTACACACCGTGGCGCTGAACCTTGAAACGACAAAATGTGTAACTAGTACACTTCCTGTTTTCTTGTGTTAAAACGCTGCTCCGGAACGGCGCCTGCAGCTCGTTCACTTCGCAGACAGCGGGCCGCAGGAACTTCCTTGTTTCCGCCAACAGCGGCGAGCTAAACAATGACGCGGGTCGGTGAAAGTCAGGCGGCGCGCTGCTGGCTCCCGGCTGCGGGGCTCCTGTCTGTCTTGACCGGGCTGGTGTCAGCAGCTCGGCCGCCTCACCTCGTTTTCGTCCTGGCCGATGACTTGGGCTGGTACGACGTGGGCTACCACGGCTCGGAGATCAGGACACCAAACCTGGACCACCTGTCGGCTCGCGGGGTCCGCTTGGAGAACTACTACGTCCAGCCGGTGTGCACCCCGTCCAGGAACCAGCTCATGACCGGGAGGTACCAGGTGAGACCAGGGAACAGTTCTGCCGTTTTTACACCCAGACGTGCACAAATCTCAAATATGCAATAAAACAACAGGTTTGTTAGTATGGAGCTAGATTAGGGCCATCATGCAATCTGATGCCATTAGACTAAAACCTTCAAAAAATGTTTTTGTTTTTTTTTTCTGCATTGTCATTGTTAAACAAATACCTTTCTTGTGTTTCATCAAAACCAAGCAATCACCAACTAAAAATAGATGTCCTAATCTAAATATACGTTCAGGAACTAGATCTACATCCAACTTTTTTTTTTCCCTGAACTAAAAATTGTTTTTACTTGACATTTACCAGATAAAGCCCTACATTTAAACATGCTGAAGAGATAAAGACGTGGTTTTTGAAAAGGAAGCCATGTTGACATTCATTTTGCAACTTCTGTTTTCTTTTGGGGTTTTTTGTTGTTGTTGTTGTTGTTGTTGTTGTTTTTTTGCTTCATTTCCACCACATCACAGGCTGCCAGTTCCCTCTTTGCTACTTCTGCAAGGAGCTTTTTCTGCTTTTTTTCCATCCGTTTCCTAACAGTCCGGTTGCCTTCGACCCCCTCAGATCCACACGGGCATGCAGCACCAGATCATCTGGCCGTGCCAGCCGTATTGCGTCCCTCTGGATGAGAAACTGCTGCCTCAGCTGCTGAAGGAGGCGGGCTACGACACGCACATGGTGGGCAAGTGGCACTTGGGCATGTACAAGAAGGACTGCCTGCCCACGCGCCGCGGCTTTGACACATACTTCGGTTTGTATTAAGGAATAGAAATCCTACATTTCTAGAAAGAGGATATTTAATTTTCACAATTGGCTTCCATGTATGAATTGAAGAAATAAAAGAAAAAAACGCAGGGTTCAGCTTGTGTGTGGGTGAAAAATACTGATGGGACAATCGTCCAGTGAGAGAAGCAGCGGCATCAGAAAGCAGTGGCGTGGAGATTGAGCAAACTAGCATGCTGGGCATTTTCTCCTTCCCAAAGAAACTTTCTAAAGACATCTGATCCGTTTCTAGCTCAGTTTGCTGCTTGTGGGCTCAATGTCAGCGCGTAAGACGTAACCGAGAGAATCCAGTTAAAGGATTTTCAAAATACAAGATCCTCCAGGGTCAGATGATACGTCACGGAAATTTTTAATTATTTCTTGTGTGGCCCGGGGATTGGGGGCTACTGTGTCAAGGTCAACTGTGTTGTCATGGTGGGAGATGAAGGACTTCCCAACCGGAACCCTACGTCCTACAAAGCCTAACGCCTTATTTGTATAAATATTTTGGTAATACTATTTTAAATACCAGAATGTTCACATAACTTTTATATTTTGGTCTGTCTGAGGACATCTTGAATATTAAATCAGGTGTTATGATCAATTATTCAGTTCTTGAGTGGATTTTTACCAAATACATTTTACACCCACTTTATTAAAGCTCAAGTAAATCTACTTAAGTATAAACGTGTTGAAGGTATGCTACTTTGATTGGAGTACAGTTCTGGTGGGCGTCCCTTATTTTGATTTCTGAAAGTGCCAACCCTAATCGAAGCTCTTCTGAGGCCTGGTAGTGAGCCATCAATGGACTGAGGTGAGCAGAACCAGAGAAACATCCAAAACATGCGCCACCTTCTAAGGGTTTGTGTGTCACTGACATCTGGTGGTCGAAGTGGATATAACGGTCGAATAAACACTCCCTCGCAATATCTCCACAAACTGCATTTGTGTGAGCCAAAGTTCCTCGAATCACTTCAACATTGTAAACATACGTAGCACAATATGACGATACTCTAACACAAATGCTGGCAAGGAAAGTATTTTGGGGGGGGAGTTTCATGGCTGCAGGTTTGAAGTCGTAACCTTTGCGTTGCAGGTTACCTGACGGGAAGTGAGGACTACTTCACCCACGAGCGTTGCTATGACATCGCTCCTCTGAACCTGACGCGCTGCGCGCTGGACCTCAGGGACGGGGAAGAGGTGGCCGCGGCGTATGAAGGAGACTATTCCACTGAGCTGTTCAGTCAGAGAGCCGTCAGCGTCATCAAGAAACACAACTCCAGCAAGGTGATACACACACATCTTCTTTTAACTTTTTTTTTTTAGTTTCCCTGCCTTGTACATGAAATATTATTTTATTTTCCCTCTGATCTCTCAGCCACTGTTCCTGTACGTGGCGCTGCAGGCGGTTCATTCACCCCTGCAGGTACCGGAGCGGTACTTGGCCCCCTACAGTTTCATTGAGGACCGTCATCGCAGGCTGTACGCAGGCATGGTGTCGGCCATGGACGAGGCCGTGGGCAACATCAGCCTGGCTTTGCAGCAGGAAGGACTTTGGGACAACACGGCCCTGGTGTTCTCCACAGGTACAAAACCTTACGCTAAACTACGGAACCAAAAACAAATACACACCACACTTCCTAGCAACTCTGTTTGGAAAAACCCAACAAAAACGGCTTTATTTTACCTTTACAGATGCATAAAGTAACTATCTGTGACCTTTACCTAAAGAGCCATTTTGCCCTCATGACAGTGAAATAAAACTTGCAAATGTTGCACGATTATTGGGAAAAAAATAAGGACAAATTTTAGACAAATATCTTGAAATTTTCTCGTCATTTTTAAAGAACCAGCATTTTACTTCTAATCGTAATATTTAAAATAAACATAAAAGAGGATGGATTTTTTTTAAGTACATAGACTCCAACCTAATAACAAGGAAACAAATGTAAAAGCACGTGGTGCTTTTTTTTTGTCATTAACTGTGAAAATGCAATGCAAATATTAGAAGAAAAAATGGAAAAACTTGCATTTGTTATTATATTTCTATTTAAAAACACGTGGTTCCTGTTAATTTTTAGTCAAAGTTATACAAAGACCTCTGACCTCTGATCAGACACATAGATG
The DNA here is from genome assembly GCA_010277015.1 of Poeciliopsis turrubarensis. Lineage (NCBI taxonomy): Eukaryota > Metazoa > Chordata > Actinopteri > Cyprinodontiformes > Poeciliidae > Poeciliopsis > Poeciliopsis turrubarensis. The sequence goes on from VMRN01000062.1 coordinate 2,096,762, forward strand.
GATAGTTTTGCACATCTAGAGATTATAATATTTGCATGCTTGCCAAAAAAAGGGGAAATATAATCAAGCTGATCTTAACCTGTTCTTTTCTTTAATATCCTGATGTCCCACTAGAGGGCACCATGTCGCTGCACTTCTTGGGAACAGTCAAAGTCCCTGGCCTTTTGACAGTTCTCCATCTGAAAGGAATTTATGAGAGAACATCATCTGGTCATCTAAACATGTGGCTGCTCACAGTTTTCCACATGTGGAACATCTAATGGTTTGCATGTGAAGCAGGCAACCACTTTGAGGGTTATTTTTAGTGGCGCTCAGGCTTTTTAATGGCTAATTAGAAAACAGGAACAATGCTTTGATAGTGAAAACGTGAGGTTGGATGCAGTAGGTGGTCCCGTTTCATTGTTTCTTCCACGCATACGGTTGGCTGCAGCGCCTCACTGCTGGTCGGAAACATCGCAAACGCTTACAGTAATAAAGCAAAAAAAAAAAAGAAACGCACGTTGCAGTGTGTCAATAATTAGTGACGCAACCTTTTCACGAAACACTTCCCACTCCCCCGGTGAAAGGTTTTATCCATCTCCCCCCAGGTCGAGCTGTTGCGCTCGGCTCCTGCGTGTCGTGACTAACAGGAAGTAAATGAGCCCTGAACTCGCTCTGCCGCCTTACTGTAAAACATCCGCCTCTCTGGGCGAGGGAGAGCCGCGGCCAAACCGGCGCGGAGGGAAAGAGCAAACGGGTCAGCTTGCAAAGGCATTAAGGAGAGAGTTTTTCCAGAACGGTTTGACACAAGCTACTTCCTGGACTCGCGTGGCACCCTGCTACTGAAAGGGGATCCCTGGCTGGACGTGGCCGGGGGAAGTGTGCATATAATAACCCGCATAATGGGATGATGACAGCCTGTGTGCTACAAAAATCTAAACAAATAAATCAGAATCACATTTGAGTAAGTGAGTAAGTAAAACTTGTCTGCACACGACAGACATTACAATCACAAAAAATGTTGCAAACATTTGACAAAGTAGTTGGTTTGCACTTTTATTGTCTATTTAAGTCCCAACTGGCAGTTTTGCCTGTCTGAGCCTAGTGATACGTTTCATAATCTGTTTTATTTATTGTTTCGGTTGTTTTGTGTGTGTGTTTTTTTTTTTTTTTTTATTCTGGATTTTTAAAATGTCTTTCAGTTCCAGCGTTAAATGTTCTCTGGAAATCAACATTGCGTATTTGCATCATCCATGCATCCATTTTCTAACATCCTTGTCCCTGGTGGGGTTGGGAGGGGTGCCGATGCCTGTCTCCAGCTAGTTGCATCATTATGGCTCAAAATAGTCTCAAGACGACATTATTATCGTCCATCGCAATAATTTTTGGGATAATTTATCGTCTATCAGAATTTATCGTGACAGTGCATTTATGACTTTTATTGCAAAGTAATGAATTTTCTTTCAACTTCACAATAAAAGCAAAAAATACTAATAGAAACACATCCAAATATGTTGTTTTTACCATAACATAGAAACCTAAAGAGCTATGAAGACTTTTGATTTCAGCCCCAAAGCTGAAATCTGCTTTTCTTTTGACCAGATTTCCCTGTTTTTGTCCGCCAGATAACGGAGGTCAGACGGTGTACGGCGGCAGCAACTGGCCGCTGCGTGGGAGGAAGCTGTCGCTGTGGGAGGGAGGCGTGCGGGGAGTGGGGTTCGTTGCCGGCCCGCTGCTGGAAAAACCCGGCACGGTCAGCCGGGAGCTCATCCACGTCTCCGACTGGCTGCCCACCCTGGTCGGCCTGGCGGGAGGCAGCACCAGCGGCACAAAGCCTCTGGACGGCTTCAACGTGTGGAAGACCATCAGGTGCTGCCCCTCTGTCTGCTTCCCTAAACCTGGATCTGTGTTTGTTACCGTGGCAATGCGAGCAGAACATCGGTCATTCACTGATGTTCTGCTGTTAGTAGGTTTCAGAGCAGATACCTTCTGCTCTGAAAGTATCGACTGAGTTACTTTTGTAGCCGGATGGATTTTTTCCCTCCTGTATTTTATGGAACTTTGTAAAGGAGCGATTATAGTTCGGAGCGGTCACATGCCCACATCTCCCAGAATGCTGTTTGGTTCTGCATCGGAGTTCAGTGCAATTATTTAATTTTCTTTCAGACGTATCATTTATTGATGGTGATCATGTGTCCTTCACGATATGTCCTGCTATTGATTTATTTCGAGCTGAAAAGTAAAAACAGAAAACCAAAACAGGACAAATAGTTATGCCACCTGACAGGCAATCGTGATCATTTATTGGCGAGCTGATGGACCAAATCGGCACACGGCCACTGGTTGGCCCTCCGCGACAACGCCGTACGTCTCCACTCGCCGACCTGTCGACTGACGGCAGGACAGGAACCGAGGAGCGGGCAGCAGAAGAGCCAGAGTTATTTCAGTTGTGTTATCAGAGCGTGTGGTGAACGCGAGGGGAGCGTTTTCCCGGCGGTGGACTGCGGTCAAAAACTGGCAAACGGCAGCCAGCTGGTTCACATTTACAGATCCCAGCGGGGTTTTCACTGTGCATGAGTCAGACGTCACCATCCCTCTGAGTGTGCGTGTGTGTGTCCATGTGTTCAACAGTAACGCCCCCTCTTTTCTTTTTTTCTTTCTTTTTTTTTGCAGCAAAGGCTTCGCCTCACCCAGACAGGAGCTGCTGCACAACATCGACCCTTTGTATTCTGACCTCGCTCCATGTAAGTTCCTTCTTCCGACCGGGCCAACTATGAGGACCTATTGTCTGAACGAACTATTGTTTTTGTTCTGGTCTAAAAAAAAAAAAAATTTAAGAATCACAAAGTCAACTTTTATTTTGTTTTTTTTTTCCATTTTATTGAAAAAAATTGAGCAAACTCTCTACTTTGAGCATGTTGTACGTCCCTCTTTGGCCAGTAGGGAAGCACTTGATCTTGGCTCCTTGATTGTTCGTTTTTTCCAATCCTCTTATTGTTTGCAACACCTTCCTTCCCTGAATGGGGTAAAAAGCCCCTAAATACTGTGGGCATCCTAAAAATGCAAATATAAATTTTAAAAATTCAGACCTCTGTGTGTTTAAAGAAGCCCTGACCCCCTTTCAACAAAGATATTTTTTTGAGAAAAATGCTTCCCTTTAAAAAAAAATAAATAAAAAAATAATGTGTCCGTTGTGCATGCCTACGCTGAACATTCGGCGATCGATTATTGGAAACATTGACATAAGTGTCCCATTTTCCTACTTGCACACAAGTACTTTCTCTGCTAGAAGCCACAACAATTACGAAGCAATAAACACATTTTTTCCACAGACTTCTTTTGTTTTTTTTCCCCCCCCTTTAAACTTTAATTCTGAGCTAGAAGAATTAACGAATTTGAGGAAAGGGTAACCATCTGGGTAAACACAAGCTGCAGCCTGGCGCTGCTTTAGTCGCCCAGATCTTTGTTGTTTTGACTTCGTCGTTAACTCCTGCTGTCGTATCGCAGGTATTACTTTGTCGTGTGTTTTAATCGAGTGCGCAGACAGGTATTTGTCACAGCAAAGGGAACGAAACGTTTTAAAAAAGCAGTCGCAGTGCAGCAGAGGCCTAACGTGTGATCGGCAAGCTTATGATGAGAGGAGTTTTGCATTTCAAATTTGCCACACTCTCGTCAAAGGTCATTTCAAGTCATAAAGACAATAGATGATTGAAGAAGCATTCGACAAACTTTCCAAAGCAATCAACATTTGGCTAGATTTAAAGCTCATATAAATGAGCTTTAATACTTGACTTGCTATATTAAGACACCCTAAAACTGGAGCTTTTCTAAAATCAACAGTGGAGCGTTAAACAGGAAAAAGCTAAATGCTAATATTAGCTAAACCCGACAGCGTGTCTATGGGAGCTGCTCCAAATTTCAGTTTCTTTAGATGCAAGTGTTTTCTTTATTTGTTTTTATATGGGGAAATGAAGGGTTGAACTTATGTTTTACTTAACAGCAATTCACAGTTTGCTACAAAATCCGCATAGGATGTAAATTAATTGAGGTTTTATTTCTTTCTTTCTTTTTTTTTTAGTTATTTAATGTGGGATAATTTAGGTGTGAAAGAGCAATTTTGAAACGTGAGCTCGTCTGCGTTTGGTGACCAAATTATTTCCCTTCACAAATTCCTAACCACAAAGTTTTCTTTGGACTCTAATTACAACGTACCCATGAAAAAAAATCCCGGCGGTGATCCATGTCACCGTGAATATGACAGGAATCATGATTCTAAAGAATACATCCCCGCTGTGCTGTAAATCTCGCAGCTCGACTCGGTTTCGTCAGCTTGCTGGAGTCCGTGGCGTACCGAAATTTACAGCCTCTAATTTACCTACCATGAGCATCCCCCGAACTGTGGGAGAATACCTTCGCTGGCCGGTTCCAAGCTGTCCAAGTCGTGATTCATCCCCGGGCGACGGCCGGCGGCTTGATGAACCCCGAGAAGATGGAAACCTCCTGCCGTGTCTTCCCCCGATGCGTGTTTCTCCTCTGCTGTTTTCTTTCCTCCCGGCATGGGCAGGAAGATCAAAGGAGCTTTGTTCGAGTTTGGAGTCGCGCAGCAGATCCCAAAGCACGACGTTGAGTAATATTAGACAAAGCACGAAAATATGTTTTGCTCTAAGCTTGTTTGGAGATTAGAGGACGTTCGGCGTGTTTGTGGACTGTGTTTTTGACACAATGCAATAATAAAAAACAACATAAAAAACTTTAGTATTTAAAAAAAAAAAAAAAAAAGACCAGGAAAATTTGGACAGAATTGTGAGAATGATGCAGCAGAGTCCTGGTTTCCACAAGAGTAAAGTTGCAAAGTTCAAATAAGGACGAGTATCCTCCAGGATGTTGCAATGATCGCAAATATTGATGCAAATTTTCACCAGTCACGGCAACTGTTCCCGCAAATCTGACCAATCACCTTAATGTTTGCTCTGTTTCCCTCTTTTCTGACCAATCACTGCAACTCAGCTGAATTTTGGCCCCATTCGTTCCCTTGGTGACGCTTAATTTAACAGGGTGGCAATAAACCTGACATAAAACCTGTCATGAACATGAATGAGTCTTTATGAATGTTTACGACTTTTGTCACTTTTAATGCAAAGTCGATTCTATTAGCGGACAGTGAATTTAAGATTTAACCCAACTGTGCATTAACATGTAATTATTTACCAAACAATGCCAAGTTGACACTTGCAGCGCAAATTTTAATGCAAATAAAATTAAAAGTGTCTACTTACCGAGTGAGACTTCGTGACAACAGTTATGCACATTGATGAAGACCCGTTCAAATAAAGTGTTCGTTTAACTTCCTGTTTCACGGCAACTCTTGGAAACTAAACCTGCAAGATGAAAGCATGTGTGATGCTAAGTGGTTCCATTTGTCTTTTTTTGTTTTTCATCAACTATTTTGAGAAGATCTATAGGATTTGCTTGTACTGTTAATCACTGGTTCATGCCAAAGTCCATGACCAATATGGAATATTTCCTTAGCACTTTGACAACTCCTCAGGAAATTGTTTTATTTGTTGGTGCTACTTCAAAAAGGTGCTTGAGAATGTTACTTGCACTTTTCATATTGACTATGTTAAAATCTTGGCTCAGGGAAGGTAATTTGCAGCAATTTCAACTTTTTTCAGAATGGCAAAAAAAAAGCTTTGAGGAAAACGTGCAACTTTTTTTTTTCTTTTCTTTTTTTTTTAAAAGACTGCCGCAACACCAGTAACTGTAGGCCGCCGTAATAATGAAAACAAAAAACATCGCAATTACGCCGCGAAGAAGCCGGACGACCCGTAGACACTTCGCAGCTCAGCATCGACTCAGGGAGGATGAATCCAAATCCATGTCCCCCTTTTTTTTTTTTTTTTTACTTGCAAACAAGCAACGTTTGAAAACCGTGTGATCTTGTCCTCCGTCTGTTGAAGTTTGCGACTTTGTGACGAAAACGAAATGCTGCTGCATCTGATTCACTGTCAGGATGTCTTGTTCTCGTTTTCGATTTAAAAAAAAGATTTTTTTTGAAAGCGATACATGTTTCATCTTCACGCTTTGTTAGAGCCTCCTCTTGTTGCTGTTCAGCCATAACGTGTCTGCTGCTGCAGCTGCAGTTGTGATTAGTCTTTGTTATCAGCCAACAGTGCTGAAGTGCTGGTTTTTAGAGCTGGGTGTTGTGTGTGTTGTTTAACCTCTGATTGTAGGGAGGATTCCTGGAAGAGGGTCATGTGACTGAGGAAACACAGAGGGGTGGACTCCTTTCTTAACCACTTAATAATTTGTGAACCCAACCACCACCTCCGTCTCTGAGGGCTTAATGGGACTCTCTGGTCTGCGGCAGCTATTTCTGACTTTGAGGTGAAGACTGGACCTTAATGTTCGACATTTAAAAATACCATGCTCTTTTTTCCCCCCCCTTTATTACCGTTTTGTTCTGAAATCTGATGCGCCACAGTCAGGGTGTAACGGGCCAGTGGAGGAACAAATGTGAATCATGTGATCCTATGAAACAGAAAAAAATCAAAATAATAACAATTTTTTTTGCCAAGTTTGTAACAGATGTGCTATGATGGAAATGCTGCGAGAGAACTTTGACGTTCAGATCTGGTTGATCCTTTTATTAGGATTTTAAGAACAACCCATTCATGTGTATTTTGTCTATTTTTTTCTTTTACACCAAAGCGTAAAGTTCAGTGTCACCACAGTACATAGCACTGCTATAATTTGAAAGTTTTTATTTAAGCTCTTATCAAATTAAAAAAATGTATTTTTATAAAATATTTTGAAATCTTTCTATTAAATCTTGAGTTCTGGTAGAAAATTTTCGGACTGGAACTCTGGGAAAATTTTAGCGTGGAACATTCTGGAACGTAGGAACCTTGAGGAAAGTCAATAGCTACCTACTTAATCTGGCTAGCTACTAGCTGTCTAGTAGCTAGCAGCAGCTACTAGCTACTAGCCGTAGCTAGCTATCTGGCTAGCTACTAGCTGTCTAGTAGCTAGCAGCAGCTACTAGTGACTAGCCGTAGCTAGCTACTAGCTTACAGGAGGCAACTGATGCGATTCAATAGCTAGCTGTGTAGCTAGCTGCATCGGTTAGCTCATTAAAGATGCTGTCCATGCAGCTCTGTCAAATAAAATATTAAATTTAGATAAATGTTTCTATCAAATCTCAAGTTCTAGTTAGAAATTTTCAGACTGGAACATTCTGGAGCATGGGAACCTTGAGGAAAGCTAATAGCTAGCTAGTCAAAGTGAAGCCCCCCTGCTAGCTGCATTAGTTGAATAATTAAAGATGCTTTCCTTGTTTATCCAAAATGAATATTGAATGCTGGCGAAGCTAAGTGAGGTGAAAATTTAGCGAACACATCCAGGGTGTACCCTCACCTCAGCATTCCACACGCTGGCTGCTGGGACAGGAAGTAGATGGTGATGGTTTGTGCACTACTTAACGGTATGAATCCCATAGTTTTAGCCCTTAACTTGCAATCATTGTGACATCCTTTGTGACAGCTTTATGAACCGGAGCGCAGTGTTTTTAATATGTGGTGGCGAGTCTCTTCCTGTGACCTCAGCTCTGCGTTGCGGATTGTAATTTGAACAACACTCCCACACCAATATATCTCGCCGAGCTATTTTGACACGGCGCTGTTTTCGAGCGGCTTGTGGAAAACAAGGGATTAGGGAGAACATTTGTTTGGGCCTTTTTGGACAGCAGGGTTTGAAGGTTTGGAATCTAGTAGCTTAGGAACAGAGTTTTCCTTGGCTTTACGGATGAAGAAAGTTATAGTGCCAAAAGGGTTCATGTCTGAACTTTTTCCCACATTCTTTCAGTGGAAAAGCACACACTTCAATGTATTGGGATTTTACAATACGTTGTTTAATCCCAAAACAAGGAAGTGCATCATTCTTGTTCTTGTTTGGACCTTCTGGTCCATTCTTGTTTACAAAATAGCACAGTTTACAAAGAGCCTCCGAAGAACAATTTTCTACATATCCTTGATTGGATACAGGTCTGGACTTTGACTGGGCCATTCTAACGCTTGCTCAAAATCATTCAATTACACCCGTGGCTCTAGTGTTTCTACACTCTACTTTCCATTAAGTTTGACGAGCTTCACTGTCCCTAATGAAGAAAAGTGTCCCCCATGCCCACAGCATGATTCTGCTACTACACACCCATTCAATATTCAATAAATTAGACGATTATTGAGCATTGAATTTATTTCAACACCATATATATATATATATATATAGATTAATTAGACAAAACTGACGTTTTAACACCTTTATTTCTTTTTCACTAACAGGTAATGTAAAGGAGACATTAACAATTTCAATATTACATCAGCCCAATTAAAATAACTATTTTTAATCAAAAATATGTTTAATACCTGCTTAAAGTTGTTTTCAAATTGCACTTGCATCCAAAACTTTTCAGATCTTGTAAAAAAAAAATATATATATATATACGTATATATATATATATATTTCTGTTGCGTTCTGCATTGACAATTTCCAAAGATTTGCGAGGAAAGCTTGAACTCCTGACCTCTCGAATCGGCCGAAACTACAAAAGCAAGTGAATACGGTAATTCGCCGGAGTTCGGAGGAACAAGATGTTGAAAGTCCGGCTGCTGACGTCACCGGTTTTTGAGACGGGACGGTTTTATGGAGCCAAATCCCATGGTGCCTGGGATTCTCCTCGCAGTTTACTAGTGACCATTACTATATAAATCACTGAGACAGGAGGAGCCGGCGAAGAGCAGCACTACAGCTCATGTTGAAATCTTTGTCAGCCACCAGATCGACAACAAGACTCCCTTTCTTAGCATTCCTGGTTTTGGGATTCCTCTCCTATTGAGGCTGCTTCTCACTTCGAGTTCCTTCCCCTTTTTCCTCTCGGTCTCTTGCCATTCTTTTGAGTTTTTTTGGGTTTAATTCATGAAAAGGGTTCTATTCCCCCCGCCGACATACTTTCCTCCTTTCAAGTTGGCTTTGAAAAAAAATTCCTTTTCCTGTTGCTCTCGCAGCGTGAGCAGAGGGGATGTCGACTAAATGTGTCACAGAGGGGTCCGCGATTGTTGGGAGAGGCACAAAGGAGGTGGTGTGGGGAGAGAAGTCTTGGACTTGACCCAAGACTTGTAACATCCCCAAATTTCCCTACAAAGCTCTTCAGCTTTACCCCCTCTAGCTGTTTCTCTTATTCAAAATATTCCTCGCTCGACTCGCTCCTCCTCTCGCAGAGCGTCTGCCGTCGGTCTAGAAGAGCGTATCGTCTTCCCGAGCTCATCCGTGGAATGATTTTAACACGTGGACATGTGGGGGGAAAAAGCGTTGGAGGCCCAAATTCCTTAAATTAGCCAGAGCTGGAGCACCAGGAAACAAATCAAATCCATTAAAGCTCACATAATTTATGTTCCCACCTGCTTGTGCAAAAGAAGTGTTTATTCCTCTTGAATTTTGCCTCAAGATCTAATGCATTTTATTGGAACGGTGCGTGACTGTCCAACACAAACGTCGGCCTGCATCGTTGTGAAGTGGAAGGAAATGATAAATGGTCTTCAGATACTTTGAGAAACAAAAATCTCAGTAGGTCGGAGTGCATTTCACAGGCGCAAGTGTTTGGGTTCTACTGGTTTTTCACATCTGGAGATAATCCTTTTGACGCGTTCGTCTTTTTTTTTTTTTGGTTTTGGGCTTGTTTGTGTCTTGTTTGCAAAGTAGATCAAGCTCCAGTTCGCTTCCATTGTGTCCATTGACCTTTTAAAGAGTCTTAAGGTCTTACAATGCATCAATTCCATTGAAAAACAATAAGTTGGCATTAATTACGTTAATCACAGGTCTTACATTTTGCTGTGGCAGGACTGTTTAGTTTCCTTTTTTCTTGAGGAACTCTACTGTTACTCAAAACTTTGACCACATGTTCACTGCGGCTAGTTAGCAGCTAATATACTCCTGCTAGCTAATTAGCTCGCCTTTTTACATCCATGATGTGCGAGTGCAAAGTTCATCAGCAGGATTCGGTTTGCTCACTTCTGTTGCCAACGATGCAATTTGCCTCGTTGCAATTTTTCTTTGTGCATTTGTCGTAACGCGGGTCTTAAATTTCATTCATAATGGTCTTAAAAAGGTCTTAAATTTGAGTTGGTGGAATCGGCAGAAACCCCAGCTCAGACAGAGTCTTTGCTGTTCGAGTTTTGCTACAAATTCACGGTTCAAATTCGGACAGAGCTTTGACTGGTGTTGCGGCATATGCTCAGGTGCGCTCAATAGTCCGGATATTACGGTAACATAGACTTTACGTGCACTCTTACTAGCGTGTCTTGTAAAATAAACATGCCTCCAACACACGTTCCTATTGGAGCGAAAAGCGGCCATGTTGAAGTCGGCCTTGAATATCCTAACTGCCAGGGTTAGGATCCAGTTAGGGGTCCAACTTTGGGTGGAAAAAAATAGTTTTTTCCCAGTTGGGCAGTGGGAATTCCTGAGTTTATACTACAGATTGAACGCAGCATTAGCTCCGTTTAGCTTACCGTTCGCTAATGTTCTTCAGGAAACCTCTGAGGCCTTCACAGCTGGGTTCACTCTTCCTTTTTGTGTTTTAAAATTATGGGCTTGTTTGTGTCTTTCTGACACCTAAAATCCTAATAAAAATACATTAAAGTTTGTGGTTGCAATGTGACAAAGTGGAGAAGGAAAAACAAAACTGAAGGCTTATGAAAGGCGCTGTTGCACATACCACTCCGTTGTGCAACAGCGCCTGTTTAGTTCGCAGGCCTCTCCCCGTTGAGCCGAATGCATGCGAGAGCCATTAAGATGCCCGCATGTCACTTGCGCAACGGAGAGCGAAGGACTGAATGTCGTAGCTTTTATCGTGCGGTTCAGAAACGCTGAGATCGGAAATGTTTTGACTCTGGAGTCATGTCGCTGCGGTGGACGGGGCTTCGCGTGGGTTGCGGCGTTGTCCGTACGCGAAGACGGCGAGGGAGAACTTTCTTCTTTTTCTTTTGTTTTGTTTTTTTTTTTTTTCTTCTCTCCTGCAGCGCCGGGAGGCTGAGATCACTTGCAAATCTGCCTAATCAGGAGCACATTGTTGGGGTCAGCAGCGGCATGAACCTGGGAATGCTCCCAAGGCCAGGTTTCCCTCGCTCCTCTTGGAAATCACAGACATGTGTGCTCCGTTTCTGGGAGATCTGTGTTTTTTTTTTTTTTTTTTTTTTTTTTTCCGTCGGCTGAGAAAGCTCACGGCGGGAGGTTCCAGAAAATCCTGGACATCGTCAATACAAGGATAAATAATTGACTGTTGCTTCACGAAAGCTGAGGAAGTGTTGCCAACTGGTGTCTGTGGCTGTAATTTTTCATCGTATCTGTGGAGCTCCACTCGTGGTGAATTACTCATTGTGCTTGGCAGGCGTGGAAGACTGGTGCTGAGTCGACCACATCACCGCCATCTGTCAGATTTCTACGTTTAAACACGTTTGAGGAAAATCCTGCCTATTACAAATTCTCTCGTCAAAGATTGCCTTCCAATTAAAAGTGATTGCTTATTGATGTTTTGTGTGCGTGTCCTTGCTGAGGATGTCCCGGTCAGATTATCCAAGTCCTTCGATTTTGAGTGTTGGCAAGAAACGAGTCCTGACCCGTTAATTCAAAAACACATTAAAAACAATGAAGGAGAGCGAAGAAACAGACTCAAGACGTCCCTGTTTCTGAAATTTTATTCACCTTGTTTGTCACGTAACGGAACACTTTCGCTGTGTGAATCAAAGGCCTTTTTTTTTTTTGTACCCCTCTCCTGACTGATACGTTTTCGAATACTACAGTTTGCCTCAAAGCTGAGGAAAAACAGCTGAATTTTAATTTTGTTTACTCCTGTCACAATAAGAAATAAATGAATTAATCACTGATAAGTTCAAATTAGTTGAATAATTTGGATGATTTATACCTTAAACGTTTTCAGTCTGGTCTCAACTAACACTTTTTGTCTACAGAGACGTCATAATTAGTTTTATTTGTTGTTTTCTGTTTATTAATGTTGAATATTTTAAAATGTCTTCCGGCTCCTGTGTTTAGTGTTCACGTTACTCACATTACTCGAAATGGGTCTCAAAACAATGACATCGTTTATCGCAATAACTTCTGGGACAATTTATTGTCCGGCAACATTTCATCAGCTTTGTGGAAAAATGACATGAATGCTTTTAAAGATTTGTTTGTTTTAACCCAGTCTTAAGCCCCCGCCTCCTTTTTCTCAGTCTATTTATTTTGACGTCTTCATTCGATACCGACTGCGACGTTCGGGCGTGCTCTAGGCTTCGGTGCCGTTCTTCCGTCCCGTCTGGTTTACACAGACACCCACAGGAGGGGCTTTGTGTCCACCAGTGGTCTGATATCCTCTGGGTCAGCGTTTTCAAATGTTTTTTTTTTTTTTGTTGTTGTTTTTGTTTTTGGGTGGACGAAGTGAAGTATCAGCTCCATTGTCTTCTCCCCCGCAGGTCCTGGCAGCCAGAGTCGGTTAACTCTGGCCCGGGGGGTCGCTGAAGACCGCTGGGCCAAGTCCGGCTTCAATGCGTCCATTCACGCCGCCATCCGATCCTCAAACTGGAAGCTGCTGACTGGATACCCAGGTCGGTGTTCTTTGTGCCCAGTAATGACACGTTTAGTCTAAGTGAAGGCAGAAAGTCGGACACAAGCAGAGCGTCTGTGCTGTTATTTACTTTTCATGTTCACTCATTTCTGGTAGAAAACTTCCGTGGGTTAAAGTGTTGGCACAGCGATGCTCATTTTCGTTGCTCATATGTCTTAAGCTGGTGTCCGACTTCATAGTCAGGTTCATCTGTACAGCAAGTTTCAGCGGCAAGGAAGTTCAAAGCGCTTTGCACCCCGAGTAATATCATACAAAACAAGCAAATATGACATTTGGTCAAATGCCATCATCAAAACCATCAATACGCAACAAATATGCTGATCGATGTTCCGCTTACTGTCAGTCAAAGTCAACTCTTCAGGTGGAACTCAGTGTTTCAGCAGTTTCCCAGTTTTCTGGAAGTTTGTCCCAGATTTGTGCCACGCAGGATTCTGGAAAACTATGGAATTTCGGTTCAGTATTTTCATTGAAAAAATATTTATTTAGCCAAACCTCTCTTTCTCATCTTTCTGACAGCTGGCAAATAAAAATGCTTTTGGGGTAATTCTAACCGACCCGTTTTATATCATTATAAATATACATTTTTGAGGGAGTTTGTTCTCTTTTTTTTTTTTTAATTATTTCTTTTACATTGTGTCTTTTGTAATCTGGTTCCAATATGTTTCCGTCACACTCTGCGAGAACATCTTGTTGTAACCTTGTCAGACCTGCTGATGAGGAATCTGTCCAAACTGCTGACTCGTTAAAAAGCATTTTCCAAGAAGAACGACGAACATCAATTATTTTTTGAAGAGGAGGAAAAAAAAAAAAAAAAAAATGAAGTTCAGCGTCGTAGCTTACGCTAGATGTCACGCTAATGCTAGCTCGCTTAGCAACATCAGGACAGTCGGAGGGTTTTAGACGCTAACTTGCTTCTAAGATGCTATGATTAGCCAAAATATATAAATGCTGAAGCTCATGGAGAGTTATTGCATGTAACTTTAGCGTAATTCATTTTAACCCACACTGCAAAAACACAATGGGTTACCAAGTGTTGTTGGTCTAGTTTCTAGTGCAAATTTGTTAGTACACTTGAAATGAGGTACAATTGACGGATGGATAACGTTTCAAAGACACAAAGGAGCGTGTTGTAAGTAAATAATTCCTTAATAGTTCTGAAAAAAATACTTGTTTAATTGGCAGATTATTTCACTTATAACAAAGCATGTTTCCCATGTTATGAGTAATAATATTAAGTAATCAACATTAAGGAATTATTGACTGAAACCAAGCTCCTGTTTTGAAAAATTACTTGCATGTTTGTTTCATCTTATTTCAAGTGTACTAAGAAGTTAGCAGTAGAAACTAGACCAAAAATACTCTGTAAGATTGAGGTTTTTGGGTTTTTTTTGTTTTTTGTTTTGCAGGTTATAACACGTTCATGTCCTTGACCTCATTTTCTCCTCAGGCTGCGAGGTTTGGTTCCCCCGACCCGGCCACAACGGCTCAGACTCCGGGGTCTCTGAGCTCGGCCCTCTGAAGCCCATCATGCTGTTTGACGTGGAAAAAGACCCCGAGGAGAGGAACGAGGTGTCGGCCCAGTTCCCCGACGTGGTGGATTACCTCCTCACCAGACTGCAGGAGCACCAGAAAACCGCGCTGCCCATAAATTACCCCGATGACGACCCCAAATGTGACCCGGGCCCCACCGGAGCCTGGGGGCCGTGGGCTTAGATGGAGACAACATGGAGGCATTATGATGGATCCTATTTGCACTTTGTTCACTGTGAACAAGTAATGTTTTTATGAACTTTTTTTTTTTACATTTCCGGTGTCCGTACAACATGACATGTCTGGTTTCCTCTCTTGCTGAAAGTATCTCATCATTCAGAGGAACGTCAGCTGTTAATTATCGGATGGATGAACGTCAACAAGTTATTTATCCTTGAAATGCTGATTTTAAAGTAGCTCCTTAAAGCTAATCTAATCTAAAATATGCTGTAAAAAGAAATTATTTTTGATCATTGTTTGAAATGATCTTAGTTTTGAATCCTATATGTTATTTGCAAGGCATAAAATGTATTATATATATTAATATATATGTATGTTGGAAGTCCCAACTTGATTTTGCAGAACTCAGATGTGAAATAAATTGAATGAAAATGAACAAATAAAACAAATATGGCAGGCCAGATTAATATATTGTTTATATTATGTAATTGAATAAAGTCTTTTTTTTTTCTTTCTTTTTTTTTAGTTTCTCAGCTTGTGTTTTTTTTTCCTTTCCGAAAAAGATTTTCTTCTACATTCCAGGACAAGGTTAATAAAATTTGCTACCTCACAGCAATGTTCCAAAAAATGATATTAACACGTTTCATCTGATCCTATGCACATTCTCACTCTACGCCGACGAAGGTCATTTCATTTCAGTGTGTGATCTATTTTCCGATTAATTTTTAGCAAATATCTTTTTGGCCATTATAAGAAAAAGCATGGTATTCTCCATGGCAGCGGCGGCTGATGTAGCAGCAACAGCAGCAAAATCATCTAAATAAAAATATCTAAGCAATGAAAGCTCATCAAATGACATTTAAAAAAAAAATCTGATCCATTTAATGTTAAAAAATAAAAACGGAGGCCTTATGTAGATTCCATGTTCTTCAGCTTTTCAACTCTTCCTGATTATTGACTAGATGATTTGAACCGTGCAACTCTACGGAAAACGGCCCATTCCAAACCCTATCTATAGGGCAGAATGAGCTTTAAACCTCAAGTGGCTTTTGAGATTTTAGATCACAATTTGCTGAATTATTTATTTAGTAACAGACAGACCATATGGTCACACATGTATTCGCTTAATCTTTTAAACAGTTCTCGTTTCATTTTCTCTTCGTCGCTTTAATGCTTTTCGGGAGTAAAATGTTTTTGGGTTTTTTTTTCTTTAAAACTCTCCAGACTCTCTCGCTCGGCTTGCTTGTTTCCTCGGCAGCGAATATGAGAACGCCACGTGATTATTTTACGTTTCTGAGAAAGTCATCGGTACGTTGCTGAGGTTATAAATTTGCCACCCGCCTCCTCTGTTAGTTTACTCTACAATCAAAACTCTGAATTTCAGGACGGGGGAAATATGTCATTTAATTAGACGTTGCCGTCCGTGTAAAAACCAGAGCCTGACACTTTCTCAGCTCGTCTGCAGACCGCTTTCTTTCTTTTTTTTCTTTTTTTTTTTGCGCTTCTCACACGCAAATGCGTGGCGAGCCGCCCCTCCTCGCCGAGTTACGCCGTTCCTGCCCGTGTCATTATGACGGTGGCGTCGCAGCCCAACTCTTTACTCTTCTGAGCTGCTTTCACACTTGGTGCGGCCCGGCGACTCTCAGGCTGAGTCAGCGCTGTGTTTCGGTGCCTCTAAAGCTGGCTCGAGAGGTCAAGAGGTCATAGGGAAAGACACCTAATGCAGACTTAAGGGTACATTTCGTGTGATCGATTAACCCGTTTTTGCTGCCAGTGTGTAACTTTTACAAAATGTTTTTTTTTCCAAGTCTATTAAAACTATTACCATGTTGTGATAATATGGTAGGGGACAGTTTGTCGAGGGGGGGGGGGGGGGGACCAGTCTGCAAAAATCGGGAGTAATCAATCTATTATTGAAATAACTGATTTTTTCAATAATCAACAGGAGTATATAGACTTAAAAAAAGGCAATTTGCTAAAGAAAACATTTGGTCAAAACTGACCAAATTTAGCAGCATGCACACGGCACGATTGACTGTGCTAAGGCCCGCCTCCGGCCTCTGATTGGTTGTTTCTAGTTAGCAATGGGAGAAGGTAGACAAGCTTAAAAAAAATTTTTCCCACACATTGTCTGTCTCGTACTATATTGTTACAACACGGTGACGGTTTCAACAAATATGTAAATTTTTTTTTTTTTTAAAACAAAAGTTACATACTGCAGCTTACTGAAAATCTGGAGGCATTCTGGGTAAGTCATTGCAGCCCAGAGAATCAAAGTCCGCTCAGATCGGTGTGAGCCGAAGCAAGTTTCACTGCAGAGCGCTGTTGTTTGGCTCCGACTGTCAAGCCGAAGGTCAGCCGGAGCAACAATGATCCCGGGAACCTCTGATAACATCAAGGCTGTCGTCCCTGACAATGCCGACACTTGTTTATGCAGAAACTCCCCGATCGAGTCATGAGACTTCACTTGTGTTTACACAGCATTCAAACCCCACTGACCGACAAGCAGGAATAAGAGGGCACTGGGAGGCCTGGCACCAGTTGCTCCCTTCCTAGTCTCAACACTCTCAAAATAGTCCGCTCGCTGCAAGCCGAAGCACAAAAGCCGGCGCCGACCTCCGATTTCTTCGACACATAATTCTACTGAGTTCGGCCAAAAGGAGAGGATGGAGGACAGTGGAGGAAACGGAGCGAAGCTTGGCAGACGTGTTGGACGTCAATTTGAGGAACCTTCGGCTTGTGAACAATGTGCACCCAACGCAGCTGGCTTCTTCCTCAGCTGTCAGCTTCCCAATGGGGAGAAGACGACAGCGGCAGGAAGGCCCTTCTCGTTTCACATCCACACTTAAATCTGGTGACGAGTCGCCTTTTTTGCACAAATGCTTAAAAAAAAACAAACAAAAAAAACCTGCAAAGTGAGTTGACATCACTTCAGAAAAATAAGTGATGTGAACTTTATGGACATAACACTTAAAGGTGGAACTCTGAGTTGACATGTTTGAACCCAAAATGCACGTAGGAGTCTCACAGTTTGTTTGCCCCTCGCTAACTCTACAAACTTACACTAAAGACAGTCATTGTGGGCTTAAATTAAGCCCTTTAACAAACTATAACAAGCTGTTATCTGAGCATTCTGGTGGAAACGCTGCTGATGTTCTCCAAGTCATTAAATCTTTCATGAAAGAGAAACTAATGTCTTCATGAAAAACGCTTAAAAGTGGCTACAGGAGCCTTTACATTGGTCATCTTTTACCACGGCGGGGTATCTAATGCTAAAATGTAGCCAAAAAAATAAAGAAATTAAAAAGTGCAAAAATGAGTGTATTGGGCTATTTCTTCTATTTACTTTTTTAATTATCACCTGCTTCACAATAAGAAAAGCTTTTATAAAATTATATATATATTTATTTATTTTGTTGACCTTTTTTGTTTTAAAAAAACGAAAAAAAAAAAACAATCCCGACTTGTGGTCAGGGGCCAAACAAAATCATTTCAAGGGCCTTAAACGGCCCGCGGGCCACACTTTGGACCCTCAATTCAGAGTAACGACGCTCCTTCATAAAACCACCAAAGCGGAACACCATAAAAACTCAACTCTGCCTTTTAGCAGCTCTTCGTTCCTCTTTAGTTCACCCATCTTCAGAAGCGACTGAACTCCAGCCTGTTCAACACAAACACTTTCTGCTGCTCCAATAAGAGCCCGGCGCCTCGCAGCGACGTTACATAGATCGTCTATTGACGAGAGATGCGGAAAGGGCGGGGGGGGGGGGGGGGGGGGAGGGGAGACAGGGCTCTACCGGGCCGCCCAGTCAGTCACTCCCATCCCAGTCAAGTCAGTCTGGCAGGACGGACCCGGGAGGCGGACGGAGCCATTCATTCTTCCGCGAGCCGCGGACAAAAACGTGGAGGAGGAGGAGGATGAAGACGGTCTGACGACGAGAAAAAGACACGCCATAACCTTAACCAACCAAAAACACAAAAAACAAAAACAAAACACACCGACACTTTTAATTCAGACAAGAGAAAGTGGAGGAGAACTTCGAGGCTCCGTGGGGATTAGAGGGCGTCTCACTCCTCACCGCTCCACGTAAGTACGCGCGTCTGAACTTTAACTTTTCATCCGCGGCGACAATATAGACCTTTACTGTTTCTGTCTTCTTTTTTTTTTTTTTCCTTTTTAAAACGGGGTAGATGTGGTGTTTTTTTTTTTTTTTTTTTTTTTTTTGTCTCAGTGTGTCCACTGCGTGGTTTTTGAAGGGAAACGCGTGGCAGGAAAGCCGAGCGAACTGATGCGGTGCCAAACAATGCGAAGGCTGAACTCGACTGATCCGTCAGAACCGCTTCGGGGTTTTAACGGGACCGATACGAATCGACTGGAAACGATTCCCTGCCATCATTAAGTGGGGAATCGCTGTATTTGTTTCCACGAGTGTGAAACACGTAGATGTAAGCATACAAAAAGATGCACTCTTTGAACTGATGGTAAAAAAATAAATAAATACAAAAATATGTATTTTAAATGCAAAAACTACATTTTTTCTTGGAAAATATATCAAGTCTATATGTGTATATTATATATGATTTAGTTCAAGGTAAATTTAAATCAGTTGAATTCATTGCAACAAAATCAAATAACATTGCTACCAAAAAGTCTTCAGATTTAGTCTGTTTTCTTTTTGTGTTTTGTTGTGTCACATTAAATACCCCAGATATCAAGCTAATTTTAATACTGTACAAAGACATGCTGAGTATATTCAGGATGCAACGACTGATTATTTCATTGATGAGGCTGAAACGGTTTTTGGGGTTCAATTTAAGAAGCCACACCCAGACCTGATTAATGCCAGACCTTAGAGAAACCGGACCTTCCTTCTCTCAGTTAAAGTCAGTCGATTCATTTCAAGAATACCTGATTTATCTGATTTATCCCGATGGGAAATGAAATGTTGCCGTAACTCAAATCCGGTCAAAAGAGCTGCTATGGATGGTGTTGATGCAGGCAGCATCGGGCTCCTGTAGCAGCAAGTCTTGCTATGAACCTGGGGGAGCTTCTGACCGAAGATTGTCGCTGCATGACAATCTCCTGACTGCTACGACATGCTAGTAGCTCAATATCCAGGCAGCAGAGGCAATATCCCGCGGTAATACGTCCTGTTAGCGCTGCTAATCTCTTGTCTGGCCGTACGGTCAGAAATCCAGACAGAGAGGCGTTGAAAAGTTGGGTTGTGACCCTTTGTTCGATTGGAGAAACGATTGGATCCTTCTCTCTCCGCTCATTGGTCCTGCTCTCAGTCCGGGAACCTTGTCTCTCAAAGCCTCTGGAATTCGGAGTCGTGGTTTAGGTATCATGGGAGCTTTTGAGATGCTAATCAGCTGCTCCCGGTCACAATTCAACAACAACAACAAAAGTGTCACCCACTGAAAAGCCGCAAGGTGAAAACCGCCGCTGACCACAAAGACTCGTCTCACGTCTCCCAAACCGGATCACGGTCTCCAAGACTTTTTTTTTTTTTGTTTCTTTCGGGGAGAATACTCTGATAAGACTGGATTGCATCCGACAGGAAGCGAACATCATGTCAACAGTCGGGACACGGTGACTGGGGTTGCGATCAACTTGCAACAGCTGACAGAACCGCAAGTCCTGCTCTCCACCGGGACGCTCCGAAGGAAAATGTGAGGTTTCTGACCTCGAGCAGAGGAAAACTTGGGCTGTGAAGCAGGACAATGATCCAAAGAACACCACATCTGAATGGCAAAAGGAAAAAAAAAAGAAAAGTAAAAGGAAGGTTGAGTGGCCAAGTTGAGGTCTGGAGATAAACCTAATTGAGATGCAGTGGCATGACCTCGAACGGGCCGCTGATGCTGAGCGTACAGCGCAACTAGTTATTAAGTTTACGGGGCCGTTTCTATTTTTTTTTTTTTTTTCACAGAATGACGCTCTTCCCTCGCTAAATGAAAATCCTCATTTCAAAACGGCGTTTTGTACTTTCTCAGGTTGCCTCATTAGACGAAACCCCTAATAAGGCAACGGAAAGCTACTAATTTACCAGCTGTTGTTTCAGCTATGACACTTTTTAAAAACATTTTCTTCAGTGGTCCCCTCCAGGGAAAGCGTCATCGCCCTCAAACACCTGCATGTGTCAGAAGGCACAAGGACTTTTTAAGGTTGCTGGATTCAGGAGAAAGTCTGCGCTCCTGACAAGGTGCGACCCGGATCTGTGTCTGGTTGTGGCGTTGAGTTTCGTCGTTGCCGTCTGCGAACCAGTGTTTGTGTGTGGAAGAGAAAGATGTGCCTTGAACGGCGCTCGACACTGCAGCTAATTCCTGGACGTATGTCTCGTCTCTTCGCTCTTGTCCCTCCTTGTTTTTGAATCGCGGTTAATTGCCCTGTTGTCACGTTTACAGCTGTGAAATTGTAGCACTGCAGCAGTGAAAGTGTGGTCTCGCCCTAGTAATGGTAATTAGCTGCGACCTATTTGAGACTTCTTTGCTTGAAGGAAAGCAGTGGAGCGCTGATTCAAATCTGGGCTAATGATAGCACGGTCAGCAGCTGGGAGAAATCTGAGATGGCCTGTTGTTCCTCAAGGCTCTGTGTTTGGCCCATTAAAAATACCCAAACTTTCCTTCACTGCACCCACAGGGGAAAAAAAGGGTAAATACACGCATTTCTGTCTTTGAAGCAGCAGCCTAGACGTGCAGATCCATTTGATCTTCTCCTCCTTTCACGTGGTTCCTCAAGGCTCCGTGTTTGGCCCGTTAAAAACCCCAAAGCGTTTCTTCGCCGCGGCTCCTCCGAGTGCCGCTCTCCTCCGCAAGAAAAGCACAGAGACGCACATTTCTGTCTCCCCAGCAGCAGCCTGGAACTGCAGATGTGTCGGAAAAAGTCAGTTCTGTCTTCTCCTTCTTCAAAGGAGGGAAAAAGGATTGCCAACCTCCTCGGTGCAGATGATGCAGTCGTCGTTGCTTTGACTGCACTTTGCAAACAAAAAAAAAAACAACAACAAAAAAAAAACATGAAACAAACAGATTTTTAACTGCGATCCTATTCAAACAAACCGCATCATCTGCTTCTTTGTGCCTCTTCGAGTTTTAAGGGAAAGCTTTTGTCACGAGTCCAGGATCTTGGTTACGCTTTATGGGGCTGGTCAGTACACGATTCCGGGACGGGAGGCTATTTTTAGCGAATGATTTCAGCCGAATATCAAGCACTCCTTCGACTCCCGAATACCTGCGCAGTTATCCGTGCACGAGAGCAAGCTTTGTCGGGCGGGCTCACAGACGGAAATTAGACCTGGGACCCAACCGGCGGCTGATTGAAACCAAAACCGAGACCACAGTGTCTCCATGACCCAAGTGTGAAATCCACTAATTGAATGTCTGCTCCCGTGCCAGAAAGGTTAACCTAAACGACTCCAGTCAACCGGAGTTAAACATCTGGAATAGAGTTGTTTTTTTTTTGTTGTTTTTTTTTTAAGCAAAAGCCCCACAGTGGATATCTTTCCACGGAAGTGGACCTGATAACGAGGTCCTCAAAGTGCTGAGAACGAGACTTCTGCTCAGAGTTAGCTCTTTCTTTTCATATCTGATTTTATTGTAAGCACTTCTCCAGGTCATTAGCTCACCCTTTGGAAGTGCTTTTTGTGTCAATAAAACAATTAGCAAGAGAAGCTAGCTTCTTTTTTCTTTTCTTTTCTCATGGAGCCTTCACAACAAAGTTTTTATGTTACCCGTAGGATTGTTTATTTGGCCGTAAAAGTGACGTAATGCGAAGAAGAGAACTCTTACTAATCCAGAGTTGGGTCACATTACGTCAAGTTTTTATTTTTTACCTCTTAAAGGGTCTGTGGAGAGTTTTTCCATTGACCTAGTTGTTTTTCTTAATGGAGTAACTTCATAGAAAGGACAGTTGACCTCTCAGACATCTGAGACGCATCATTTAGCTGTTTGGTTCTCGTCCTTTTAAACCGTCACAGTTTCTGCTCGGCGAAACTTGAACGCAACTTTGCCGAACGATCTGACGCAGAGCGGTTTGAGAACCATCTTCTAAGGTTATAGCATCCCGTCAAACAGCCGTTGTCAAACAACCCAGCAGCGAAAGCTAAGACGCTCAGCTAGCAGCCTCACATGGGGATAGAAACGGTTGTGATTGGTTGCTTCCCATCCGCCATCTGCAGTCGGAGCTTCGATTTGTTTATGACGTCACTCACTGCGCGCGGAGGACAATTGACGTATGTCAGCCGCTCTGCCCCCGTGGCTAATTTCTGCTAGCGACGCAAGCACACCAACAACTGTTTGTTTGACGGTCTTGCTCTCTCAAACACTTGAGATAAAACGACATGTTCGGACATCAAGTGCCACAATATTTCTTGTCAAACTGAAGTTTCTGTTGAAAGGTGACACTCAAGTATAAAAAAGCATTGACAGAAAAGAAATGTAGCATCGTTAGGTATTATTACCACTCTGTGATTGGCTAACTCTTAGCTAACTCTTAGCCAATCACAGCTGTAACACTGTAGTGTCATTAGCAGCTAATAATGCTAAAAGCTAGCTTTCAGAGCTTCCCGCCTACATTCTTTTTTGGAACCTTTGCTATCATAATCTTGCCAAAAGAATGTCTATATTTGTATGAAACCAATGAATCGCGTGGTCGTGTCTGCACCAGTTTCATTACAGCCATAGTCACACGGTGCTTTGTGCCAGGCTGTTTTAAGGAAACACAAATTGTCAGTGCTAAAGTAATGTCGGTAAATAAAATATTGTATTGCAAATATGATGATTTTTCTTTAATAGTAAGTGGTGGGTAGGCCTGTCGCAGTAAATCAGTCGTGTAATAAACTAAAGGGAGGTTCACAATTTCCATTTGCATTATTTATCTTGTTTCTCTCTTCTCTCTCTTTTCTGCCAAAAACCAGATGACAAACGTTTTCCGCCTTTGGTGCTTTGGCCTCAACCTTTAAAAGGACAATTCTGACTTTATAAATAGTTTTATTTGCCGTTTCTATTGTTTTGCTTATTTATTTATTTATTTTTTAAATGTCTTCCAGTTTCAGGGTTAAATGCTTAATTAGAATTTAAAGTTTATTGATCTTTTGAGAATGTGTTCGTCCATTGATATATTGGCGAACATCAGTTACATCAGTTGAAAATGTTCTCGAAAGAAGAATATTAGCGCAACGTCTTCTGGGGCAATTTATCGTCCGGCAAACCAAAATATGGCCTGGTGGCGGCCATATTGGATTTTGAGGTGAGGGTTGGTTGGCGACTTCCAACGTCCCAAGTCGGGATCCCAACTGCCCAAACCACGACTTCCGCACACAAACGGATCTCTCCGTCAGTGTACGATGGCTCCACATGAACTAGCCAGCGTAGGAACAATGTTGTCGCTGGGGGAACTCCGCGGAGGTCAAGACCTCGCGCTTATATATGTCACTTTGAGCCACCCGCTGTCAATTAAATTGGAGTCGAGTGCAAAATTAACACGACACAATGGGTATATTATCGGGGTGGGGGGATTTGTCACGACGAAATCAACCTGACTTATCCTTTCACGCAGTGACCTCCCCTCTGGCCCTCGTGTTTCTTTCCACGCACCGACACGGCCAGCCCAGCCATCCCTCTGAAACCTGACAGAACTTTATTGCTCTCCGCATGCGTCCCCGCGCTCAAATGCAGCGCTCCGAGCCAGTCATGCGCGCTGATTAGATTAGGCGGCACTGGAGCTAATCACCCTTCCCTCTGCTATTCTTTACTACCCCCAGCCATTTCTTTTTTTTTTTTTTTTTTTTTTTTTTTTCCCTCTCCTTGGACTTTCCATGTCCTCTGTACTCCCTGCGGTTTGTGGAGATGAGTCTCCCCTCGGCGGGGGAGGTGGGGCGGGATACACATCTGCCTCCAGCGGCAAAGCAGAGCTCTGTTTACAGGGAAACCAGCATGGTGGGGTCTTTCGCGACAACAAAGCCTCGCCCGAAACTTGTCTGAAGAGAAAGCGGCGCAAAGTAATGAATGACTGGTGAAGGGGAGAAAGCTAGGGAGGGGCTTTTGGACCCTCCTGTGGGGTGAAATGAGGAGAGAGAACCTGCGGCGGGATTTTTGCTTTTGTTCATTTGTAGAGGCCCGGGGGTCAGTCTCTGGGGAACGAACCGGCAGACAGACGGTGGGTTTTGCAGCTGCACGCTCCCCTCCGTCCCCTCAGCGTTCTGTCTGCTCCCTGAGCGACTGCAGACTCGTTTGCGTGCTCGTTTGAGCTCACGTCTCCAGCTCTCTTTTCTGTTTTCGTTTTTGCTGGCAAGCACGGCGACAGACACGCTGGAATATTGATCAGGCCGGACCTGGAGTCACTGGAGTCACAGCTGTATGCTAATGATGGACGGGTTCCACCGGCCCACAATAGCCAGCCTGTGTTTGCGATGTGCGATAAGGCCCGTATCATATGTGCGCTTTGGCTCGGGTCATGGAAACGGCTGTAAGCTGTGGGAACGAGATAGCACCGAGCCGGGCATTGTGTCCGTGTGACGGATGAGAGCAGTCGTGACTCGCTTCAAGGCCGGCTCCGGGTTCGCCGGGCGCCGCAAGAACTGCCACCAGGACATGATGAACGTCCAGCTCGTCCAAACGAGTACTGCAATGGCCAGCTGTCTTTCTTTGGTGGATTGATTGAGTTGTGTTCTGTTTTAAGAAGGTTCAGCAACAACAGATTCTGGTTGTCTGATGTTTGGCCATCGAGAACATTCTCAACGCCAAGCTGCTCAGAGTTAAACAAACAACTCGGCATTTTCTCAACCAGGAGGGGGATTTTTCTCTTCACCAGAATGACCATGTGGCTGCACAAGTTGACACTTTGAAAATAAATTAGACGCTGATTTAAAAAAAAAATTTTGGTTGGGGGGTAGCAAAATATGTTCCGGCACTGGTTTCCATTGACCGTATGATTTTGCAATTTGACATTTGGAAACTGAACTCGCTCAATGAAAACGCGGCAGTTTTAGAAAGTTCAGGTATTTGATGTTTGCGGAGACTTTCTCTATTTTTAATTATCACAAGCAAGTGAAATATTCGCTGTAAGACCAAGAATTCGCTTTTCATACCCAAACCTGCTCTGAATTCATTGAATAAATTTGGCTAAACACAGCAAGTCTTTTCAAAGATCCTGATTTTATTCACCCAAATTGATTAAATGGTGTTATATGTATGTTTTTTCCAATTGATACCTAGAAAATGATCAAAAAACTTTTTTCATTCGCCAAACCTGCAGAACACTTTTTTAAAGTTTCGAATAATTCCCACATCCTTTTCCAGCAACAAACCTGACCAGTTTATTCGTTCGGCTGCATGTTCAGTTTATTGTTGGGTGGGTAAAAATACAGACTTTTTTTGGCCCTCGAATCTTTTTGACTGGAAAACTTTGGCCTGTTTCACAAGAAGTGATCTAAATTCAAAGACATACAAACAAGTCAGAACTGATCAGTGTTTTGTCCAAATTCTGCAGTATGAAAAAAACAACATATTTTTTAAAAAAAAGGAGCAACAGCTGGGCATTTTTGCTTTCTTCAAATCATGTCTAAATATGTTGGAATTTTTTGGATCACGACGTTGCAGCCCAGCTGCCTATTTTATCGTGAGGCTTTCTCAAACGGACCCCTCTCTTGGCTCCGACGCGGCTCGGTCGACATTCCTTTAATTTTCGCTCGTTTTTTTTTTTTTTTTTTCACAGTCGGGTCCCGTCGCGGCGCTGTCCGCGCCGTCGGTGCCGAAGCGTCGTCCAACGTTGGCTGCGCCACGGAAACAATATCTGTAATTTGGAGAGGCAGACCTTTCATTATTCATTTTTACATCTGGTAGCCAAAGGTTATTAACATGCTCTCTAGCAATTTATTGGCTCAGCAGTTCTTGGTTTAATAGAGGTGAGTCAGGCTGTAAAACAGGGCACTGGTTCAGCCTAATCCTGCTTAGTATGCCGAGTACACTTTCAGAAAATGACTAGTCGCCTCCTATTTGAAAAAAAAAAATAAAATAAAAACTCATCTTTTTATGCTTTAAGCATGTGGTTGAAACAACAGGATTTTCATTTCCAGCCAGCGATAACTTGGACGGTAACTATAGTTGCATAAATTGATCCGTTTAATAAGCTCATCCCCGTTTGTGTGTGTTTGTGATCACAATAATGTAAAAAAAGAGCATAGCTATTGTCATTTACCCCCAGTAATACCGTTTGGAAAGATTATAACAATGTTATAAATCTAACTGAACCAAAGATAGAGTGTCATAAAAAGCCTGAGGAAAGCTTTCATTGAATCCTTTATAACTTCCTTTCTAATGTCTTCTTTTATCTTCAGTCTTGCCAACGGTTGCTAACGGCAGGTGAAGGTGACTATTTTGGTCAAGTTGAAGACGTCAGTGCCGTTTCCCAAAAGATCTACTATTACCGCCGAATTTTCAAGTAGCAGAGTAGGTTCATTAGAACAAACGCTAAAATTTGGAAATTAAAAAAAAAAAAAAAAAAAAAGGCCAGCTAGAGTACGTATGTCTAAAATCCAGTTCGGCAAACGGTGTGGAAACGCGACACAATGAGAGAAATGCAGCCTTGTCCCACGGGAGCGCGTCCCCCCTGCCAACATGGCCGCCTGCCCCGCAGATCGCTCACTCTTGATTGGTAGCTTCTTTTTGATAGACCTCCATGCATCCACCCATTCAGCCGTCCATCTGCCGACTTCTCTCTTGTCGCGGGTTGGAAGCATAATTCTCACTAAGACGGCTTCAGAGAAAAATTTGAACGTTTTATTTCGCCTTTAGTAAAAGTTCACACTTAGCGTGCACTCGCACCCCGAAGACCCAGGAAGTGAAGCTGACGCCAAGTTTAGAACTCAAGAATTAAACTTGTACCGACGTTACAATTAATGACTTTATACGTGGCTTCATATTGTACCCAACTTACACTCAAGTTTTGGGACTTCTATGTCTTAAATTATATGTACCCTGTGTAATAAGATGGACTAATAACGGTTCATAATAATCTTTTCTTGCTAGCTGTGGCATTTCAATAATGACCACATGAATATGTGTTATGTAAATGTTAATGGACTTTTGATCATTTCACAGTAAAATAAAGGTAACCTCGCTTATCCCCGTCAGGATATCATCATTACAAATTAGCTTTTGGCTCTTCAAAGTAAAAGCACTTCCTCATGCCAATTCAGAAATTCAACAGTCGCTCCCATTTAACGGCGGCACACTTTTCTTTCAGTTTGTGATTTATAGGTGGGGATTTATATGTTTCATATTTCCTCTTAAATGTTTCAAATGAATACTTGGCAGATTTTTGCGTCTCTCCTTGAAAATCACCTGAATCAGAGAGGAAAAAGAGAAGTGACTGAACACCATCTGAAGCACAATGCAGTTTGTTCAGTCGACTCAAACGTGTTATTATCTGGTGTGACCCACTTCGGCGCAAATACATTTATTGTTCTTCAAAATAAAAGCACTTCCTGAGTTATTCAGACTTCTATAATCAGCGTCTCAACACAAATGAACAAATGGAGTTTTCGCGCGTTACCCTCGACCTGTGACTGGTGCTTGGTTCTGCTTATTGGTGCAGATTTATCCGTCATCTTAAACTGCGCTCAGCGTTGCGTCCATTCTTGCCCGGCCAGGGAGCGTTCAACCCCGACGTGGAAACGCGTAACCTCTCCTCTGGTTGGCCACGTTGAAACTGGACAGTCAGACTCCGGGTGGCTGACGGAAGGAGAGGAGGAGGAAAAGACGAAGAGGCTTTGTCTTTCAGACATAACACAATCTGGTGAACACAAGCCCGACCTCACACTCACACATGCACGCATACACGTCCATGCGTGGGTGAGGGATAATTTCATGCACTTCTCCATGCGCCGCGTATGAACCCTGGTGCCTGCGACGTCCGTCATCATGTCTGGGGTAGCTCTGGCTGGCGTCCAATCTGGAGAGTTTCCCCTCCGGTTCACATTAAGAGGTCGCTCATTACACCTGTCTCATGCTATACAGAGAGAGAGAGACTGACCCCAGCGGCGACCTCGCCACATCTAAACACATGCACAGCCTGTTGGAGGCAATCGCTTCTGCTCCAAGTGACAAGCACACACCAGTCTGGCTCAGCTGTCTGCTGCGCTTCCCGTTGAGCTAATAGGCTAGTCTGGGGACCGTGAGGTGATGTCATCGCTGCGTGCTCCGTGTGGTTTCCAGGCCCGACACACTCACATGCTTGCAGGCTCGTCATCGGCGCACAAGCACACACACACGCAGACATGCACGGAAATTGGATAGTTTGGTTAATTGTTGCATTAGCGCGAAGTGTGTAATCATCGTGCGCCTCGGGGAGTAAAACACACCCAGTATTTTGGGTTTACAGGCCCAGAGATGTTGTAACACTTCAGCTGGTGCGATGGTGTTAGGTGTAATTTGTTGAAGGTGGGAATTAGAGGCCAGTCGAGCGAACGCAGTCCAACGCTAATTGTGCTTTTGAACAAAAATTAGAGGCGTTCATCTCTTGGCGATTGATTTTATGAAGCTAAGTAGCGCCACCGGTCATATTTTAATTTTCATCTAATTTCATTAGATTTTTTTATTTAATCCGGTCAATGATAAATATGAATAGTTCATGTATTAAAAGGAGAAAAAGAAACATATCTGCCCACTACTCAGGTGAAAAGAAAATTAGCTATTCATCTCAGAAGACTGCTACGCATTTTAAATACACACAAAAAACACTGTTATACAACTCTGCGTCGCTTCACTTTCTCAGTAATGATTGGAAAATTTCTTGTAAATGTAGACAGAGATTTTGTTTGCTTTTAATCCTGGAAAAATCCCAGTTCCTCTAACGTTGCATCCGTTTTTCTCTTTTTGCAAATCTGCTTGGAGTATTTCCATGTCATCTTGATATTCAAAGGACTTTGAAGTTCGACTAATAATTTGTCTTCTGTCCTGCTGGTCTGAAGGAAACTTAAAGATCTTGGCTTTAAGACAAATCCTTTGCTGCATCACTACCTGGGAAGTTTATTTTGAAAGGAAAGAAGGAAATAGCTGTTGAGTCGATTGGAGTGCTGACAGAAGCAATGCATAAAGGCTGCAGGTCGACTTTTCAACGACGTTTGTGGGTAAATGCAAGGAAGACTTGGCTGAGCAAACTGGATAGTTCCACGAAAGAAGTCGGACGCCTTTGTTTAAATCAGCTACAAAGTTTGCAAAGGTCTTAGCCGACAGACCTGATCGCCGTCAGGCTATCTCCCACTCCGCCGTCTGTGTTCAGCTGAGTGTCAGGGCTCAGAAAACAGTCCGCTGAATGCGAGCGCGCCGTTGAAGACCCGGTGTGAACACAAACCGGCTTTGTTTCTGCCCTCGCCGTCGCCGGGGCAGAGCCTTGCCCCCCGGACTCCGAAGCGGAAGCCGCCCGTGGCACCAGAAACTCAACAGTTTTTCCTTTTTCTCTTTGAAGCGCTACTGGCAGAGATTTCAAAGCCCCTCTTTCTTAGAGTTGGCTCCTAAAATAATGCAACCCAGCTGCTCAGCTGAGCAGAACCAGGCAATACTTATTACCCTCGACAGCAACTGATTTTTATATATCCTTTTTATGCTTTACCTTTACTGCTTGGACATTCCAGGCTGTTCTTTTCTCTTTTTTTCTTTTTACACAACAACCAGATGAGGACTGCTGCTTTGAGCTGAACGGTGTTCAAACCTATCGGTTGTGTCTTTGTCGCCAGGAACCCAGCTTCTGATGCTGATGCAGCGTCAACTTTATGATTACAAGAAAATGTGAATAATAATCAGGCCAGAGCCGGTCAGTTTGGTAGAGCTTTGCGCAGACCCACATCGGTCCCAGTGTTATGGTGGGAGCTCTTATGTAACACACATCAGACAAACATCTGTTGTGTTTTGTGTAAGAGCAGATGTCGTCCTTTGGACAGTAGCTAAAGCCCAGATTTAACTGTTCAATGTTGTACTAGTGCACTGAAACTAATGAGACAATAAAAGCTATAAAATTGAGAAACATTTTAATTAACCAACAGAAATAACAATGATCATTTTTATTTCTGCCACTATTGACAGAAATAGGTATAACTAACTAAATGGAACCACTTCATGTGCTTACAAAGCTAAACACAATGCAATTATAGATACGGTGTCCTTTGTTTTCGTGTTTATGAATTTATTCACTAGCCTTTTCGGACTGACATTAAACAATTGTATGCATATTTTGAAAATGGTCTTCATTACCCAGTAATACTTTGACCTTTTTGAATTCTGCAAATAAAGATTAAAGTACAAAAAAAACTAAAACTCCTGCTGCATCTAATGAAAACTAAATTAAAACCAAACAATATTTACCTAGTGATGACTAAAGAAGATCAGCAAACCCCCTCTGAAAGCTAACAAAAACTAACTGAATTCGACCGACAAAATAAAACTAAACTGTAATGAAAAACTGTCAGGTTCACACACAAGCCTGATCGTCGGCGCTCGTTAACCAATCACTCGCCGGCTCGTCTGGCAATTTGTCTTAATTGCTCGCCCTCAACATCGCCGTCGGTGCTGGGAGAAGCGATGCGGCCGCTTCCTGACACCTGCGTGTGCGGCGCACTCTGACCTGAGGGATGAAGTATTTTAATGAGAATGCTCCGTGCTCAGACTCACATGCCTCTGATTACAAACCCACAGACCCAAACGAGCCAGCGGAGGATGGGATCAACAAATAAAGAACAGCTTGTCGTGTTTTCTTTTCAACCTTGCCAGACACAGCGGTAACCCATGACTTCAATTAGACGGTGTCCAGATTTGGCTCCTTCTTGTTTGTTTATGGAAACATTTGAACAGTTTAATGTTTGGGATTCGGCGTTTGCTTTATTTTTCCATTGCGAATGTGCGCAAAACTTTTGTGTCGATATTCCGCTGTTGTCAGAAAAAGAAGAAACACAATTTCACAATTGGCGCGTTTCCACTGAGTACATTAAATGTACTGGTTTGGTGCAGTTAAAGTTCATCTGATAAATCATTAAAAATCATCGTCCCGGCACTTCCTGCCGTCTTCTCCGCGGTTAGCAACATCCGCTTGTTGATGCGAAAAAAGTGTTTCCATCACAGTTTTTCCTGGCGTAAAAAACTTATCGAAATTGCCTTGTTTCCTTTTAGCAAAATTAATTTCGTAATTCCAGTTCGCCGAATTATATGGCGAATGCAAACGTGGCCATCGAGGCGGAGATTCAACCTTCAGCCTGGTGGCTGAATGCTAAGTGAAGAAGATAATTCTTGAGCGACTCATAATAAATTCTGAAAACAAACAGGTCACACGTCCTGAAATGAGCCAAGGACATTTTGTTTTTGTCCGGCATATTACTGAAACATGTCGTCTGACGTTAAAGAGAAGTCAGAGGAGTCGTATTTGGGAATGACGCCACCGCTTGGTGAACAGCCTGCAGCTGTTCAGGGCTTCATCCTGTCCAGAGGACCCCAAAGATCTTTACACATCATCCAACCATTCATGTTGGGATATGTTTAGTTTTTCTACCACGGGTACAGATTGACCACGCCATCTTTCGAAGACGCCGAGAGTCTGTCAACACAACAAAGGAACTTAGTATTTACTTCCTTTCCCTTTTCAAAATAAGAGGTTCAAACATAGATGCAGTGTTGATAGCTTACTTGTACTCCACCGTAACCTGGAACTCAAAAATGTCATCTTCCTACGACTTTTACTGTATGGCGACCCCAACGGCGATTGCTAATCTTTCAAATTGTGCTAACGGAGTAACTCTGTTATTAAATGCGCTCCGTAAAACTACTTCACTGAACGAAGGCAACCCCTTCCAGTCAATTCCCGGTTTCCCAAAGCCCTTAACCACTATAAGAAAGACCCTTTTGTGGTGAGCCTGGCTGTGGAGAACATACCTCCAGTCCCCACATAAGAGTCGATCTCCAGCTGTGGAAGTGGCTCGGCAGCTGAACCCCGCCGCCTGGTATCCAACAGCTCCGACTGAGAGGCATTGCTGGGTTTTATGCACGTTGGGGCATTTTCTGGCATCACTTGAGAAAGCTAAAATAGTAGTCGGATTGTAACACTCGGGAAGAAAATCCTCTCAGCTGTGGCAGTTTGGAATATAACCAACAAAGATTTACGCGGCCGAGGTTCCCTTGAGGTCAAAAGTATGCTCACAGCACATGGCGAGAGGGAGAAAATAGTCTGCAATTATCTTATTTTTCATTCAGACTTTGCAGCAGTGTCCTTTTGTTGGATCCGATCGGCATAACGTGCTTTCTTTCTGCCTGCTTCCTTAATGACAGAAAATGGCCAACTAATGAACCAAATCACAGCCAGCGTGCTATCGGTGCTGGTTTTATGATTGCGTGACTGGCGATTTAGAGCCCCTGCTGGCACCGGTTTATTGGCCTAGTTAATGTCACAGTTCTCTGACAGAAGCTGTTGTGCAAATAATGTATTATTCAAGATTTTTCCTCTGTATGGGCCTTTTTTGTATTGGTGATTGGATAGATTTTGGTCATGTTATGTTTGTTAATCCTAGCGACAGGCTCGGTTTAAAACAAGGCATGTTGGTGGCTGGATAAAGACCCTTTTCTTCTTATTTCTTCTGCTTAAAAGCGTTTAGGGGATCATTTCTACTTTATAACTCAACAAATATATGAACACAGTGCAGATATGCCATGCTAATGGATTAGGAATACTAAAAACAACAAGGCAGTGCAGTTTATAAGCAAATAAACTGGCATGCATCTGATAAAAGTGTCTTTATTTCCATTGTTAAGAGTTTAATTTGATTTGGAACAAATGACATGAGACTTGAGTTGGACAAAAAATATTGTTTTTACCTCCTAATATCACCTCTGCTATGACATCACAAATAAGTTACTTGTTAATGGACTTGTAGTTTGAAATTTTTCCAGTTTTGTCCGATCTACTAAACTTAAAATTGGTTGTACAATATCTAGTAAATGCGTGAGTGGATACAACATTGGGTCCACATTTCAGAAATAAATTAAGCGACGGATTTGAGTTAGCCAAGTCATTCGGCACCACTTTTTTTGTGTATATTCAGTAGAAAAATATTTAGGTTTACATAGCAGCGGCAGTCAAAGTCTCTTCTTTAACCTCTTCAGCGTGTTAGCGGGTTCATGAATAATTGAAAAAAACACTTCCCCTCTGCCGTGTTGTCCTGACCATTTAGCAGCTGCTGCTTTGGCTCTGCCGAAATGTGTGCATGGCTCTTGGGAATAAGTTGTTTCCCCATGTCTCGCTGCAGCTGAGTTACGGCGCGTTCGCATGCATAGCTTTTTGCAGATGATGTAAGCAGAAGCCAAGGAGAGATTAGCGAGATATCCTAAATGGCTGGATAGACGAATACATTTCACACTGTTGAGCTTAGACAATGTGGTTGTGTTTTTGTTTTCTGGTTTTGGCTACAGGAATCAATGACTGATTGAACGTTTCTTTCAACCAAGTGTTGATATTGAGTTATTCCCTTGAGACGTTCTTCAGTAATATTCATTTGTTGATTTTTCAGCAAACTCAAGTGACCTCTTTCACCTGAGGGTTAACTAGGCTAAGTGCTTGTTCTTGACGGACGATATGCTTTAGGAGACTTCAGAAAGTCTCGCAGAATGGGAGGAAAGCGATCAGCCATTAGTTAATTGACTGCAGCTTCACATTTGTGTGCCATTTGTGTGCAGCAGGGAAAGTAACTCGAATCTTCTGGTGACAACAGAAACATGTTTGTGGCTTTCTGTAAACCCCACTTTTCTTTTGTAACATTCACTAGCTGTCGTGACGATTAAGACAAACACTTTGTTACTACTTGGTGCTTGTTGGGTTCTTTCAACTTTGTTAGGCTTTTTTAAAATCTTGGAAATTATATTTCGTTTGGCAACATTACGATAAGCTACGAACATCCAGCTGACACACAACAGGCGAGAATCCTAGAACCGTAATGTTCACTCTTGGTTTGGGTTTAGTTTCTCTGTCAGTTCATGCCTTAGGTTGCTAAATCTTCCACAACAAGCTGCTAACTTGGCATCCAACATGTTGCAAAGCAGTGGATATGTTACAGTGGGTTTGTAAGCTGTAACGTTTTTTCATAACTTTCACTTGTTTCAAAGTCACGATAACACAAATACCGTTTCTGTAGAACCTGGGTAAAAATACATTGCATATTTAAGCTAGCACACACCACTTTATCTCCATCCAACATGCATGTGATCATGTTCAGACTTTCGCTCTAATTTTACGACTTTTACATCATTTTGAATATTCCAGTCAAACAAAATCCATTACAGCAAAATATAAACAACAAAAGAACACAATTCAATTAGCTAGCTCAAAGTACGGTGATACAATACAGAGACGTTAGCCTCGTTCGCATTTACTGGCAGTATGAGCAGACCGGCTGGGTCCTGATGTACAATTTAATAACATATAAGTTTCTAAACACGTAAAGAAACTGCAATATGCTGTTTACTTTCGGTTATTGTTTGCCTTTATCACTCAGCTCATGTTTTAAGTTGTTGAATTCTCCACAACAGTTTGCTAGCCCAGCCTTTTGCGTGAGAGGCTAACACAACTTTCAGGGGTTTGCTTTATTTGTTTTGAAACTATTAGAATCTGCTTCAACATATCAATAGAATGAAAAGTATTCAGAAAAGAAAAACAAAACAAAAAAACAACTAAAATTCACCGCGCTGACTCGAAGCATGGTGAGCTAATGTTAAGATGCTAGCCTAATTGGGTCAGAGCAGCACTGCGGGCTCCTCAGGATCACTTTGATACCAATGATTCACAGCAGCTTTAGATTTATTTGGAATTATGTCTTTGGACACCAAATCCATATAACTTCAACAACATGTTTTATTTTGGCCTCATCCAGCTCACGTCGTAAGCCGCTAACTTTTGATACCACGTGTTGCAAAGTGGAACCGACTGCTTCTTTAAAAGCAGATGCCTGCCGTGGCTGGAAACGATTTGACCTGCGATTTCTGAATCCAAACAGTAAATTTGTGAAGCATAAAGCTGAAACTTACTCATAACTGAATAAGGGAAAGACAGAGTCGGGCTACAACCTTCCATTGGTTCATCATCCCTGTGGGGCAGACCTTTCAAACTACATTCAAAAACTTTGTTTTATTGGTCTTATTGGTTTAACGATATTGATGGAAACTGATTTAAACTGGTCCGAAGGGGCCGTCTCAACATTTTGTAAATTAAATGTGACCACAGGCCTACTTCTGTCGGATGCCGCCCTGTAGTCTCGGTACAGTTTCGACTGGTCTGGTTTTAGGACAACAACATCGCATGCGTTCGCAATGAAGCTAAAACTACGAGTTAAGCTAGTAGATTTAAAGTTTTTGCTCCATGAATCTAAAGTTGCCACTTCACACTTCGCTTCTTCACAGATCCAACGCAAACTTTTACGTCGCGCTCCACATTATCAGCATCTGCTCGTGTTTTTAATGGACATGCGAAACAGTTTAAGTTTCTCCAGGTGCAGCTTCTTCCCTGTGACATGTTTAGATGGAAAATACCAGTGAGCTATGAGAAAAGGATGCTTGTTACTGCTGGAAAGCCAGCGATGACTAAACTGTTGGCCTCGGGAGATGGTATGGTTTTGTCGTTTGGACTCAGAGCTCTTTTCTCTCTTCAGGTTGTGCAGCATCAAGAGACGAGACTTACATCATCTGGCTTTAACTGCAGAGACTTGCCTGCTTTCACTATCAGATTCCACACAAGAGGTTGGTGTTTCGCTCTCTAATGTCATTTTGCACTATCTGCAAAATCGGCAACTCTGGTAAGAATTTGTAAAAATCTGAAAATAAGTTCATCGGTTGTCGCCAAAGCACAGTTTCAGACTGAGGATTTTAGAAACCTTAAGTTTTAGGGAAGGAGTGAACTTTTTGAAAAGCTCACAAGCTGCATTTTCATTGACCGCATAGTTGCGTAAATTGGAATTACCAAAATGAAATTTGCTTAATAGAGACACGCCAATTTTGTAACAAAAAAAAAAAAAAAAGATGTTTTTCAATGAAAAGTTTTTGAAAAACTGCAACGGAGACACTTTTTCACATCATCAACCGGATGTTACTACCGCTGGAAACGATGAAGAAGACAACAGGAAGTGGTAGGATGATTGATGATATATTGGCATGTTTTTTAACGACTTGTCACATGAACAAACTTATTCACAAGTAATTTTTTTATTGCATTTCTCATTTAATGGAAACGCCAAAATTGTGAAATTGTGTTTGTTCAATATTGGCGGGACGTCGACAGCATTTTCTCGTAATAGAAACATGGACGGTTTTATTTCTGCTGAAAGTGTCTTTGTATTTTATAGTGCATCATACTGTGGTCTCTTAGAAGAGAAACGGGCCTGCAGTACCACAGATCATCCGCAATCGTTGACACTGGAACAAATATCTTTTGCTTCAGTTAAATTTGCACCTGAGACTTGAAAGACTTTACTCAAATTAAAGTACATTTTCTCTAAACCATTCAATGTAAGATTATACTAGTGCAACAAAGAGAAACGTTTAAGGTGAACATATTTCTGCTGGTAAGTGGGTTTCCGACTGGCCTATGAGTCCAGAGTAAAGCTTTTCCTTTGGAGAAAGACGATACAAAGGCAAACAGAGCTTCCTGCTATTCTTGTGATGATAATATTGGGGTTCCTGACACTTCTTCCAAGTGGAAATACCATCTGTTCCCATGGCCTCAATGGTTCCAGCACATGCTGGCCGACATCCGTCTGCCCACAAGGTCTGTCACCTACAATCAGTCCAAACTCAGACTGTCAGCGAAGACATTATCATTGCATTACAGGCATTTTATCATAGCGTCTTAGCAAGCGGGATTGCACCCAGCCATTAAGGTTTCCGAAGGTGCATTTCATTGAAATACTTTCAAGATGCTCCATGAAAACGTTTGCGAATGACCAGGGTTTGTGTTCCACAGCAAAATCTGCAAATACTGACCTGCAAACAGGCGGGAGGGGCATTGTATTTGGTCACAGTGGCAAGAATTATGATTAGAAAAGTACCACGTCCGCTTAGACAATCAACAACACCCTACCTATTGCTGAGCATGGTGACGGCAGCATCATTGGTGGGGGTACTTTTTTTTTTTTTTGCCGATTCTAATGCTCTGCAAAAGGGATGGAAATTATTGTTCAAACATCGAAGCTCTGAATTTGATGCGTTTCAAATTCAGACTGTCTGAAGTTTGTTTTCAGTCTGTTTTCTGTTTATTCCTCGTTTCTCGTGAAACCTAATATTTTACACCGCCGTGCAAAGCAAATCTAATGACCCATGTAATGTGACTCGACTGGGACTCCTGCATTCCTCCTCACTAAGGCTTCAAATCAATCGTGTGTATTTATCTGGCGAATAAGGAAGTAGTGGGGAGTGTTTTTGAAATATAGAGTGAAAACAATGGAGCTGGAAATAATGAGCAGGGCCACCTGTGAAGGCCATTGAATTGGAAAGCCCCCGGCTAACATAACAAACAAGCTACTAGTTTGTAGCTGTGGCCTTAGAGTAGGGAAACGTCGTGTCAGCAGCTCCCTTCCTGTTATCTCGTCCAGTGCTCTCTGGCTTTCTTCTTCATCTTATTTCTGTCACTATATGTCACCCAGGTGATACCTCAGTTCATCTGTTCATCAAATATTATCGGCTCTCGTCGGACTCATTTTGCGGTATAATCCGACCCGGACGAGTTTCTGTCACGTTTTCGTAAAAAGGAGCTTGACCGACTCGACACTTCAACACTCGCGTATTTGTCCGCAAGCCATTGTCTCACTTTACTCCCCCGAAAGCAGCCTAACAATAGCAACACACGTCTCCTCTGCTCACATCCCCATCTCCTTATTTGTCCTCATACCTCGTCTCCCAACATCTTCTTGCTCTAGAGTTTCTTTGCTGGGAGCAGGGATAACATCAGAAAGAGAGAGAGAGATAGAGAGAGAAAGAGAGAGAGAGAGAGAAAGTGTTGCCAGTGCTTTTCAGCAGTGCTTTCTTTTTGATTTGAAGCAGAGGACCAGGTTGAGCCCAGGGTGACCCCTTCTCCCCCTCCAGGAGCGTTCGGATGAAGGAGGCTCAGAGATCGGCGTTTGCGGGGGAGTTTAGCTTGTTTTGTGCTATTGTGGGAAACTCCGCTGGGAGCAGGAAGGTCAGAACTACGGGGAAGTTAGGATTAAAGTTCGCTCTCCCCTGAGCAGAAAACAAAGGGAAAACAACACGTATAGGGCCAAACGCTGAGTGCGTCCAGCTTAGTGGAGTGACTTTTTTTCTTCCCCCCCCTTCAAATTTGGCCCTGAAAAATAGGATTTAAAGTGGAAGGACTCGTTTTGTTGCTTGTGGCCCCCTGAGGGCAGTAAGCAAGGCACAGGCAGGACTGGTCACAGCCCAGTATAATGGAAACAGTGACAGACCTGAGGGCCTCGAATACTTTGACTCCTTGACATAAGGGAGTGTTTGGGGTCAGAGCAAAGATGTGTCAAGAATTTCTTAAAGGGGCAGTTTTATGTGTTTTCCAGACACATAGTGCCATTTTATAGCACTGGCTGTTACCCCAGCAACAGAGATAAGAAAGGCTGTCGACGTTAGCTTCTGTGGTAACGCGAAGACGGTTTCCACTCTACATATCAATGCATAACCTATTTTAAGCTATTAAAATAGGCAACT
This sequence comes from Poeciliopsis turrubarensis, assembly GCA_010277015.1. NCBI lineage: Eukaryota > Metazoa > Chordata > Actinopteri > Cyprinodontiformes > Poeciliidae > Poeciliopsis > Poeciliopsis turrubarensis. The sequence continues at coordinate 2,135,835 of VMRN01000062.1, forward strand.
ATAAGTGTATTTTGGGTGGCTCTTGTGTATTTTGACACCCTCACTTGTGTCTGCCGTAGATGTGTTTTGCTGATGAGGCGTTACCTAAAGTATTGTTTGAACCCAATCAAGAGAACGTCAAGATGTGTCGGTAGGTATTTCAAGGAGTTATGTTTTTCCTTCTTGCCATCTTGCTCCGTGTCCCGTCGTTATCTCCGTCTCTCTCCTTCTATCTCTGTGATGGATGTGCGTGTTGCTGCTGCTGCTGCTTCACCTCCTTAACGCTCAGCTCGCACATCACAAGTTGATATGTAGCTGTTCCCTGATGCCATACAGATGGTGTCAGAGTGGGGAGAGGCAAACAGCAAAGCGATCCCCGGGCAAGAAGTCTCCGGGACCTTTCTCCGTCTGCGGCGGAATTGGCTGACCACCCACTTTGAGGCCGGAGGGGGGAAAAAAAAAAAAAAAGTCAGATGGTCTTTTGTTTTGTGCCTCCTTCCTGCGCGGGCTCGTTGGACTGCGGGTGTTTTCGGTCAGTGTGAGGAGATGAGGCATTGTTGACCTTCCTCCCTCAGAGGCTCATTTGATGGTTCCCCCCCCTTTCCTCCCCCGCCTCCCCCGCATCCCTGAGGAGAACGACTCCTGCTCTCCTTCAGCTCTCAGCCGCTCTGACATACAGTCGGTCGGCCTGCAGCAACAGATGTGTTCAGGGAAGACAGTAACCATATACTAAAAGATAAAAGAGAAATATTCATGTGTCCCCCCCCCCCACTTAGATCCATGTGTGCAGTTTTTATTATGTACCGTGTAACTATGCACTGTAAAACAAGACTTGTGGGATACTTAAGATTGTTTTCTCTACAAGTCCTCCAACTATCCCTCGCAGTCAGAGGTGTTTTTCCTTTCTCGCTCCTGCGCGTTGGGCGGGTACGCCCCACACCTCGGGCAGGTGTACTCCCTAAAGGCCCGGAAAGCTACACCGTGGGTCTGTTCAGCACTCTGCTCTATTTCTTTCCCACGCTCCTGTCCTGCAGGGATTTTCTCACCTTCGACACATCTGCACGTTTATGATCCAGCCGTGCTCCGTTGTTGGTTCGTAAATTAAACACGGCGTGCAGATAGCACTCCCACGCTAAGATACGTTGGACTTCACCTTCTATCGACAGGAGAGCGTCGCGTAAGGAGCTCTGTTTGAAATAAATATGCAGCAACTGCTTTGAAAACAAGTCTTATTATTATTACTATTCTGTGTTGTACCACGTTTTTTCACATTTACCTAGGTTGAGTTGGAGGGTTTTCTTTTGTAAAACCGTTTTTGCTCAGGTTGTCCTCCTCTGATGTGAAAATTACAGCAAGACACAGCTGAGTAATGAAGTATAGGTTTCCTCTTCACTATTTCAACCAAAAAAAAAACCTTTTTGAATTGTGAAGTGCACAATTCAGAGACTGAGGTCCAGAGAAAAGTCAGGGAGCAAAAACAATCTTTAATACATCTGCAGACGGAGAGCAAAAAATACACTGCATTAGGCACAAATTAAGATCCGCTCTGACGAACTCAGAGTTGCATAGTTACTTTATTCATCTCTCTCTACTACCGAGGCGGAGACTCAATCTTCTAAGACCAAACAAAAGAAACAAAGGAAAACATACGGAACCTTTTCCAGCTGCACAGAAAAACCCCTTGACTGTGATACAAAAAACATTACATTGATATGACACACATGACATCATTTAATACGAATACATATTCTTCACAGAATTCAAAAGGCGACGGAGATGCAAAAAGATGCTAATGCTAGTTCTACACTGGATGTGTCCAGATCCAGAGGCAGCGTTCTTGGTCGACCTCGTCGACTGCAGTTACCCAAACTGAGCGGCTTGAACAAGAAATGCAACTAAAATCACACGTGAATAAATGTTACGGACGTTCGATGACGTTCAGATGGACGTTGACGGGGAAACGCGAGAAACACAAATCGACATTCAGTTGCCTTTTGTGGTGTCACCAGTGACACATGGAAGCGTGATTGTGGCAGGGTACATTTTATTTAGACAGAATAATTAGAAGTCCATGAAAATATATATTAAAAAAACACCTGACCTTTATATATGGTTCTCTAGGTGGAAAACTACGCATAAAGTGTGTAGTTTGCCACTCTTTATGTGTGAGCTTAATTGATTTGACAGAAAATTCTGGCGAGTGGCTTTCAATTATATTTACATCTGTGAAGTTCTGCTCTGTCTGTGCGCAGCCCTTATATAAATACGGCTTTATGTTACTATAAGAAAAACATGTGCATTCTGAATCACTTCTTTTCCTGTAGCAACAGTGATTAAAAGGAACGTCCAGCTCGACTCGATCTGCAGGTTCGGTTCAATTTTTCTTCTTCTTCTCTCCCGTCTGTGTGTGTGTATGTCACACATCTGTCTCCGTGTGGCGCCTGACGGGTTCTTGACGGGGCCAGATGTGCCGCGGCAGCTTCCCGCCGCGCGATTCAAACGCGGCTCGGAGCTCCGCGACACCGCAGACGTGTAGCGCCGAGGACTGGATTTGTCGCTGCGTGTCTGTTACCGAAGGCGGGGAAATTGCCGAGCAGCGCTGAAAGGATTCACAGCGAGGACATTCACTTCAAATTAAGCCCCAGCGGGACGGCCGACGGTCCCTTTGTCGCGGTTGCTTTGCTGTTTCAGGAATTTGTAAAGCAATTGTCGTCCGATTTCCCCTTCTCAAAAGAAAATGGAAACTCCGTAATCTCTCGGAGGAGTTCACGACTGAATCGATCCATGTGGTTCCATAAATCCTTCTTGCCGCTCCGTTTCTCGGTGTCCTCGGGGTGGCTGGGCCGACGAGTGATGCAACGCAGGCAGGCGCACCTCCGATTGGAAACACGTGGCGATAGAAACCTCATTGAGATATCTGAGGAATGTCCGGAAATATTGTTTCGACACGGGCCAAAACGCAGCTTTCGGTTACGCTGGCTTCAATTTTTTTTGTTCTTTCTAAAGTGGGTTTTTCTTTCTGTCTTCAGCATAAATTTGGGATTGGGTATCTAAAAAAAACAACAAAAAAAAAACAACAAAAAACTAAATTTACATTAACAATCACATAACAATCATTTTCGTCATGTAAAGAGTCCCATTCGTTTGAATTCGTTCCCTCTTGGTGAGTCTGTTGGGGTTTCTTCTACAGACTGGAATCTCTTCCCATTCTTTGCAGAGTACCTCGAGCTCCATTCAAATAGTTCAAATAGGTCCTTGTCGCAAATTTTCTATTGGATTTAAGTCTTCGCTATAACTACAAGTTTGACCTGAAGCAGTCCAGAAAATAGCTCGGGCTGTGTGTTTGGAGTCATTGTTCTGCTGGAATTTGATCCTCCACCTCAGTTGGAAGACCCGACCCGAGGCGTTGTGTTCGAGCCCGATCTGACCCCACCGACTTTAGTTACAGGCCCGACCCAGCGGCGTAACATCCCGTGTTTCAAGCTTTGGCTTTAGCATCTTCCAGCTCCGTTTTGCAGCTTGCCGTAGCTGCAAGGTGAGTCAGGAGCGGAGACGTGGCGCTGTAGTGCGATGCGCTCGTTTCAGCCTGATGATCTTCTGCACCCAACTAACTAACCCTCATCAAGGTTTATTTGAGCAAGAGGTCAAACTATCTATTCCCTCTACTTGGGACCGTAATTAGTAGATTAACACAACTTCACATCGCGCGTTCTCGTTTGGCTTTCTTTGTCCTAGATGTGCAGCCAGACCCGAACCTGGCCTGAATTTCTGTTCGGGTTCAGATCAGGACATAAATCTAAACTAAATCGCTTTCTTCTTTATTAGCTTGTTTGCACTTTAATTTAGGGGTGTTAAAGTTAAGAGGCCTGAACACTTATGCAGCACTTACCCGAGTTTTATTTGTGGAAAACAATGAAAGCTATGCATCATTCAAATTCAGAAGAAGAAGTTTTATTTTTATAGCACTTTGTCAGCATGAAGGCACTTCAAAGTGCTTTATTGATCCCAAGAAGACATTTTCCTTTCACTTCTCAGCTATCCGCTGCTTTATGTTGGTCTGTCACACAGAATCCCACTGAAATACATTGACCGTTGTGGTTGCAGCGGTCAATGCAAACTGAAAAAAATGTGAAAGGGTTTAAGGTGTATGAATTGTCTGGATGTGACTTTCAGGCTTCTTTTAGCCAGCAGGGGGCAGCTTTTCAAACTTCAGAGCTCAAAGCTACGCAGAAACACCAAACTTCTTGCTTTGATATACTAATGTCAAACATGTACGCTTTGTGTTTTATCTGCCAGTGTAATATTCACATTTTCTCCGAATAAGACGGTTCAGCATGTTTGATCAGTCAATAACTGGAGTTCCTGAATTGCCTTCCCTTCCATGCCTTATTCAAAACAGAGCCCTGTGTTTCATGTTCTGGTCACTCAATAAATTATCTCCACAGACATCTTGAGCCAACCTGCCGGGTCGATGTCGAAGTCCGACCTGTTACTGGTTAGCTGTTTGTTGCCCTGCTTTGCTTCACAGTCGTCGTCTCTCTTCAGATCTACCCGACTCCGCACATCACCGGCCACTCGGCCGACTCTTGTGTGAAAGATGCGTTGGCCTGAGATGTGGGTCTTTCCTCCTGTCCGATCCGCCGGTCTTTGATGTGGGAGCCCGAGCTCCCGTTACCGCTGGAGGAAACTTGTCAGATCGTCTTCGCTCTCACTTCAGCTCCACAGATGTCTTCTCTGTCTGTCTTGGAAGATGATTTGTGGTCACGCCTTGGCATGAAGAGCGAGTTCAAAGCACCTAGACGGTGTCACGGAACCGGGTCTGCTAAAAGCGAGGTTCTGCAGGATAGAAGCAGACTGCAGTCACGGTGGGTTTCTAAATTGAAACCACAAATGCACCAAGTCACAGACTTTTCTGTGCATGTTGAGAAGTGAAATGAGACTTTTTTTTTTCGTTTCTGGTTGTAAATGGCAAGACACTTTAGTACATGAAAACAATGACGCACCAGTTGTTGTCGTCTACTGTTCTTTAGTCCGAAAGAAAGTGAGGAATGAACAGATTTGGTCGATAAAACATTTCTTGGGGACATTTGCACATTTGGTCAATGGAAGACAACATCCCCAGTGTGAAGAAAATATGGTTTGCCACTAACCATCCGTGGATTTAAAGTGTTTGTGACTGTGGGTCCACTGTACTGCCATCCATTCTGGTGGATGGATGGCAGTTGCTGAAGTTAGTATCTGATTTGAAGCTTTTGATTTGCTCCTGTAGCAGTTTCCCATATGGCTAAAGTGGCTCATGTCCCAGGATATCAGCAGGCAGCAACAAACCCTAACCCTAACCCCAACCCTACCCTAACCCCAACCCTACCCTAACCCTAACCCTTAAAAAAATAACTACAAGGTTTTCTATCTTTGTGCTTGAAAACATTTCCAGTATGTTTCCTATTGCTTGCCTGCACACGCAGTCATTGGGAGGTGGACGCCTCGCAGTGTTACACCGTAGCATGCCAACGAAACTAACGTTGATTCCAGAAAAGGACTGTTTCGCTTTTTTTTTTTTTTTTAGCAGTTTTAGGTTGCCGTTAATTATTTCACCCTGGATTTCATCATTTTTCAAAGCACTTTGGACCGTTTCGATGCTTTTATTTTGACACTAGGATTATAATTCTCGTAAGCTTCCACAAAGTCTGGAAGCGTTAAAAACGTGCCGTTTGACCAAAGAGAGCGTATAAATAGCTTGATTAGCGTGCTAGTTACAATAGCCTCTTGTTTGTTTTATTTACCCGGAACAATAAATCACTGTTTTTAGAGCGAGTGCAAGAAGCAATTGTTTATGGAGATGAAAGGGGAGGTAAATCTCCAGCGTTGGCATTGTAAACTTTTGCATCCAGCGCAAAACAAAACAGAAAGTTGGCCGGCATCAGCAGGATTAACTGAGCGGGCTTAGTGAGTGTTTTTTTGGAGAAACTGCACATTTGTGATATGTTAAGACATTTTAGTTAAAGCGTGCGGCTTTTAAATGGCCCATTAACCTCTTCTCAGACATCCAACATAACCACAGCATTGCAATGAGGCACCAGGGTTTAATAGAAACGGGTCACAGGAGAACTTTTACTAGTTTGAGTTTACAGACTCTCTCGTTTCAAAACGGGTTTTTGAACTGCAGTGGCCGGGTCTTTTCTCCTGACAGGACGGTCTTCCTTTTCGAGCTGATGGACTTCTCGGCCTCTCTTCTCATTCGCGTCGGCCCCCTTTTCTCTTTCCGCCCCGTCTTCATATGGAACTCGTTTGCGAGTCAAACGCTGCAGGGCTGACGGCAGCGTTTGGCCGAATGCACTCCCTGCTGCCGTAAGCAGTCCGGGGACGCTTTTCTCCCACCAGCCGGAGAAAGGAAAAGCATTAGTCAGATACGAAGCCATCTGCTAAACCAGTCAATTAACAAATCAGGCCGTCACGTGTTTACACAAGGCTGCAGGAGGAGGATGTGAGGGGATCTGTGTGTGTTGTGGTTCAGGGTTCGGTGAACAGCGACTTCAACCAGACGGGCTTTGAGTCCCTGCAAAGTTTACACACTGAAAGGTTTGTAACGTTGAAAAAGAAGAAAATATCTGCAATATTTTACTGTCCAAGTTCAAGTAAAGTTTGTTTTTACAAGAATACATATTTAGCGTGTTCTTGTTTTTGCAGAAAATGGAATGTAAAAATCTTTAGTGGCACAACAGCAATAAAACCAATACAGAAAACCCAGTGTAAATTCAGAACGGCTTTTGACATTTTCCCACTTTTTTTTCTTTAATTATCTTTGGTAATGCGCATAAGGTCTTTGACAACTTTGTCCAGACAGATGAAATAACTTTGATTGAGCTGCTGATTAATATTACAACTATTTGAGGCTTACATAGACAGAAAAATTGACAAATTAAAGGGGCAGTCTTGTGTGAAATCGACTTTTTTCAGCCGTACATCGTGTAGTAATATTTTTCCCTTGTCGAAAATATACCTGGAGATTTGCCTTGATTCTTTCATGCGTGTTTGAGAAATCCCTTCATCGCCACGGCGACCATTCAGCTGTGCAAAACATCTAGCTCCGCCTCCGAGACGCAGCTCCTCCTCAGAGCCGCAGTTTCTAATCTTCCGCGTTTCCGGCTCACAATGCACCTCTCCCCCCAATCCGCTCCTCCGGACTAGCCAGCAGCAATTAGCAAACACCTGATGGAACTGCACGTCTGCTGAGCTCAACCTGCGAGCTTCTTCTCTGTGCAACGCTGGAAAAAAAAAAATGTTAAAGGGTTAATAGAGGAGCCATGTTGTGGCGACTTCCTGAAGGCGGAGTTTCAGGAAGAGCAGCTTTGAACAGACAGAGACCCAACTTCAAAAGTGAATTTATATTTAATTTTGTTAAAATCACATTCGATACGTAAAGCATTTTTATGACAACTGGATGTTACAGTAACTTGATTGAGCTATGAAACGGCTCTGTGAGTGGAAAAGATGCTTTAAGTACAATTTCTTATTATTTACTAGCTGTTTTAGTACCTAAAGAACAGTGCAATTTTTATCCACAACCATGCTCTTGAAAACAAAGCGTAAACTCCTTTGTCAGTGGATCTGGTGGTGAGATGTTGGCCTCGGTTGACGAGGGAGAAGGTGAGAGAAACTGAGGCTGAAAGGGAAAAGGAAAGCGAGCCCCTCTGCTGCTCCGCCGCTTTGTTTTTTTAACCCAGATTCTCTGCTGAAATATGGCCACCATGTGGACCCTCTCAAGTCGCGCAGCTCCAGCTGCAGCCTCGGCCAATCAGACGCGGCTCGGCCGTCCTGGGGGAGGGAACGCGGGGAGGGTCCCGCGGCCGGAGCGGGAGGGAGGGGGGGGGGACGGTCTTAAAGGGTGTGCGCGAGGGAGGAGAGTCACTGCAGAGGAGCAACATCTCATGGAGAACCGGAGGAGACAGGTCGGACTCTTACCTGGATTTTCGCTCTCGTTTTCCTGTGCTGAGCTCTTCATTTCACTCAGATAGCTCTCCAGGTTTCCTAGGAGATTTTGTGAAACTTCTCGGCCGACGTGACATAATAGAGAGTGTAAGCCTTTAATTTGAACTGCAGTGGATGTGGAGCAGATGTGCAGAAAAGTTGGGACAGATTCGCTTCGTCAGGGTGGAAAATCTGACCTGTGATGTCATCACTACCACGCCAGTCTGTAATTTTCCTTAAACAATATCAGGACCAAGGCTCTTATGTGGGCCACAGTTAGACAGGACAACTGTTTGCTTTGCAAGAGAACGACTTTGTCATTGTTGCCGAGTTCTGAGACTCTTTGCAGATTTTCCTTGACGGGATCTCACCAGACGTCGCTGCTGCCGGTCCGACGCCCTCGGTGACCGGCAGCTTCCCGCAGCGGCCGCTCTCTCATTCAAACGCATCCTTGCAGATTGTAAACACTCCTTTTGTTTCATGTCGCTGCTTTCCTCGCGTGGCACAAAGGGATCGCTGTGAAAGCCAGCCATTCTGGCTGTTTGTAGCGCCGCCGCCGGATGAGTTTTTAGTGGTGGACGTTTGAGCTCCCCCGATGGATTGACTCCCTCTTAACTCTTCCACCAGCTCTAAGCAAACACTCGCCATGGTGACGCGTGACTCCAGTCCTGACAAGTCCATAGATATGCAGATTGCTTCCTGTCGGTGGTGCTGTGGAAAGGCGCTTCCTGCTGTGTTGTTGCAGTGAAAGGAGAGCAGCTCTGAGTACCCTCTGCTTTCCCTGGTCCTGCAAGGTCGGACATATTAAGGTATAACTGGTGTTTGGACCGTTAAAAGAAGCGATTAAAGGCGTTTCCTTTGAGAGGTTTCACAAATTTTTGCTGATCTCAGGCAGTTGTGGTTCTTAATCCACTGAATATTGGGGTCCACTGTAAATATCTTAGGGCGGCCTTAAGTATCTCGCGATTTCCTCAATTTCCTTATCTTGTGTCCAATTGCTGTCAGCCTAAAATTGTTTTTTCAAACCTGATTCCTCTACCGTTCCTCTTATGCTTGAAACTTTTAGTTTTAAGTAAGGAAGGAAGTAGTTCTTGGACTTTCTCGTTCCACCAAGAGTCGACTAAGAAAGACTCGTCATCCCATTGGTCCGCAACAGTTACTTAAGCCCTTGAGGAACAAATAATGGGAGTGATTTAGAAACGCTGGGACTGTCTTTAGGCACAAAATCCATCAAACCAGGAAGACTGAGCTGCCTTTTAGGGCTAAAAGTGCATTTTCAATCTTTTTTTTTTTTAAGCGTTCGGACACTCCTGGAGTTAGATTTGTGCAAAAAATCTGACCCAGAATACTTTAGATTCATTATTGAAAACAATGTTTGTAGTTTGTGGAGAAAAACCCCCTACAAATGTTTCCCAAAGCTTCGCTAAAGTCTGGTATTTTCATAAATTCTGTGTCATGAAAAGCCTGCTCTTGTGAATCGGGTGTTATTGTAACGCTGCTGCTCTTTAGCTTCCTACCAAACATAAAATTCATCTTGTATCAACTTCAGCTTCGCTAGTATGATGAGATGTTTTACCACTTTACTGCACAATTGTCTCGTCTGTCAGCTCTTGATTTCTTTTCTACGCTGTAAAATATTTTACACCACAAGACGGTTTTAAAACCAGCTAAAAGAAACGTCACTATTATTTCTGTCATATAAAATCATGTTCAGAGCGGATAAGCAGCAATCTTTGAACCTGGCTTTTTCACTATGAGAACTCTAGTCATATTTTGATATTTCATGGGAATCTGATTGTATCATTTAGCAAATAATCAATATTTTGACTGTGTCCAGGTCAGTTAAACCAAAAACAAAAAAAAAAATAGTGGAAATATATTTTATTCAGATTTTTTGTTTTGTTTTTTGACATACAGTAACATCATCCACGCAGCACAAACTCAAATGTGTCTGAAAGGTAAGGGAATTTTTGCAACAGCATTAACTACCGTCACATGTAATGTCAACAGGGTGACGTTTAATTAGATTAACATTCAGGGAAGCCAATTTATGATGTCAGGAACACCTGAAAAATAATAGGACCTCAAGCAACCCTTAGTAAAAAAAAAATAAATAAATAAAAAAAGTGCACATTACTGACACAAATGTTGACAGAAATCCACAGAAACGCATCAGCAAGTTTTGCTCATTGAGCCGTAAATGAAACTTGAGCGTTTCCCTCAACTGACTCCATGCTGAGTCGCGTTAAGGACATCAACTCTAAGGTGTTTGAAAACAGTTTTAGCCTTTTGTTCTCCTCGACGACAGTAGCGTGGAAATCCGTCTCTGTGAAATCTGACGGAGATTTGAAGAGTTGAGATGACATCCCGTCTTCAATTCGTGATCTGATTATTTGGTTAGTGGAGCTGTTCATTAGTTCAAAGGAAAAGTGACTAACTAAATTAAATGTCATGTTACTTTGTTAATTCCCAAATGAAATTAGCTAACATGATTACTCTCTTTTGTCGTTTCATTATCAAAGTGCTTAATTTTTGTGGGACAGACTGTAAACAGTCATACGAAGACACATTTTTTTGAATCTTCCATCCTTCAGCAACGCTGCACATATCGCTGTGTCGTCAGCGTAACGCGTCACATGCTAGCTGTGTAGCATCGTTCTAATGCGGTTCAACGTCTCGCAGAATCAACGGGCGCCTTTTGCCATCCTGATCATTGAAATTCATCAATTAACCACAACAGGCCACATTTTTGTCCTGCCTGGAAACCCCTGATTGTCTTCTGATTCTGGGTCCATCTCGGGTTTCCTGCCAGCAGTTGCCTTCCAGCTTTTTTTGGGGGCGGGGGGGTCACATGTGTCAGATGTTGAGAGTCCTTTAAGTAGTGCCGGTCATGGGGATTAGAGTGGGAGGTCAGCGGGGCGGTTGCTGCAGTCTGAGGGTTTTAAACTCCTCTTTGGATGTAAACTGAACCTCGAATAATCCTCCGTCTCCCCCCCTGGTTCCTCAGAGTATTAGGGACATCATAAATCCAAGTCGAGCCCCACTTAGATGGACCTCTCTGTCTTGGGAAACTTGGGTTCAGATCCGTCCGTCTCGGCAGACGTCTGGGCACATGTTGCCACAAATACCAGGCACATTAACGGACCGGGACTAGTTTTACATCTTCTAATCCCCTTTCGAGACGAACCTCAGAGAAGCTGGCACGCGATTCAATCACATTGCAGCTAGGCGAAGGTCAAAGGTTAAATGTCCAGGTCGTGCACGCTCCATATTCCCCCAGCTGGTTTGGATTCTTTCAGCTCCGGTGTGTTTTTCAACGATATTCCTGTCAGTGAGGAATTAGTCTTCGCAACGGGCCGGCAAAATGTTTGACCCCGACCCCTTTGGACGGCCCGTTTGTCTCACGTCCTCGCGTCAGACCGCTCGTCTTGTCAAAACACCGCCGAGACATCAGCTGTGCGAGTGCGAGAGGTGGAGCGGAGCCTTTGAAAGCCTCCTGCCTTTGTTCCCGGAGCTTTTCGTGGCGAGGCAACGAGAACCCTTGTGATTCATGGAGTTAACTTTAGTCCAACTCCGATGGAGTCGGCTGTCTGCGCCCGATCTTATGAGCTCATCTGTTTTACACAATCCAAACATACACAGTGCTAGTTTGTGCACACACATGCAAACACACACACACACACACACACGCACACGCACACACACACACACCACCCTGTATAAGACCACAGATCTGGGTCACTTTGTCTGCTGGAAGAAAGAAAAAAAAGAAAGAAGGCTGGTGTTGATATCGCCACTGGATGACGTAGATCAGAGCGTGCGCTCGCATGTGTGCGTGTGCACAAATCTCTTAAAAATCACTCGGCGCACACACACACCCACACACACACACACACTTGAGATGTGACCACAAAGGGACCAGCATTCCTCCCATCCCTTGCTGGGAGGGATCACCGGGGACCGAGGGATGGAAACCTCTCAGTGCGGCCGGCACACGTGTCAACAGCGGTCCCCTGCTCTCTCTGCTGCCCTGCCAAACTCCGGTCGGAGAATGACTAACAGACTCCCAAGAGGCAGCAGGGAAACCGAGGCAGAGAGAGGGGAAAAAAAAAAGTAGACTCACTCAAAGAGAAGAAACAGCTTTGAGATTTGGCCCAGAGCTGTATTTATAACATGAGCACAAAGGCTTGTATAAGCACCTTTTAATCTTCTCTGGCATCCCCGCTGCTCTTTTAATGTGCGCTCAGATTACATTTGTTAATGCCTCTCTTAGATAAAATCTCATACTTTTGTCAACTCACTGAAAGTCCGCTTGTTTTGTCTCCAGAGGCCTTTTGGGGATTCTTCTTGGGGTTTGAACGAGGAGGTCCTTTGTTCTCTTCCAATTAACCGGAATCCGTCGCCTCAATCACTCGGCTGAAAAAGAGCCGCTTTACAGCCTGATAAATCAAGCTAAGCTACTTAATCTATGAAATTTTATACAAATTGTCGATTTAAGGAAAATAACTCCGGGGAACGCTTGTGTTGCAGTTGGAACAGCATGAGAAGCTCAAATCTGGAAAGAAATCCAGTCGAATAAGTCGTTGCTTTGTCAGGAATCGCTGTGTTTCACTAAACGGTCGCCAAAGACGACAGCTTTTCGCCGTCGTTTTGGCGGCGCGCGCGTGCGAAGCCGCGCTTGACTAGAAAAGTCGAGAACTCCCCAAATGTAAAGCCGTCGCGGTCCTCTTGGGTAACGCGCCGTTCCCATCAGAGTGGCAGAGTCACTAATCAGATTAGTTTCATCGCCTTTTCAGAAAGAATGCAGCCCACAATCTAATCAGCGCACTTGTTTAAATAGGAATGGTAATGACAAGGACGAAGCTTCGGCCAGACACTGCGTGGTGAATGTCGAACGCTAATTTAGCCGCCATGACACATATGTCCATTTTTAGCAAGAAGGAATCCTACGAAACAACTCTTAGACTGAGTTGGTAGATCGGGCGTCTCTTTTTCGTTGGGAGTTTGGTGACGCCTGCTTGCCAGGTGTCGTTATTTACGTCTCCTTCCTACTGCAACCCTAGACAGTTAGGATGGCGCACCCGTACGCAGATGACATACTTTACTGCTGATCCGACCACTTGAGCAGCGGGGACGTCTCGAAGTCAGACGTTTGTCGGTTTGAATCCTGCCTCCTTCACAAGTCGATGTGACTTTGCCCGAAGCACTTTGCCCTGAAGTTGCCTGCTGTTCTGCGTTTCGGCGCGTGGATAACGTGCATTCGTGGATGTCAGTGGGTGAATGTGTCTGCAGTGTGACGGGAAAGTCACATGATAGTCATTAGCTCTGAAGGCAGAAGGAGATGCAGCTCTGTGCTGGTGAAGTGTTTGCTGTGTGTATTTTGACGATGATGATGATGATGAACGGCGAACCGTCTTGGGCCTATCGGCTGTGGTTCGATGAAGGGTAAATAAAGCCAATAGAAATGTCACTTCCTGACTCTCGTGCCCCCTGATTCAGCAGAGCTGATGCACTGAGGTTATCAGCAGTCATGTGACGGCCGGACGGCCGTTATCCCATCATCCGTTGGCTGACCTCAGGTCAGCTGTGTGGGCTGCCAGATGAGAGGCCCCGAGCTTGTTTTTCTCCCAGTCTGCATCCGCTCGTCGTTCCGCCGTTTCCCCGTCTATTTTAACCTCCCCATCTCCTTCTCCACACAAAAACACAGCCCAGACAACGCACATAAATTTTTCTCCTTCTCATTTTTTACAGCGTCAGTCGACGATCCGCAGGGAGGAGGAAGCGGCCCGAGTGGCCTGATCACAAATCCTTTAACGTAAACAGAGTGAAAAGAGAGAAGGCCCTTTTGAAACCAACTCATCTTTCCACAACTCATTAGCCCCCCCCCCTCTCAGCCCTCCCTTCAAGATCTACACCAGCAGCCTCCCTTCCTCCTCTCCCTGCTCCTCCCGCACACTTTTCCCCAACCTCCGCACGTCTTTTCCGATCATCAAAGCGGGAAGCCGTATCGAGTCGCAGGCCTCCCTCAGTGCGCGGCACAAAAGCTGGCCGCTCGTCTCCGAGCTTCTCGCATACGTGCAATTACGTTTTATGCATGCAATTAGAGCGCTCGCTCTTGTTCTTGACTCCCGGTGTGCTTTTCTTTCTTTCTTCATCTCTTAGGTGTGTCTGAAGTGACGCCAGCGGGCTGGCTGAGGCAAAACGACTTCAATACAATGTAGACACCAAACAGCAGTCAGCAGAAGAGTCTGAAGACCACGCTGACAGGAGGAGGGCCGGCCCAGAGGAGGACGGAGCGACAGCTGTTCTGGAACGCCTCCGGCGGGAGATAAGAAGAGCGGACCAACTCGCGAGGGGACGAGAGCGACGCTGCGGACCGTGAATCTTTGATGTGAACCGTTTGCGCGTCCTTCCTGCTAAAGGGTTGGCCCCGTTCCCAAGGAGGAGGATCGTCACCTCGGCTTGGCGGCGTTTACGAGACAGGTAGCCCACGCTCGCTTCTCCGCCTCTCAGCACCCGTCGGTGACCCCGAGCGGCCGTCAGCCATGTGCCATGTCATTGTCACCTGCCGCTCCATGCTGTGGACTCTGCTGAGCATCGTGGCCGCCTTCAGCGAGCTCATCGCCTTCATGAGCACCGACTGGCTGGTGGGGTTCCCCCGCACGCACGACTCCGTCTACCCCCACCTGGCCACGGCGGCCGGCGAGGCCTACAGGCCGACGCTGGGGATCTACGGGCGCTGCATCAAGCTGGCCCACATGCAGCGGGGGATCCTGTGCGGACCGTACGCCGTTCACTTCGGGGAGATTGCCAGCGGGTTCTGGCAGGCCACCTCCATCTTCCTGGCCGCGGGGATCCTGCTGCTGTGCGCCGTGGCGTTCATCTCCATCTTCACCATGTGCTTCCAGAGCATCATGAAGAAGAGCATCTTCAACGTGTGCGGACTGTTGCAAGGGATCGCAGGTGAGGAGACTTTTCTTTTCTTTTGGGTTTTGTTTCACTGCCTGTTTGGTCCTTTCGGATCTGCTCTTATGTCCCAGATCGTGTTGTTCAGACGCAGTTTCAAAGTATTTTATATGAATTTAGGCTATTAATATAACCGAGACAAACCAGTGTACTGCATGATTATGGAGTGGCAGGAGAGCAATACATGGATTTAATGGGGTTTTTATTTCACAACTTTCACTTTTGGCATCATCTGATCAAAACGCCTTCAGTCACATGTTTGCTGTGACCCCCAAAGGCAAATTAAGTTCTTCTATCTTTCTAGTATGAAGAGCTGTGGATCTCTGCAGCTCCTCCAGGGTCACCAAGGCTTCCTCTCATATTAATCAGCTTCTGTCATTGAGCAAAACTTGAGGCGAAAAATAAAAAAGGTTAAATAATCAATTTGGGGAGTTTTGTGGGGTTTTAAGCGTCATTAATTGTGACGCTGATCAAACTTCTTCTAAGAAATTTATCTTGATAACTGAAACGATACGATAAATGCCAACCACAGAGGTAATAATCTGAAGCAGGGATGACCGCGCCTCCAGCCACATAATCGGCACACGTCCCCCAGCGAGACGGCAAGACGTCGTTTTGTTATTGTTTTTTTTTTTTTTGTTTTTTTTTTAAACATTTTTCACCATTCGACTGACCCAGAACCAGCGTCAGCCCGAACGCTCCAACATGCGTCGCTTCTTCTTGACTTCAGTTCGGTTTGACTCGGATATAAATAGAGCCGCCCCCCCCCCCCCCCCCCCCCCTCCCCTCCCCCCCCCGGGAGCCGTATTGTTTCTGCTCATTCCTGTGGCCTCCGGCGTTCATCAAGGTAAATGAGAAGCTCTGCTGAAAGCTAAATGCTTCATTACTGGCTCCACAACTCCCACTGCTGGAATTATGTGTTTCTGTTCCGCTGGAGCCGCTTCGGGGGCAGGGAGGCGGGGCGACCCTGTCGTGTGCGCAGGAAACGAGAAAGACGGGGGCGACGCTCCGTCGTCGCCCGGGGCGACTGTCGCCCCCGAACGTTTAACCCGGGCGGCTTGGAGCCCTTTCGGACGCGCATGCGTGTCTGTTTGCGTGCGGGCCACTTTGACACGACGAGGTGAATTATAGAGGGGAGGAGGCCTTGAGGTCATGCTCTCTCTCTCTCTGTCTCTCTCTCTCTCTCTCTGTCTCTCTTCACCCCCACCGGTGATTATGGCTGTCCTCCCCCGCTGTTGTTTATCTGGTGCGGGGCCAAACAGAAAAGCTGGGCGAGTGGTGAAGGACACGCCGAAGTGCTGTAAACCCCCAGAATCCACCGAAACCCCTTCAGTTCAGCTGCTCCAACACAAACAGCCGTGATAAAAAGTGAGCTTGAAATAACTTTATAGGTGGAGGTTTCATTGCGCGCCTCGCTGGATTCAGCCATGCAACTCCGTGCCTTTTCACAGCTCGTCACATTCCTGATGCAAATTTCAAAGCGTTTCGTCGTCTTGCCTCAAACTCTCAACTGTCGAGCACGGCGGAGGGACCGTCATGCCGTGGTGCCGCGTCCGAAATTCTTTGTCCTGACCTCAAGTTGTCAACTACAACTGGGGAAAAAAGAGAGAATGCAGCTCCAACTTAAAAAAAATAATAATTATGAACTTGACAAGTTAACAAATTAACTTAGTTTGAGTTAATTCCACGATGTGTTTGAGTTTTATCCTCTGTTCTCTGATCAGTGCAGATGATGGGTCAGAAATCCTCTGAGACGACGTGCAGCTCAGTCAGGAGGAGCTTCGAGCATCGAAACGAGGCGACCGAGTTCCCCTGACCTCTGATCGCTTTCCCCGCTCCCTCATTTCACTCCAGCGGGCTGAAACCGGAGCCGGCCGGCCCGTCGCCCGCCGGCCCGTCGAGGGGTCTGGCAGGTGACGATCGCGCCGGCTGACGTCTGCCGCAGAGGCTGTATACCACGGCGACCTTCTTTTGCTAATGATTATTTCCAGAAATCGTGCCGTCGCCGCGGTAATGAGAAAACTGGAACCCAGTCGGCAGATGTTTGGGAAAGCGACTGACCTCAGATGGGAAGATTGCGACGCAGCTGCCAGAGATGGTCGCGTCACGGCGCTGGAGCGATTCCCAGCCCCATCAGCCTCGTCTCCACGATTGTCACCCCGATTGTCACCCGGACCCCCCCGCGACACGCGTCCCGAACGCCGCCACGTCTCGCTGAACCGCTAAGCACCAAAACTGCGCGGGCTTGGCTGGTTTCAGGACTTGCAGAAACGACTCGAGCAGACTTCTGCAGAGGGTCAGTCGGCTAAGCCTTGCATCCTGGCGGCGCGTATTTTAAGGGCCCCCAAAAGGCCTGTTATGCAGCAGTTAGACGACCTATAAGTGAATTTATTTCCACTTTTACTGAAATGCCTGCCTCGCCGGAGCAGGAAAAGGATTAGAGACGAGACGCCAAACAAACTCAGCTGTAAAACTGTCTCTTGATTCCTGTGTGTTTGCCGCCGTCTGCCTTCATGAGCCTCAGTAAAGTTCCTCCTGGCCTGGAGTCGCAGGGCCCGCTGCAGGTTTCGCTGCAGAACTCGACGAAGCTCCAGACTGGAAGCGAAGGGAACGAAACGCCCCGCAGTAGGAGTTGAGGGCCGTGTTTATGGCGTTATTGACACCCACGGAAGAAATCCCGCTTCGTATGAAGCAGAGAAGCCGACGCGTCAGCTCTGACTAATGGGGAAACGGCGCAGCCAGGCCTTTTGGAGCACTTCCTGGAGATCTGTGTTTACGCCCGCAGGTGTGGCACAATGAAGATAAAACTGGGCCTGACAGACCCAGATAAGGAAGTTATTATTGCCATGGCGATGACTCATGAGTACAGAGTGGAAATACTCACGGAATGTTTTCCTGAGAGGATAAAATTCAACTTTTATTAGGGAATATTTCATTTGCCAATAGGTGAAGTATGCAACTCTTACAAAAAAGATCTTCTTTTAAAAAAATAAAAGTTAAGACGGATCATTTGTGAAAAGATCTCCTCTGTTGTTATTGAAGAGACGCACCGCTCCCGACCAAAAACAACCAATCAGAGCCAGGGGGCGGGTCTCAACGCCGTCAGCCGACTTCCTATGTTTTTTTTTCTTTTCCTTTTTCTGTTTAGCAGATTGTTTACTTGAGAATCGCACACACAATAGGTTAGTATGCAGAGAGGAGGAAATCATGTTCCGGGTTAAATCTGATCATGCGTTGGTGGGAACACGATCCGCGGTTTGTGTCGAATATTACACAACCGGCATTAATGGAATATAAACAAACGCCTTCGCCCTATTGAGGTCTAACGCCCAGCAGCACCAATAAAAAGCGAATCGCAGTTCGTAACATACTATCTTCTTCTTTCTGGTTTGCGTTTGCGTGTGACTGGAAATCCCAAAACATTTCCTCACCGCGTTTGAAAAACCTCATTTGAGGGGTGTAAAAATAAATGAACAACACTGATGCCAGTTCTTCCACACTTTGGTGCAAAACCATGAAAAGTCATAACATCGCCTTCTAAATATCGACCACCGCGCCCAGACTTCCCATTTATTCCCCAAATAGAAAATTGGCGTTGAGGGAACGGACCGGCCGCTATCAAGAGACGGACCAGCGGCGGAGAACTGACAGTCTGGAAGCAACGCAGACGAGAGCCAGCGCAAAGGGTCACTGAGGCTAAATGAGGGCGGAGCTCAGTAGGATATTAGGTTAGAGAGTCCAGTTTTAAGGTGGAGGAGGTGGCGGGGGCTGCGAATGACTGCATGTATCTGTCTGTGTGTGTGTGTGTGTGTGTGTGTGTGCGTGTGCGCGTGTGTGTGTGTGTGGAGGGGTGGTGCGGCGCTGGGAATTAAAACCATGCCTTCAATCCATCACCAGGCCTGGCCTGGACGTCGGGGCAGCGCAGCAACATGTGGAAAGAATTTATGACCTAGTTTTCATTTCCTTGTTTAATGTGATATTGGGCTCTGGAAGAGAGAGGAGAACGAAAGGAAGCGAGGAGAGAGGAAGAGGGATCAGGAGAGACGGCGTTTTTGCCTCCTTGTTTTACAGAAGCGAAATGAGACCGGCTACAGAGAGAGGAGGAAGAGGGGCTGAAAATGTCGCAGCTGAAATCCTCATTTCCTGCACTGGGTCTCTGCAACTGCATTAATATGGCGGAAACCTCGTGACTTGGTCAAGGCGGTTTGCGGCTTTGACGACTTCCACTGAGACGCAGGAAACCGTGCGGTGGGGTCGGCTACCTTTTCCTGTTGTTCTCCGCTTTTCCTTTGACGGGACTGCGGGTGAAGATCCAAGGGGTGGGCCGCTCCTTCCTGTCATTCTCGAGGGTCTGGCCGCACGTGCGTTCGGTCGCAGTTTTTGGCGGGAAATCAGGAAATCGTTCCCCGCCTGATGCGACCTTTTTTTTTTTTTTTTTCTTCTTCTCTTTTAAGCGTCGTAATGGGACTCCGACGGGAAATGTTTTTGCTTTTCATAAATATTTTTATCAGCAAAGGCACCTTGGAATCCCCTCACTGGGATTTTATGCCACATCGACACATGGAAATACAGCTGGACGCTAATGTCGAAGTCCAGCTATAAGCTAGTTAAGCTAAGCAAGCTAACCACTTCACCAATGGCCAAACCAGGGCAAACATAATGGATATAAAGCAACGTTTAACTATTAAGCAACGGCTTATTATGGGTTCAAACTGCGTCTTTCCGTGCTTCTAGCAACTGCCAGAAGTACCGAGGTGCTAATGCTAGCTAGCTCATGCAAAAGAAGTGGAAGGCTGAATATTAAATTTCCAAACAGAAAAATCTATAAGGATGTCAAATTTACAGCTTGGAGAGTCGAGGGAAGTCAGCTAAATATCCCATATGGCCGCCATGTGTTAGCATGTCGTTGTACTCAAATAAACCAGTGTCTGTATTCCTGCCACAAAACAGAGGTACAATCAGCGTGTAGCTAATGGTAGTTAGCTGGGTCGCTAACCACAGCAAACAGCAAACCCCAACTGGTTTTCTGCTGCTAGAAGTTGATGAAGTCCAGTTTTGTTCACTGAGCCAAACTGAACGTAACATGACATTAATGTCTGATTAATGACGCATTCTGCCCTCGTTCCTAATGTGGTTCAGTTATATACAATTGGTTACATTTTTATTAGTCAGATATCTGGTAAGCAGATCTGGTTCGGTGCAGAAGTAACTTTGTTAGCCTGTTAGCCGCTGCTGACTGTTGTGGAGCTTTATATATATATCTACAATCACCATAAGTTGCTTTTGGTCACCAAACCGACCAAGCTAACCTGATCCGCTCGTCTTCCCACAGGTCTGTTCCTGATTCTGGGTCTGATGTTGTACCCCGCTGGCTGGGGTTCCGACAAGGTTCAGCTGTACTGCGGCCACGACGCCGCCCCGTACCGCGCCGGGCTCTGCTCCATGGGCTGGGCCTTCTACACCGCCATGGGGGGCACCGTCCTCACCTTCGTCTGCGCCGTCTTCTCGGCTCAGGCCGAGATCGCCACGTCCAGCGACAAAGTCCAGGAGGAGATCGAGGAGGGCAAGAGCCTGATCTGCCTCCTGTGAGGGTTGCTTACCACTAAAAACCGACTCTTGTTTCGTCTCCGTCTCGCGTCGACGTGGGAGAAATCTGCAAGTGCCAAGTTTTATTTTTGTTTCGTTTTTTTTTGTTTTTTTTTTTTGTTTTTTTCTTTGCCGTCTTTGTCCCTGTGACACCAGGAGGTGCTGTGTTTGTTATTGTATTCATGTCGTGGCTCTGCTGTCGCCACATGTTCTGTAAATAAATGTGATTATATGTATTTTGTACATAGCTATGATTGCAGAATGATGGTCGGCTTGATCTTGGCAGGCCCGATGACGTCACTCTTGCCACTCTTAAAAGAAAGGACGAAGAAAGAAAGAAAGAAATTGTAACCTGGTGATTTTGTCACCAGATCGTACGACGGCGACGTATTAGAGCCATTGTAGGTGGGAGAACAGAGCAAATTTCGGCAAAACACCCCAGAGATTTCCTCCAAAATACAATTTTCTTTGTTAAACTCAAAATTGCTGAGTTTTTTTTTTTCATGTGAACATTTTGACACTCAAATGTCCACGTTCTTTCATTAATGTGCAATGGCTCTAATGCACCGTCGTAATATCGCGACCAGCAAATCCTGGTTCTTTTTGTTTTAACTGTGTGCCACAAGTGAGTGTGAACTCATCAAGGGAACCACTATCTCAGTCAGAATAAGCAGCCTTTAGCTCAGAGTGGATGTCCTGTTCGAGCTTCCAGAATGTACTATTTGAACGATTCATGTTTTCGTAGACCGCTGAAATGTATTGGTGGGAAGGATACACTCGGGACTGCAGGAGGACGGTCCAACGGACGCTCTGTGAAGAAGGTTCGAGGAAATGAAGTATTGCTGTTGTTAGTACTGTCTGGTTTCAGGGAGTGTGTGTGTGCGTGTGTGCGTATACGTGCGTGCGTGTGTGTGCCAAGATAGTGTCGTTTCTGTTCTGATTTGTTTCTGCCTAATTAATAAAGAGAAGGGAAAACCAACGATGTCTGTTGTGGGTGTTCCTCGGGTGGTGCAGACGCAGCGAGACTTTGGCCTTGGAGGTGGGTGATCAGTCTGCCGTAAAGAAGGACTTTGACCGTTGGCTTCAAAAATTGTTGGGTTCAACGTCTCATTTTCTCATTCAGTTTAAGGTTATGATACAACAGCAGCAGATCTTTAGTGCATTAAACACTAAATGCAAAAAGAGACCATGACATTAGTATGAACATACACAGAAAACACACAGTTTTTTTTCCACTGCCCCCAAAACCTTACGCCCTGGGTTACTGCCCCTGTCAGCCCTCTCTAAAGTCTATCCCAGGCTGCATTGCTGTATTTGGATTAAATCTTAAAGACATCGCTCAGATCTGTTCTAAACCCGTTCTGCCCTGCCTCTTGTCTTTTCTGTGAATGAACACACGAAGCACAAGCAGCATCTTTCCCCAGATGTTCCTCCATCCACGCGGCCGGCAGCGAAGCCGCTGGCACGGCCCCCGCGGCCCCCGCGGCCCCCATTTTCCTCGCCGCAAGCTCGGCTCGAACGGCGGCTGATGACTTCCAGATTGGACTCTTGATGAACCGTGCGATCTGACGAGCGGCTGCAGAGAGTCAGGCCCGATTAGCTGCCAGACGCTTTGGGTTGATTGGCAATTCCAGAAAGCGAGGATGAAAGGAGCCGGAGCCTCTGACGCTCAGCGTCTTCTCACACCTTGACGGGGAAGATTTGGACTCACACCGTAGGAATGAATGATTTAAAAATGACTGAACTCAGTTTCTTGGGAAATTCTCTCTTAAAGTTGCATTCGAGTTGGAAATTTCCCCAACATGTAAATACAGTCTCACACCATGACCATGAACAAAGCTGCAGTCTTTTGGAAAATCTGTGTTAATTTGTCATACAGATAAGTACACACTCCATATTTTTTTTTAAATATTTAGTATAAAATGTCTTAATCAACTTACTTGTAATATTAAAGCAAAAGCATTCAGTATAACAACTTACCCCCAGGTATCTACCACAAAATATAAGAAATGCATGGATTTAGTATATGATGTCAAATGCAAATTATTTTACACCAGCACACATTTAAAGTAGCAGTATTATGTCTTGTTTAGGCACATAGTGCACAAATAAGCAAATATGTCACCTTCAGTAGTTAGAAAAATGCTGTACATGTCAAATACGGTTCAAAAGAAATTCGACTCGACATCAACGCCCTGAAATTGGGTCTCTGTTTCTTTAAGAAGCTCCGCCTCTTTCTGAAACTCCGCCTTCAGGAAGTCATCGCAACATGGCTCCTCGATTAACGCTTCGACGACGTTTTTTTTTTTTTATCAGCACCGCACTGAGAAGCAGCTCCTATAATGAGTTCAGCCGAGTTCCAAAGTGGCAACCAGGTCAGATTTCCTTTAATAATTTATCATTTTCTACAAACCAGAACGCTTCTAATTTCTAAATTTCTAATTACAATTTTTTATTTTGGGTTCTTCTTTGGTTGGAGAAGGGTACGATCTAAAAACCAGATGGTGGACCAGGCAGTGTGAACGTTACCTCTGTGACCTCTGACCTGCAGCTTCAGCAGATCTCTCCATTAGTCGTTGCTTAGCAGGAGAAGTGAACCAAACATTATTCTGTTCCAAAAATAACTGGTTTTCACGTTGAAGATTTAAATGTTGTTGAATGCGCATAAAATGTGTTTTTGATAACTGTAGTATATAATACTGGTAAGATTAAGTAGGTGAAAAAAATAAAGTTATTCTGTGATTTAAATACTGAACTTCCCAACAACATATTTTCTCTTAACATTTGTCAATATCGCTACAATAAATCATCACTTTAATAATATGTTATGAAGGTTTATTATAGAGGTGTCTGTACTGAGCCTAAGTGGCTGCAGCTGTTCAACTGTATTCACCAAAGCTTTGGCGGCCATCTTTCTTTCAAGTCACAACTCATTTCCAACTGTAGACTTTAGATTCCAACAAGCTAGTTGCATCAAAACGGCTCAAAACAAAGAAAAAACTCAAGATAAAAGAATTTCAGCAAAGCAGAATCCTTTGGCTGTCAGCAGCAACCAGCAACAGCTCTTACTTTGAGAGGTCTTCTGGATCCGCCACCAGAGCAGTTGCTTGACCTAACTTTGATGAGTCGGGCGGTCCGGACCCCCAGGCAGCTTGAAGAATCCTCAGCTTAATTGTACTGGTCAGTCAGTGTCCATCATCAATCTGCTGATGGTATTAGAGGTAATCGTTTCTCCTCCGATGTTTTAGGGAAGCCAGCAGCCCAACAAACCGCCGCTGAGAGGCTGCGGTCCGTCGTTCCTTGTCCACTGCTCTGTTTATTCAGAAAAAATAGCTTCCATAATTTCACACCGTTGCATTTGGTGACGGTTCTCAATCCCTTCATAAATCTGGTGTCAAATCCACCAATGTGAAATCAGACATTGGGAGAAAACTGGTGACACCCTGTGGTGATTAGCTGACATTACAAGTCTGCTTTTTATTTGTTTTTGCCTTTGAGGCAGACTACGTCAGGTCGATCAGGCCGCAAAAAGAAACAACGGAACTCATACGGAAGGAGAATTTTATTCATTAGAACAATAACTACACAATCTCAAACTACTCAACACATGACTGAAGGTAAAACCAGTGTGCATTTTAAAATGACACCAAAACCATCTGAGAGCAGACAAAATATACATACAGTCCTTCTCACCCCTCTACAGTCACCAGAAATGGCTTAGAGATAAATTAAGTTCCAGTGTATACATCAAACCATGCTGACTGTAAGGAATAACCTGAAGCCACTGTGCATCTACATTAACACACTGGATACAAGCACTTCTGTCAGTTTTACATTATTGATCAAATTAAAAAAAAAAAAAAAAAAAAAAAAAAAAAAAAAATCAGTAGGTACCATGCAGAAATACCCTTCTTTCATTTATGACCTCTCGTTGCTTAGTAACATCATTGATGGGATATGTACAGTAAATAAAGACCTTTTTTTAAATATCTTCCTTCAAAGGCTTATGCGGCTATTACACTTCATAACACAATAGGTGATCGAGGAAACATTCAAGCAACGGAAAGCACCGTGGGGCTCGTAATATCTCTAGAAAAATAGATATTCAAATGATTTGTTTTTTTCTTTCAGAAGATAAAATGCACCGACGGTGCTCGATAGCCGACGTCTTCAGCGGAGCCTGAACTGTACCTCCAAATTTAAAGTGCCACGTTCTTTGGATTGCACAATGGAAAGAATACGCCGAATGAAACGAGCAAAAAAAACATGTCAAGAAAAAAACAAAAGAAAGAATAAATAGTTAACTTTTTCAACGTCTGTTTCTGTTGCAAAATTGGAGAAAAGTTTCAAAGCAAATGACATCAAATAGAAGTTAAATATTTCAAACTTGTTTCTTTAAACATACAAAAAAAAAAGAAGAGAGAAAACATTAAGGGAAAAGGACAGGATGGACAAAAGTCATGATTTGATGGAATACCTGTGATTTGCTGATTAATCAACACTGCCATCTAGAGGTCAATGTTTCTACTACAGCTACTGATACGAGCTTCTTCAATTGAATGTTTTTGCACTACCCTTCATCTGCTTAACTACTGTGCATAAAAATGCAACACAGACTTGATTGGAGAGTTTAAGATTTTGAGTGAATGATGTTAAGACTTCCAGGATATGCATTAAAGTTTGGAGAGAAAAAAAAGCAAGGATGAAAAAATACAGGGTTATGACCTAGAATGCACAGCATCCATCTTTTAGAAATACACACTCCCTCCACTAGGGGTCCCTGGTCTTAAGTTATGCACCTGTTGATTTTAGCATAGATTAAAAGTACCAGAAGACATTTTTGCATTTTCTTTTCACCCGAAAATAAAGTCATTAATATCACGTGATTTGAACAAGAGGTCAAAGTATTCCGAAGTGGTTAATGGAGGGAACAAACGCCCCGAAGATCTCAGAGACAGAGAGAGTCGGAAGTATCTGTTCCTGATCCTACAGGCAACAGCAAACATCCAAAAAGGCACACAAGCATTTATTAGCTCGGCCCCACACACACCGCACACGCACGCACAGAGGAAGTCAAGCACGCAGGTTAAGTGGTTAAGAGGAGGTTCCAGAGTGCGCAACACGGCCGGGTCCCAGGAACGTTCCAGGTGATTGTTTCTCACTGAGGGTGAGATTGTTCTTGAATGTCAGATCAAAGGCCGCTTGTTCACCTCCCCGGTTCCCGTCTGACAGCTGGAGGGAGGCTCAATAAGAGAGGATGGCGGGAGGGGACTGAGCTCTTCACGTTGATTAGACTTGCTCTTTGAACGCTCCTTGCGCAGCCGTGGAGGCGGCGTTGGCGGCCGCCGTCCGAACCGTCTTGTTGGACATGACGCCAGTGGCAAACTCCTGCTGGGCCTTCTCGAAGCTGGCGCCAGTGGTGCGGTAGAGCGCGTGGATCTGAAAGACCACCAGAGGGTTCATCTGACCGCTACGTTCACAAAGGTTTGACGAGTCGGTTGGAGGCTTACCTTCTTGAACATAATGAGGGACAGGACAGCCAGGGAGGTGAAGAGAGCTGCAATGAGGATCATCAGGATGCCCACTGGGATGCTTTTGTTCAGGCCAGTCAAAGCCGAGATCCAACCGCTAAAATGGAGGAACAGCGCGACAGAACATTAATAACTCTACAGACGCACGGTGATATTTCTTTCACTACTCATTCTAGCTCTGAAACCAAAACACATGCCATTCCCTGCACCAAATATACTCATGTTTATCTTTACACTTTGCCACAAAGTGTAAAGATAAACTTAAGGAAACGACACAGAAACATTTCAAGACATGGAACACAATTTCTATCTTTGTGAAATGTAAATAGAAATGGAGTGGCGTCAGATTTTAGTGATTGTAGGATCCATTTTGTCATTGGTAACGTTTCTTCTGCTAGTCGTAGAACCGGACATTTGTTTTGATCGTGCTCACCCAAAGTAGCAAAAGTGCTACAGACCACTTCCTGCTTTTGGTGCAGTCTGCAGTATGCTTAGCATC
Source organism: Poeciliopsis turrubarensis (assembly GCA_010277015.1). Classification (NCBI taxonomy): domain Eukaryota; kingdom Metazoa; phylum Chordata; class Actinopteri; order Cyprinodontiformes; family Poeciliidae; genus Poeciliopsis; species Poeciliopsis turrubarensis. The sequence continues at coordinate 2,162,364 of VMRN01000062.1, forward strand.
CATATATGCCTTCGAAGCGACACAGCTCAGTTCAACCTATGTGGCACAGAGTTTTATGTGGACCAGAGTTCAATCACGCAAACTCCCCAAACGAACTGGACTTTCTCGGCAAACCAACTAGAGTTTGCTCAAAGCGAATTAAACGGCTAGTCTGAATGCACCCTTTACAAACTTGAGTTTGTTGTCAGTTCAAGATGTGTTGTCACTTCTAGATCTGCCCAGCAACCAGCTGGGCAGAAATAGAAAGTCATATTTGTGCATGTAGTCAATTACAAAATAGACATACAGAACCTTATGTCTAGTCTGTCTGGATTGCGAACAGCAATTTTTCTTTTTTTTTGCCACAAATTTTCTGATTTCCATCAGAAATCAGAAAACTTCTGATGGAAATCTACTACCAAATGCTAAAAAAAATAAAATATTCCCATTTTTGCACATTTCCTGTGATACACAAACTTTTAGTCATAATCCTACGATACAAGTGAAATACATTCTGCTGAAAACACAAAATGTTTGACCTCATCGTCTCACCTCGCACCCCAGCCAGTGATCCCAATACTCTGGAGGACGTAGACGCCAAACTGACAGATGTACACAAAGAAGAAGACAAAAAATCTGAAAGAGCTGTCGCTCCTGCAGGAAGAACAAAGAGAAAAATAGGAGTGAGACAGAGGAAACATTGCCTGTACCGTTTGTCTTTTCCTCCAGATCTGTCTACCTGAATGCTCCGTAAAGCGGTCTGTACCAACAGACGAAAGAACAAGGCGTGAAGAGCAGCACCCAGAGGATGGACAAGCCAAAGTCCACTCCGCGTGTCGCGTCCACGCAGAACCAGGCCAGGCAGCCCACCAGGTTGGCCAGCAGAGTCCCAGCATGAACTGAAAGCAGGAGAGGAGGATGAAGGAGCGACGACTGAAACTGGAACTGTAAGACTTTAGGGATGCAAACATTTCATTGACTTCAAATTAACTATCAATTAATGGCTTGTTAGAGCAGAATGAATTCCAGTCGACTAACTAATAATGGCCGCTTAGACCTTCTTTTAATGTTGCAGTTTGGCCTCCATCCAGGAGAGGGAACCGCTGGCCATTCTTAAGTGGAGCCAGTGGACACAGGAATAAAGATGGTGGAGTCGTAGCATAATGGGTAAGAGAAACGGTCTGAACAGAATTCTGTGTGGGATGCAAAAGGCACTTTATACTGTTCTAATTTAAAATATGAACATTCACCAAGCTTTTAAAGTTATGACTTTTAATAGCGCTCATTCACCTGACCTGCGCCAACTTCTCATTCAGAAACTACTGCAGTGCTACGAAAACATGGCGCCAATAAGCAACGTCGATTCTGAGGTCTGTCGTGAGTCGATGCACTTCAAGGAGTGAAGTTTCAGCGTTTCTTGCGGACGGTTCTTCTGTATGAACAGCTCTCAGTTCATCAGGAATTAAGTGCTTCATAGATTCTATTCTTTTCATCTTTTATCTCTTTACAGTAGAACACAATAAATTCCTGTATTAAGTTTAATCGCGTGAGAAAACTACAATTTTCTGTTTGTTCAGTCAGTATTTCAAACAGCTCACATAATAATGTTAAAATGTAATGACTTAAAAAAAATAAATAAATAATAAAAACCCCCAGCTTATTATGAAAAATTAAGCCCTTTATGTTATGAAAATACTGTCGGCCCTCTTTGTACAAGAGAAAATAAGAGTTTAAAGAAAATGGCCGCTTATCAAATCATCGTTAATTTAACCAAACGATCAATCAACTTTAGATTAGTTCATTAATCGATAATTCCTAGTGGGCAGAAGAAAATGGATGCTTAATATTTCAACATGTCGGTTTGGAAAACAAAACGAGTGCACTTAAATTTTCTTTAGCATTTGCTCTATGAGTCCTAATAACTACTAAAAGCACAGAGTTTGCCTGACTCTGGGATTTCACATCACGGTGTGGAATATAACACAAGGCTGCTGGTGAACAGACTCAACACAGAGTCTGTTCACCAGACTTCGCTGGCTTATCGAAGCATTTTGCTGAATACTAATCTGACTTGTTCTCTTTTGGGTCTGGATGTAGACTACAGCAACCTTTAAGGAATCATCTGACCCATTCCTTTCGTCGGACCACATGATCACACAACACGTGTTTGTCATGTGGCGACTGAATTCCTACTCCGAGTCCTTCATCTTCTAGTTTACACTCACGCACCAGCTGCAAGACCCCAGCTTTTATTCAGGGGTGACGAGAGCCGCTTGGACTGAACAACTGAGACTCTGTTTAACTTAAATAACCCCCCAGAGAAGGCAACGATAACAACACAGTGCCTTGCAAAACGTATTCACACCCCTGGACTTCTTTTGTTTTTGTTTCTTTCATCTTTCAAGCACAATCTTGCGTGTATTTTATTGAGCAGTTTGTATGGGGGACTGTGAGCGGCAGGCTTAGAAGACAAAACGTTTTTCATTTTGAGAATAAGGTCATAATATTGTGAGTAACAAAGGTGATTGACAATAAATTCAGAATTATACAAGAATAAAGTAAGTAGACGACAGTAAAGTCAATACTCAATAAATAAATATGAGAATAAAGTCAATATTACCAGAAAAAAAGCAGAATAAGGTTGTATATTAGGTGGATGAAGCAGGAATTTGATGAGAAATCCTCCATGAAAAACAGTCAAAACGTGGAAATGTGGAGTATAATGCCGAGTTACTCTTTATCATTAGTTTAAAGTGACTGATGGGTCATCTTCTAGAACATGAGAATGAAATTATTATGAGCACCAGGACATGAAATGATCATTTCAAAGAAAGAGGGTTATGTCAGATGTTTATAATGATTCAAAATCTGCTCTCATTGAAACTACTTTTCCTCATAATTTTAATGTTTACTTCTGGTAACATTGAGTCTTTATTCTACTCATTTAAGTTTAATCTTTATGCTTAAACTGCTCTGAGTGTGTTGCCCTTTCAGCAATTTGCCCTTTTTTAGAGTATCTATACTCCAGTTAACAGATTACTAAAAGAGTTGTTAAGGGTTCGTAAATCCTAAAAGGTGAGAAGCTACTCACACATCCACAGGTAGTACATGATTTTGACCGTCTTCTGGAAGTCGACAGGAATGTCCACGGTGATGTCATGGTAGAAACACGGCGCCACCGGGAACTTCTCCGGGAGAGGAGGCCAATTGTTTTTCCTGCCTGGATCAATCAACATGCAGTTAATTAAAAGCTCAAAATGTCACAAAGACTGTTACGAAGTAAAGAAAGATCTGAGAATCGTTTAATTCTCAATGTGATCATACAAGTCAGGGGGTTTCCAAACGTTCCTATGCCAAACAGACAAAGCCACAAGAAATGCTTCAACATATGTGAACATCAACTTTAAGAATGTTTTCTTCTCGCTAATTAATACTTTCATTTAGCATAAAAGCTGCCTCACACCTTCTGATTTTACTTGGCCAAGAGTTTTGTGATGAAATATTTTAATGTAATATTATATCTTTAATGATCTGTTGTTCACATGAGAGTATATTATCTGATCATAATCATTTTCACCACAATTTTTGTAGAATTACAAAACGTCACACTCTTCCCCTCTGTCACTCTGACCTCCTGACGCGCTGAGGGACTGCATCTCCCTCTCCCGCCGGTCCAGCTCCGCCGCCTTGCGTTCCAGCTCCTCCTGCCGCCGCAGAAGCTCAGCAGCTGCTCCTGATGACTCCTGCCAGCACAATCCAGAAGGAATCCATCAATACGCCGGCAAACATTTTGGGTTCTTCTGTTGACTAATTGTTTGGCTAGAAATCTGCAGCAAAACTACAGAATCCCTCCAGGCCCCCCCCCGCCCCCAAAACATGCAGTTTTTTTTATTGGTGTACCTGTGTCTGAGGTTGTGAGTAGGCTGGAGGCTCCTCTGAGGCCCTCATGATGGCAGGCTGTGTGGTGGCCCCGGGGCCTGCACTCCTGGGAGCCATACCTGCAGGACTCTGAAAAGGAGCCACAAAAAAAAAAAGAAAAAAAAAAAAGTGTTTTTTTTTTTTTGTGAGATTGCAACTATCTCACACTGTGTGACAATGAGGTGACATGGCAAATGCTCTCTAAAAAACAAACAAACACAAAACCTGCTGCAAGTACATGAGAAAGTCAATGTTTCTTCAAATGGTGAACATGCTGATGTGTTAGTTATAAGCATGTTCATACCTTCTTCCAATAGGACAATAAAAATCTGATAACACTGCATTGAAACACTGGGCAAACCATTTCCCTCCGGGGAACAGCTGAAATGACTAATTGTGATGGAATATTTCACAGAAAATATCAACCCAAAACATTTTTAAAAATCCATTTTATAAGAATACATTCAGCATTAGTTTTGTTTTTGCACGTTTTCAGGCATATGTGGATGTTTTTAGCAAAAATCGCTAATCTCCAAATGAAGAGAGTAGCTATTTGTTCTATCAGCAAATTTACTTTTTTAGGAGTCTATTTGCTCTAGTTAACGATTAATCAATTACTAAATTAGTTGACTAGTATTTCAATTATCGACTAATCACAATGAATGATTTCAGCCCAACAGAGTCAACATTTCTGCAGAAATAATTTAAATTTGAAACGTGTTTGTGCTGTGCCTTGATAAGAGAAGATGACAAGAGAGTTTACAGGTTTTAACTTGGAAAAAGTGAGCATCAGGGATCAATTCAGAGAAAAAAAAAAATTATCAGTATATCCAAATCTGTGAGTGTTCAAAGACTCACTGGTTTGGCATCTGTGAAGGGGTTGTACTCCTCGAGCCCTGCAGTGGCCGTCTGTCTTGCTTGTGTCACCGATGGATCCTGAAACAAAGACAATTGGCTTCATGTGGCAGTGCTTTCAAATATATCACAAGATTTGGATTTTGAAAAGTAACATGAGAGAGAGCATGAGAGCTCTCTTTGTTCAAATAAAACTAGTCTACAATTCAATATAGGCAAAGGAAAGATAATCTCAATAACTTTCACAAGACCAAATCAGAAATAGTCGAGCTTTTGAGTTTGAATTGGATCCTTTTTACTGCTTCCGACACGTAAACAGAAGAGTACCATCTGGCACGTGTTTCTCTCAAGAATTCAGCTAATTATTGAATTGCAAAACTATCAGAACTCTAAAGTGCTAAGAAATGACAGCCGTGTCCTGAGTGAAATTTAAATAAATAAATAAACAGAAATATGGATAATTTAGGGCAGAGCAAAAAACTGATTTCATCAATTAATCAAAATTTAGATTTTTGAAGACTTAATTTTTGGAAAATCGCAAAAATTAAAGATGTTGGCCGAACATCTTCTTTGACAAGCGTGTTTTACAGCTTCCATTTGGACTTTATGTAGACTCTTGACGGTATATTAGATTTCTTGTTTTTAATAAAATGAAAAAAATTTGGATTTCACAAATACCTTAGCAAAATTAGAAGAACAATGTAATTTTAGGAGACCTCCAACACACAAAAAACCCCCCTAACAATTTATATGAAGAATGTTGAAGTATTTAAGTCATACTTATGTATAGGTTTTACAGCTAATACTAAATAGAAATATTGAATCTTTAAACACATTAGCATTGAATTATTATATCAGCAGCAGAACTTTGAGACGATTCTGCATAAGACTGAATCTATTTCGAAGAACAGACACAAACTGAGGAACTCCTCAGTTTTGAGGGGGTTTACCCCTCAAAAGTATTGATTTTTTTTCTCATAAATTTAAGACTTTATTATTTGGTAAAATTGCACAAGTGTAGGAGTAAAGCGCGCCACCCACAGACGCATGCGTCACAAGTTTCGCGTCCCCAAAACAGAAAACAAACAAACAAAAAAAAATCAATTAAAACCGGCAAAGATTTGCCAAAATAAAAAAAAACTTAATTTTCAAACCACATCGCACAGCCCCAGTATGCTTGTATTTGTATTCAAATCTTCGTTCCCGCACCCAAGAGATGACGATATATCGTCACCGTCCTGTTTCATAATTGGCTTACCATGAGCTGCTGGTTAGCCTCGCGCGAGTGTCATTCAAATGGCTGCTGGAGACAAACATCCAATCTGGGTTATTCCTGAAGTGCCAGCCTCATCCAGTCCCGGTGATGTTCACTTATTGTCTCTCCTCGACTCTTAAATGTCTCGCAGCAGCTCTTCCGCATGCAAACGAGGCGTCACCGGAGCGCTGTCGTTAATTTTTCAGTGTACGCTGTGTTTAAATTTTAATGCTGCCCTACTGCCTGGCTCCACGAACCCAATGCAAATGAACTGTGTATTTTTTTTTCCTTCTTCTTTTGGAACATCAAAAGATCGTCTGGCACGCTCTGCCTGCTGCATGCCTCCATCATGGAGACTGTTTTTAATGTGGAAGTGCGTAAAAATGTCTACCATATCTACCACTGACATAGTCTCATTAGCCTACTTTCTGAGAAATAGGACAAAACAGTCAAAGACCAGAGGGTCAATTCGCCCCATATGTCGCCAATAATGCCACCATATGATTCCATGAAGTATTGATTATAGCGCCGAGGGTAATGGCCGACATTGCGCGGGATCGGGAAATGAAGGAAATGGATGATTTACTGGGTACGTCATCATTTGATGATGACGACATTTGATTCATTTTCAAATTAATTCCTTAATTTTCAAAGCTGTCACGGTTACAAAAGTATTCAAACCTTTTTCCGATCTTTGCTAGGTGTGTTGCAGAAAGCAACAAATCAATAAATGGCACGGTAAATTAAATCAAGCTCAATAATTTGCATTTGCATGATTTATCGTTCCCCCCTCCACTCCCCCTCTTTATATCAAAAACTGGATGACAAAAAAAGTCTTATGTCTGCTGCTTTTGCCTCAACAAGCTCTTTCTGTTGAAAGACAATTTTGTTTGCCGAATCTTCATCACTTTATTTGCCCTTTCTGATGTTTTGTTTATTTTTGGATAGTTAAAATGTCTTCCAGTTCTAGTGTTTAAATATTCATTAGAATTTAAAATGTACTGATATTTAACAATGTGTTCTTGCATTGCATTACTTGAAAAATGTCTGAAAAGAGCAATATTATCATTTATCCCAATAACTCCTGGGACAGTTTATCATCTAGCAAAATTTGTTATCATGACAGGCCTATTCTTCCACTCTTTTGGTTTTAAGTTAATTTAATGAGACAGGATGGAGACACGCACTCCCGGCCAGCTGGCTGAAGCTACACTTTTCCTTTGCCTACAAGAAACACAAATCAAGATATATTTTAAATATTTCTGATACTGAAACATCCAGAGGCCTATGCAGGGAAAACGAAGGGAGAGCCGCCCATCTCATGACAAGGTTTATAAGCAACAAGCTAAAAGCTAAACCTCAGAGTTACTCTATAAAGAGCAAAACCGTAAAATGAGGCAATATTCTGCAGAATAAACTGCTAAATTTAGTAGTGTTTATTCTCTTTCTTCTACATAAATACAAGTACTATAGGTAAAAATCTTACAGTTGTAATTATCTATTTCACTCATAATGCTCATATTCTTCATGAGGAAGGAGGAATAATTGTTGATTTAGTTTACAATGAAGGCAATCTGATGACGTTTTAGGTTTTTAATTGACTTTTTTGTGTGATTACGCTGGTACTTTAGATTACCATACAATGAGTCTAAAACCAGACAAAACTTAAAAGCGACTTCTTCTGTTAACAAGGAATTAGGGTGGATGATGATGCGAACTAATTTGATCATTATAATTACTTCCATAATTATTTATTAAATGTTTGGTTTGCCCTAAAAACGACAGATGTGGGAAAATTGTCAGAAGAGTCCAAAGTTTTTCCACTTTGTTGGCTGTGACTTCTGTTATAGAAATGCACCAGGATCCAAAATGCAATGGCAATACTATGGACTAATAAAGTTCTGATATTTATTTCAATTAAACACCATTTCCTTCTTTTCTTTAGTATTTTTGGAATGCAGAATTTGCGTACAATATAAAATATAAGACTCTACAAAACAAGCAAGCAGTGATACAGCGATGAAGATAGGAAGTTTATATATTTTACTGCTTTAACCACATGTAAGCTCTACCAGGTCATGATTACTACGACACTCTTCCTTGTGGATGGTTTACTGAGAGACTAAGACTCAAAGTTAGCCATTTTCAGAAAGAGTGAGTAGTTTGAATATGAAGTCAGATGAAACACAGATATGAAAGTTGCTCATCCAGGCTTCAAGACAGAATGACACCCAAAGAAAGGCTGAATGGATTACAGCATAGCTGATCAGTTTTATACTTTTAAGACAGTATGGGCGGTAGCCCAGGACCCAAAGTTTTGGGGCGGCTCAAAATTTAAGACTTTGCATTTTTGTTTTTTTAAAAAACATTGTACTTTATGTGAAACTCATTGACTCATGTGAAACGTGCTGTTTTAATTTTGTAAAAAATGTATATATGTATATTTGAAAATTCGGAAGTTATAGTTTTCTTTTTGGGACCAACCATCTACAGTTTTAATGCAGAAATCTACCTACTAGTGCACAGTACTTTGCATAAGTAAAATGCTTTATTTATTTATAAAGGGCACCAAAACTAACCCAGGGGCCCTTATCCTTCTAAATCCGGCCCTGGGTGGGAACCCTCTTAGGAATTTCCCCCTCCTTAATCAGTCAAAAATGTCTTTTTAATAACTTTGAGTTTCCGGCTCACCAAAAACATCCTCAACCAACCACTGATGCCCGTTTGTGCATCTTTGCACCATCAGATATGACTTATAGGGAAGGTAGGAGCTTCGAGGTCAAAGTGCACCTGATCAAAGGCAAGCTGTCCCCACACTAGACAGAAGAAAAGGGGGGCATTTTGACACAAAGACAATATGCTCTCATAGCTCTGCTTTGTTTTGAGTCCCTGCTTATCACTCAGGTATTTAATATCTTGTTAAGCTTCTTTATGAACATATAATTCAGTGTATAAATTAACTAAATGAACCAAGTCAGACGTGAAAAACTAAGTGCGTATAAACCTGTTGAGTTCGCGCTAACACCTGCTTTATCTTTCTATATTTCATATAAATCTTCAAACTCAACTAGTTTTATTCCAGTGCCTTCACAGAACCCAGTCGGTACCAAACTTTCCCGTCTAACGTGTCGCCATGTCGTTGCTATAAATGTTGTATGAACACAGCGGCTAAAGCGGCTAACTTAGCGTTACCTGAAACGGGTTGCTAAAGTCCTGCTCCGCGAATGGGTTGCTGTCGAAATCGGACATTCTGCCACTGAACGGACGGCTTCGCGTCGGTTCCGTCCACGCGCTTCTGGTGATATTTAAGCCTAAAAGCCGGGTGAGGCGGCTCCGAGGAAACAACGGCCAGGTGGAGGTGAGGGGGAGAAACGTTGACGCTTCCAGAAACAGTATCCTGGAGGAGAACGCCGGACCGAGCGTGACGCGAGGACACGTCAGGCGGAAGTGCAGAAACGTCACAGACGGGAAACGCAAACGGACAAGAAAAAGCAGCTAAATCTGCTTTTTAATTAGGAAATATTTCATATTTTAATGTTATTAATGAAAACTTCTTGAATCTAGAACTTACTGCTGATGATAAAGATAACCAATTAAAAAAAAAAACACAGATAAATCTGTTAATATTTACTCAAATGCGTCAGTAAATAATTTGTCTGCAAGAATAAAACACGGGTTGTTAATATGTGCGTATATATATATTATTTCACTGAATGTTTTCATGTCAGTGGGTTTTTAATTTAAAACTGAACTTCGTTATTTCGCTTGCTTCAGGCTCTAGTCGCTGTATATCTATGGCCGTCCTGCAGCTGAAGCCCAGTCATGTGACGCCAACTTGTCCAACTCACACTTCCGCTTCTGCGTGTGAAAAAGTTGTGAACAAATCTGGAAGAAGTTTAGCTCTGCAGGAACTTAAAAAAAAAAAAAAAAAAAGACACTACGCTGACATTTTCCCTGACGAGGTGACGCGACGTTTACCGCTCCAAACATACGCGGAGGGAATCAGTTTCAGAAGCGACGTCATGTCGACCATAGCTCTGTACAACGACCAGCAAGGAGGCGCGGAGGCTGCGGTGGAAGCGGGGCAGGAGACCGCCGCCTCCAGCGGCGGGGCCGCCTTTGGACTTTTCAGCACCGACTTCAAGAAGTAAGTTGACTCCACGTGTTTCACTTCCGAATAGTTCCCGAGGTTCCGAGTGAACGGGTTTGTGGTCGACGCCATACAGCTGTTTGCAGCGGCCAGCATCAACAAAGACTTGCTAGCATTCCTTGGTGCACACCATCATTAAGGACCTTTGACACGTCATGTGAGCTCCAACGACACCCCTTTAACTTCAGCTGACTCCAACAAAAGTAATGACCTCGCCCACGCCACCGTTTTGTGTTCACGCTTTGTTATGCTGGTGCGCAAAGTTTCAGAATTCGGGGTTGGCGATATGGGCTTCAGATTTCATCACGATATTTTCGGTTGATGTTTATCGTGATAATGACAAAAGCGGTGATGAAGCACTATCGCTCCTTTTCAGTCTCTCTTTTTTTTAAGGCACAGCAATCAAAGCCACACAAATGCCGCTCTTGAAAGATGTTTGAAATAGTCTTCATATGGAACTGATTTTTATTTATATCACTTTAGTCATCCTGTGCAATTTTTTGAAAGTTATTGATGCTTTCACGAAAAGGTGGAGAAAATAATTCCAACAATACAGTCAGTTTTTTTCCCCTAAGCATTATTAATTGGAACTTATTGCGATAAATCAACATTTTTACAAGAAATCTGCCACAATAAATTATACGGTACTTTAGGGACAAGCTTTGATGTAAAAGTGAAACTTGTATTTCTTTCATTTTATGTTGGAAATATTTTCTGTTTGAGTTCTTGGAGTAAAAAAAAAAAAAAAAAAAACTGGAATTGAGCTGAAAATTTGAAGTGACCAGAAAAAAAGCTCAATCTGTGCATCTCTCGATCAAATTTACATTTACTAGTTTATTGTTTTTGATTGACTTTAAGTCATTTTTTGCTCCATGTTGTGGGCTGTTGACCTAATCTTCACGTGGATGTGTAACCTTGTCATGCTTTTTCTTTTTTTACATGGTTATGCTTTTAATTTTTCAAAATCAATAATTGAAAAGCAGAATTTAACTCCACGTTTCTAGTGTGAGGTGTAGGAAACAGACTGTTTTCCCAATTACATTCTGATATAGGTTTGCAAACTGTGACTGTTGTAGCAAAAATGCGATAAGAATGTCAAACACCTTTTCTGAATGTAAAACTGTTCACACCATTGTTTATTCTTCAATTTAGTTTGGTTTAAAGGAAGCTTTAGTTAGGATGTTGCAGTTTCTTTTTTTATTTTTTATTTTTAACACTTCAGGTCAGACAGCGACCACCAGAGGTCAGCAAACCACAACCTGAATCAGCTTTTGCATCCATTACTGTTAAAGACAAACACATTAATGTAGAGCTTCACATTTAAGTTATCTGAGGTATGTGTGATAAGAGAACTTTTTACTTATTTATTTTTATATTTTGGCTTTAATCCTATAAATAGTGATGCCGAAAGAATGAACAAAGGTTTCCATAGATACATTTCCTAACCCTATAAAATGTCGTTCCAGAGGAGTGGAAGCTGTTATAGTTGCAAAAGGTGGGAAGACATTATATTAAAAGAATGTCACATTACAGGCTTTTAAAATATATATACTTTAAAGGGGTAGTACGATATAAATTCAACTTTTTTGAGCAATTGATCATAATACATAGTTATTCCCTCATCAAACGTATGCCTGGAGTGTTGCTTTGATTCTTGCGTGCATGCTTGAGAAATCCTTCAGTCTCCCATGGCAACCATTCAAGTTTATAAAAGCCAAGCTTCCACATCACAAAGCAGCCCTGCGACGCAACTCCCCCACACAGATCCTTCAGACTAGCAGCAGCAATTAGCAAACACGGGGTGCTTCTGCTGAGCTCATTACACAAACTATTTCTCAGTCTAGTGCTCTAATGAATGTTTGTAAATGCATAATATAGGTTTGTTGTTGCGATGAAGTGCTGAGTGTTAGAAAGAGCAGGGGCGTCTTAAAGAGACGGAGGCCCAATTTCAAGTCATCAAATTTCTTTTAAGTCATTTGATACATGTATTGTTTTTATAACTACTGTTTGTGCTATAAAATGATACTACATGGATGGAAAACACATAACACATCAACAGAAACACAGCTTTCCTCCATAACTGCAGTTTCCTCCTTTATATTCTGTCAATCCATCCCCTCAAAGAAAACAATCCGGGTTTCAAACGGGCCAAAACTAAATTTGTCATAAGCCAGATTTCTCCCATGTACAATATAAAAAAACCCTCCCTTCTTTTGTACTCCATGTCTTCGAGGCTATTTCCTCACATTCATCCTGGCTCGGCTATCTTTGATTAAAGGCCTGTCCTGTTGGCCTCGCCTGCCAAACTTGGGAGGCCATGCAGACCCCGGTCGTGTCGGCCCAAAAGTGGATTATCGTACGGTGGTAGCGGAGGAGAAGTGGCTCTATGTTTACCCACCAGTCGAGATAAGGCCCTCCTTTTTCCCCTAGAGGGAAGTGCTGTTGAGTCGCACACAAAGCCAGGAGGCAGGTGAGGCAGCCGGGGCCACATGTGCCAGCAGGGAGCAGAAACGGTCGAATGACGTCCATTCAGCAGCAGGAGGAGAGAACGTGAACAAACCTTATCCTCAGGCATAAGGATGACCGACCATTAGAAGGGGGCATCTTGTGACTTTCTTTTTCTTTTTTTTATTTTTGCACAACAGAAGAGGAAGAGAGAAGTGAATGACAAAGTCTGTGCAGCCTGTCTTGTGGCGTTTTCCCAGCAGCGTCTGGCTTTGGCTGAAAAAGACGACTTCAGACTGAACCTGAAGAAGAAACAAACGTTTGTGGACTTTCCGTCAGAAGACGGTGCAGGATGAACGGCGGTTTCTCGTTGCTGCGTTCCGAGGCGGCTGGGGCCATGAGGACGGTGCTGGTGTCCGCCGAGAGCTTGCAGCTCACTCTGAAGCCTGAGCTCACTCAGGAGGAGCAGGCCCTGACGCAGGCCGGCGGCGGCATTAAACCCAAGGAGACGCTCAAAGCTGGGTACAGCAGTAAGGCCGTTCTCTGAGAAGAGACGTCTGCTTGGTTACTGAGCCAGATGAAGTAGACGGAAGAATGTTTGGAGAATTAAAAAAGCGACTTGGTGGTTTGAAGCACAAATATTGGAATTACTGTGTTAATGTGCGAAACTAGAGATTCATTGATCCGATACTGAAATCTGTATCGGTCCAGATATTGAAAAAAAATTATATCAGGTTTGCATCAATGTGTCCAATTCGTAAGATCAGATTTATTCAGCCTAATTCTATGCTTTTTGCTCTGAGTGTCGTCATGTTTTGCTATTTTACACTTCATTCAGAATTCCTAATTTCACTTGTTGAAGCATTTGATTGAAGGTTTGTTCCAGTTTATTCAAGGTATTCAAATGTTTCTTTCAGTTTCTTTATTATTTATTTTACATTGGCTGTTACTGTTCTAACTGCACTGACTGAACAGATGAAAGTTGTTTTTACATGTTTGACCAAGCTTGTGAAGCTATTGGTGTATTTGGACGTGCTCCACTGGTGCAGAGTAATCAAATAAATTTATAATTCAGTATTTTTATGTCTGTTTAAAAAAGGAAATACTTTAAATCGATTCAGCATTGTTGTTTTTGTATCAGAAGTGGAAAAAGTGGATAAAATGTGAATAAACTTTCTTTCAACTTGTACAGGAAGTCCAATTGGGAATTCTAAATATAATGTAAAATAAAAACATGAAGTTGCTCAGAGCACAAAACATAGGATTAGACTGAATAGATCCATCAATAAGGATCGGCCACATTGTCAGAGATATCCTATCTAGAATTCTTATCAATATCAGGACCAATACAGATATTGACAATTGTTGCATCTCTACACTTTTACATTCAAGGTGGAATGAATTGAGGTGAAACCTGGGCATCTGCAGAGTTTTGCATCAATTAGCCTCAACAAAACGTAACACTGCTTGTCATAGGAACCGTCTGAGAGTTCGCTGAAGCGGTTAACCGGTAACAATGTCCCGCTGTTCTCCACATGGGACACTGAGAACAACCTTTGTGAGTTAGCCTGTTAGCTTCCGAAAACGTGATCATTGTCGTCATGCCAACAATGAGCCGGTTTATCTCAACCTTTTCAGAGGACAGCGTTGTTGTCAGACTGTGCCGCTGTTGTGCAGCGTTACCTTTGCGTGTGATTTGTGGGGACCATTTTCTTGATCCTACGTTGTGGGGACCCACTGCTCCTTGTGGGAACTTGTGTGGTCCCCATACAAGTTCCCACTTGTATGGGTTAGACCCTGGGTCAGGGTCTAACCCTGACCCAGGGGATAGACCTGGGTCAGGGTTAGATTTGCAGATTGAGTTTTGGTACGGGTTAGGTAATGGTTAGGGTCACGATAATGGTAAGGTTCAGGCTATAGAAATGAATGGAAGTCAATGGAAAGTCCCCACAAAGATAGCCACGTAAACGTGCGGCTTTGGGTGAAATGGATCCAGATGTCCAGAACATGGGGATTTCACAGCACCTTTGACCCAGTCGAAACTTTGAAAATAGCCTCTGTTGGCACACAATGTCCCAGCTGAGACACTAAGCAGAAATGTCTTCCTGTTCCCAGAAACGAAGACCTGAAAGAGATGCTGGAGAGCAACAAGGAGTCCCTCAAACTGGAGGCCATGAAGAGGATCGTTCAAGTGAGTTTATTCTGATTTATTTGCCATTTTTATTATTTATTTATTTTTTTTTTTAGAAAAAACTACAACTACTATGTATATATACTCACATATTTGTATTCCTTTTAGCTCATTTCTAAGGGGAAAAATGCATCTGACTTGTTTCCGGCGGTGGTGAAGAATGTGGCAAGCAAGAACATTGAGGTATGACACCATTGAGAAGCAGATGATTCATTTCATGTTGGCATGACTCGCCACGTGGTTTCTGCTAGCGTGGCGCTAGAACAAATTTCCTCACATAAAGCAAGAATTGGATCATGTGGACGGCTTAATTGAGTTGCGGCGTTATTATTATCCATGCAGTGGATGACCTAATTAAATCAGGATATTTTATAAAAAGCTGATTCTGTTTCAAATGGATCCAGATTTATCTTCGTTTGTGTATGTTTGGCTTCTGTAGATTCTTTCATTTATGTTACAATCAGGCCTTTTGCAAAAGCAATAAATCAAGTAATTGCATGATAAATTAAATGAAATTGCATTGTTTGCTGTTTTTCTCTTTTCTCTCTTTCTACTAAAAACTGGATGACAAAAGTCTTCAGTCTGGTGCTTTGGTCTGTCATTTTTTTGGAAGGACAATTTTGTTTACAGAGACTTCATAACTCATTTTATTTATTGTTTTATTTATTTTGGATATTTAAAATGTATTCCAGTTCCAGTATTAAATGTTCAATAGAACTGAAAGTTTATTGATTTTTGAGAATGTGTTATATTGCTTGAAAATTGTCTCAAAGCAACAATATTATCGTTTGTCGCATTAACTCCTGGAACAATTTATCGTCCAGAAAAGTTTATCATAATTACAACCACAAAATTGAATGGTTTTAATTAGATTTTTTTTTAAACTTGAAAAGTAGTGCATCATACACAAACATAACACATAGTTTTGTTTCTTTTTGGGGTGGGGGGGGTTGTAAGACTCAAACATGTCGAGAGTTTCTTTCATCCAGAAGACGGGCCTCGATATCCTCCCTGCGAAGCTGATTTTAGCAAATGACCAAACTCTAAGCAGCTGTTCCAGAAGGGGGTCCATGCCCAGTGCCTGTGAATATTGATTAGCAGCAGCAGAATAAATCACGATGCGCGAAGGGGGCTCGCATGTGAGCAGGGGGCCAGAGGCCGGGTGCCGCGTTCGAGTCATGGCGCCGAAGCAGCTGGGCGGCAGGGACCGGGGACAGGCCGGCGGATATAATTGGACAGAGGCGGTCTGCAGTCACATCTCCTCTCTCCTGCCTCGACTGCACCAGCTGCTAGGGTTGTGTGAGGTCTTCTTACTTCATCTCGTCTCTCTCGTCTTTCCCCGGCTCTTTCCAGTGTGTATGTGCGTGTCTGTCTCTAAAAATGGCCGCCTCACTCATTCTTGCTCGCCTCCCTCCCGTCCCTGCGAGTGGCCACAGAGTCGCACTAATTACTGCGCAAGCCGAAGAGCGCGAGTGCAGTTTGCTGACAGCTGCTGCGATTTCATATGAAAGCTTTTTATTTTTATTCTAATCATTTCTGCTTTGTGATTCTCACAAACTCTCTTTTCGCCTAGATTCAGTTATTTGTAGAAAAAAGTGTGTGTGTGAAGAAAGAGATTCGAATCTTTCAGTGTCTTTCTAATCCTGAAAGGGTCGTAGTTTGATTCAGAAACAATTTTTTTTTTTTCTAAAATCAGTTTTACATTACATTGGCTGTTCAACGTTTTTAAACCATTTTTTAAAAATTGGTTATTTTTTTTTTTTAATCAATTAAAGGTTGTTTTTTTTTTAAACTAAAAAAAATAAAAAAATTTTTGTAACCAATTTAGAATTTTTTTCTTCAATATTTTAAACCAATTCCAAAACATAGGCTTATTTTTTTTGTAAGTCAGTATAGAAGTTTTTTTTTTTTTTTTTTTTTTTTTTTTTGGTTAAAGGGAGCAGATCCTTGGGGGCAGATGGGTTGTGCCTCCTTTTTTATGGTGAGTAATGCCATTAATTCCAGCAGTAATGACCAGAATGATGATTGAGAACTGTGGTGCTCTGCTGCTGGTCAATACGTGCTGGACTAGAACGCACACGCCCAATTACTGGCTGAAACTCTCCCTGATTGTACCTGAAATGTAACCTTTCTCCTGACCTCCAGCTGAAATCAACTCATAAATGAGATAAGTAGTTCCTCAAGCTAGTCGTCATTTTTTCACAACACCTTTTCTTTCCTCTTTTCCGTCTCGTTGGTTTGTTTCCAGAGCTTTAACGAGATTTGAAGCTGATTTTTAAATCTGTTTTTGTAAAGTTTTGACTCTCAGACGCGGATTTTTAAGAGTGTTATTTGTTTTTTTTAGAGCTATAATTAAGTAACAGCAATCTAAATATTCTAACAAAATGTTTTCACTAGGAGCTGAGGTGACGTAACACTGTGTGCGAGAGTGGACTGTGTTTGAAAAACAAAGACGATGACTACAAGCTTTAAAGAGCAGTTTTATGTAAAGTCAACTTTTTTTGCACTTTACGTCATGTTAGTGTTATTCCCGCATCAAAATCATACTTGGGGTTTTGCTTTGATTCTTTCATGCTTGTTTGAGAAATCCTTTCATCTCCATGGCAACCATTCAGCTGTGCAAAACGCCTGATTAGACGTAGCTGCTTCTAAAAGGCGTAGCTCGTTCTTAGAGCTGCAGTTTCCAGGCTTCTGCCGCACAGAGCAGCCCTCCTACTCAACTCCTTTTGACTAGCCATTACCAGTTAGCAAACACCTGAGTCCTCTACATGTTAGAAATTATTTTTTATTTTTTTTTAACTTGTTTCTCATATTAGATTTCCTCTAGAAAATCCACTTATGAGACAAAAATGACGTTGCCAGTTCTTAAGCTCAGTGAGAACGGACTGCGTAATTACTGGTCTGTGACTTTCTTCTGTGTGCGGGTCATAGGGTCCAGGTTCCTATTCTGGGCCGGGACGATTTTAGCTGATGACTAGCCATAAATCCTGGCTTGAAAAGGTGATCCGAAAGCAGTTATTTTAATGTAAAAAAACAAATTGGCAAAAAAGGAAAACGGCCTGCGATCTGATTGAACGTCCTACATTCCAGGATCAGCTTTTCAAAACCGTTTCGGTGTTGTCGGCTCAGCCTCGATGTCTCCTCGAAAGGCTGAAAAAGATTGAATCTTTGAGCTACCAGCCACCTGGTCTTTGGTGCGTCTCTGGTTTTATTCTTCTTTCCTCGCTGAGGAGCCGAAACGAATCAACGGACGGCCGGCTTTTTGGCATCCAAGCTAGTGAGGAAAGCATGACAAATATTATCTCAAGCTTCCCTGTGAGAAACGAAGAGCAAGGCTGACTCAAACCATGAACTTCTGAAGACGGGAAACCTTTTGTAGCAGCACTTTTTCCAGCCCTTTGAATAAATAGACTTCCAATGAAAAACAAAAACAAACTGTAGGAAAGCTGTCCTTTTTACCTCATCCATCATTGTTCATATTTTCCATTTGATAACTCCAGTCCAAGGCTTCTTCAGCGACTTTACAACCAACCACCAGTTTGTTTCCTCCTCTGACTTAAGACATGAACTTTCTAAATGAACTCTTTTCTTGTCTTTCATGTGCAGCTGAAGAAGCTTGTGTACGTCTACCTGGTGAGGTATGCAGAGGAGCAACAGGACTTGGCTTTGTTGTCGATAAGCACCTTTCAACGGGCCCTCAAGGTAACAATAGTCCAATGTGAGGCGTTTTCTTTGTCTGAAGCCTTATAAACACTGGACTTTTATCAGACAGATTGTTCTCCAACTTCTAAAAAAATCCCAAGTGTTTCAGTCGCCAAGTCATGTCCAAATGGTTTGATTTGGAATGGATTTCCACTCCTTGGGAATTGATTTCTCATGTTTAACCACACCAGTAAAGCAAAGAACTGCCTGGGTGGAATATCAATTTAAGCAAATTATTGAGGTATCACACATTCATGCTAGTAGCTTTTTGGTTAGCGCTGCATAAACATGATTTAGAAGGTGGTAAGGAGTTGAAGCTATTGGGGAAACTCTTTGTTATGCATGTTTGCAATCATCACAATGCAGAGAGCCATTAACATGGCTGAGATGAGCACTTTCTTTTTATTGCTACAGCGATTACATGGGAGTTTTGAAGCCCCTTAGAAAATCTAACCTTCCACAAAAATTAGTGAAGACGTTTTCTAAAAAAAAATGGAGAAAAACCTTCTGAAATTGGCGTGTGCTGCTAATGCTAATTAGCTGGATCATTGAGTGAAACAAATCTTACTTGTTTCCTAAATGGAGAAGTTGATCCAAGTTTGATTCCCCACCAGTGTTTTTCTCTCTCTCTCTTCACAGTCGTCTGCTTCAGTTTTTGTTCCATCTTGAATTATTTTGCGCAGAATTTTCTATTTGACCAACTTCACTTTGCCTCCATTTTCTTGTAAACATCTGATTTCAAAATCAGTACAAATTGGTGTCAGTGCAACTTGTACAAAATTACTCCTACTTTTTCCTTTCCCTCTTGACTCCAATATCTCTGCCATTACTTTGGACATGTTTTCACTTTTCTTCTTCATTTCTGCACCAGGATCCAAACCAGTTCATCCGAGCCAGTGCCTTAAGGGTCCTGTCCAGTATCCGTGTCCCGATCATCGTCCCCATCATGATGCTGGCCATCAAGGAGGCGGCCTCTGACCTTTCACCTTACGTCAGGAAGACCTCTGCGCATGCTATCCAAAAACTCTACAGGTAGGATTTTATGCACACACGGCCCTGATTGGTGGATATTCGTCCTATATGAATAGATCCCTATTTTTTTTGGCCACAAAGTATTAATCTTTTACTAACTGTGACTTTGTTTTCAAAAGGTTTTCATAAACTAGTGGCTTTTCTTCATTAGTGGACAGGAAGTATGGTAAAGAGAGAAGTGGACAGGGTAGAGGATTGTAATGCATGGTAGCACAAGTCTGCTTTTATTTTCGTCAAACTTGGCTAAATACAGAAAGTCCTGTATTTAGCGCTTACTGTGCAGCAAACTTTGTTCTCACTGAAAGCAAACTGGATTAGTCTGTAACAAATTTTGTTGGATGATAAATTGTCCCAGAAATTACTGTGATAAACGATAATTATTTGTCATTTTGAGATCATTTCCAACTAATCTGATGATTAAAAATAATAAATAAAAATAATAGCCTTTCTTTTCATAAGGCAAACATGCAAAAACTCCTCTAGTTACGATACACAATCGTTTACACCCAACATTCCTACAGAAAAAAAACAAGAGTATTTCATTTGTCTAATTAAAAAACACTTCATTTATTGTTTAGCAGTTTAAAAATGTACACATTTTTTGTAAATATAATTTCTGATGTGTTTTTTTTTTCTTATGCCCACAATTACTTTGACTTGACATTATTTCCCCATGTGACCAAAATGTCAGAATATCACCGGTTAAGATGAAACCATGTTGATGTTTTTGAATGTCCTAGACAAAGTCCAGACCTAAATACAATCAAGAAAATTTCACGAGACTTGGAAAAAATAACGTTCAGATGCTCTCCATGAAGTCTGACTCAGATAAAAGTGGACAAAATGATAGAAAGTTCAGTTGCGTAGAGAAAGCCGGTTCTACAAAGCATCAAATTAGTGAATGAAAATCCTAAGCACACATATCAGATTTTAATTTGAAAAAACATGTTCAAAATCACACATTTTGCTTCTTGTTTACAATCGACCATTACTTTGTTGCTCCATTACTCAAAATCCCAATAAAAGACATTCAGATATGTGGCCGTAACCAGTTCAGATGGTATCAATACAGACACAAGAAGCTGCACTCTGACCACACCGTGCTCGTGATTTCATTTCTGTTCTTTCATGCGAATAATTGCATCTCAACAGCTCGCCGTTTGCCCCTTTTTAAAAGCGTTTCTCTTTTCCTCTCAGCTTGGACGCAGACCAGAAGGAGCAGCTGATCGAAGTGATCGAGAAACTATTGAAAGACAAAAGCACGGTGAGTGGCTGCCGCGCAGTTCGCCTCGCGGACCACCGGAGGGCGCCGGAGTCAAGCAAGTCCTCCGGCACCCTGGCTCATTCAGCAATGCCATGGTTTGTTAACACCCACTTAAACTCACACGTCTTCAGATGCTCCCTGTTAAGTGTCCATTTGGAAGGAATTTTGGCTCTGATGC
This sequence comes from Poeciliopsis turrubarensis, assembly GCA_010277015.1. Lineage (NCBI taxonomy): Eukaryota > Metazoa > Chordata > Actinopteri > Cyprinodontiformes > Poeciliidae > Poeciliopsis > Poeciliopsis turrubarensis. Next base: position 2,183,333 of record VMRN01000062.1, read on the forward strand.
TAGTGTCAGCTTAATTTTCTCGAAGGCCAGCTCCTCTTTTTTTCCTTTTCTTTCCCCCGCCTCCCTCCTCTAAAGTAGACCTTAAATGAGCTGGATTCTGTGTTTAGAAACAACGCGGACGGCCCACTGGAAGCCAGCAGGCAGCACATTTCGCTTCGAGGAGGTCACCGCAAATACTAAAGGGTCTTTAAATGGCAATTTCAGATATGTAGATACAGGCTAGAGAGTACGCCGCGGGTTGTGTTTGCACGCGCAGATCGCGCACAGTTTGTTGTGATTACGTATTCATAGAGTCCAACTATCATTACACAAACAAAACAAAACAGCTTAGGCCAAAAGGGGGGAGGTGCGGGATGGGTGGAAAGCCCGGTACCAGATGCAGAGCATATTTAGCCACCAGACGCTAACGAAGACAGATGACTTCTCCGTGCCGGAGCCCACATTGCGAGGCAGGGGACAGAGGGAAAGGGCAGCATCATCACACAGACACACAAGCGCATCAGTCGGTGATGAATGGCGGAAAAAAACCTAAACACAGTGCATGCCTAATGTCTGTAAAGTAATGCGTTTTTGTGATGCTAAGACCCGAGCTGTGGACTTGCAGCGGCGACGACAACAAAAGCTAACCATGTAAAATAACAGTTTACCTGTTAGCATGTGTCAAAATGTCTAATGATGTATTGGAATACTTTTTGTTTTCATGAGATGACCAGTGAAACCCTGGCCTCCTGATTCCAGCTTTTAGCTGACTTGAATTTTCTCTCCCTGGCGAAAAATCGACTTTTTGAGCTTTACATCATGTTATAATGTTATTCCCTTCATCAAAAACATAGCTGGACTGTTGCTTCGATTCTTTTCATCCATGTTTAATAAATTCTTTGATCAATCATAGCAAGTGATGTCCCACTCAGCTCCTTCAGACTAGCCAACAGCAGTTAGCAAACACCAGGGGGGAACCGCACACCTGCAGAGCTCATTATAAGAGCCACTTCTCATAGCACCGCTGGTAAAAACGTTGAGAAAGGGTTAAGAGAGGAGCCATGTTTTGACTTCCTGAAGACGGTGTTTCAGAAAGAGTGACATTTTAAAGAGACAGAGGCCCAATTTCAAACCGTTAAGTCAGGCAGTAACATTTATTTTAAGTCATATTTGATAAATATACAACTGAAGGTAACATAGTTACTTAATTGTGCTGTAAAATTACACTATGTACCACTATGTACTCACCAGAAGGTTGAATGATCGACAGCATGAAACTCAGAAACTACCGACTTAGTTCAGCCTTCTTGTTACCTGTTGAGAGTCTCGCTCTCTTTCTCTTTTTCGCAGCCTGATTAAGTCTGAACATGTTGTAAGAAGCATTGTTTTTATTTGAAATGGCTTTCTATTTCTTTGTGCCTCCTCTTTATCTTAAGTAGCCCAGTAATACTGAAAAAAAAAAAAAAGTCTTTTTTCCTGGAGTATCAACCTGATTCTTGAAAATATGTTGTGTTCACTGATTCGATAAAGACTGGATATTTGAGTTTCCAAACGAGTCAAAAACTGTCTTGATTCTGATCAACAGCTGAGCTCTAAGTGCATCTCTAATTAGCTGGATTCCTTCAGATAACTTCCCAGTCTGTTTTTGAACTTCCTGTTTTTATTATTATTATTTGGTTTTCTGGGAACTTTTTATAGAACTTTGTCTGGATCAGTCCCGTCTCTTTCATAGTTGAGTTTTATCCAGCCAAATCAAAAAGAACCAGTTAATTGGCATCTTTTATTGATGCCACAGCTGAAATCCTATACAATCATGTCTCGCTGTGTTGCCAGGCACATCTTTGTGTTTTGTTGCATTAAGTTGAATCATTTCAGATTTCTATTTTCATTTCTGAGTTAAAATTTGACTTAATTTTTTTTTTCCTTGTGGGAAAAAAAGCATTTACTCTGTCAAGACATGAGAAGTTAACAATAACTTTTATGTTAAGTTTTAGTTCTTTAAATCAGTTTGATATTTAAAGTAGCCTTTTAAAATTTCAGTCGTCTCACAATATTGCACAATAAGTAAAATTAACTTATTGTTAACCATTTAAGGTAAATGGTTAAGCACTGTTAATCTGGTGGGGGTTTTTCTGGTGCTGAAACACCCGGTTGTTGCTCGGTGTGTGTCTTCTTCTCGCCCCCCCAACACAAACACACACACACCTTTGCTGGCGTTTAGCTAAACACCAGTGGCACACGGCGGGCTGGTTGTAGGCAGGACGCTTTAAAGAGAAAATGGGGAGCGCCTGATGACAGAGACAACATAGGAGTTTGTGCAGCTGTTTTACCGTGATGGATCTATTATCCAGCCATTACAAGATAAATGATCGATCTCTCCCATCCGTCCCCCGCCCTGCACCTTCTGCAAAATTGAAATGAGAACAGAAAGGAAGAGCAGGGCGGGGGCGGTGGGGTACTATGATTAGGGCCTAGGTGAGATGCCCATTAATTTAAGAGAAAAGAGAAGGGAGGAGCAGGAAGAGAGGACGATAGGCCGACCCCACGCCGGGCCATCAATCAAAAAGGCGTGCGTTGTCTCTGACGTGATGACCCAGCACTCTCTGCCTCCCCGCCACCTTAATTAGAATTCATAGCAAAGTAGATGCAAGGAAACGCTTTGGGCCCCTTCATAATTTTATAGGAAATTTATTGTTATTAGAAGAACCATTTGCTTAGTGTGATTTTTCCCATTACCGGCTTGTCACGCGGGGGTAGATAATATGGCCGGGGGGGGGGGGGGGGGGATGGCCGGGGCGGCGGCGTTTGAACGCCATAGATTGGGGTGTCAGATTTGTTGACGGTGCGTGTAGTTTACCTTGGAGCCGGATCTAATCGGGGGGCTTGGGGTGGAGGTCGGTGGTCTTTGTCGGAAACGAGAGCTGGATGGTTACGAAGAGAGGAAGTAAAACGCTAGGTGGAAGTGTTGCTAAGAAACAAAACAACAAAGGTTAAAATGTGGGGATTTGTGTCCGTTTTTTTTTCACCACATGGCAACTTCAGGGTAAAAAAAAACCATCCCAGTTTACCTGCATTTACACAAATGACAAAAATAAAAAAAAGATCTAAATGCTTTTATTTAAAACATAAACTCTCATTTTTCCAGTACTGCATAAAATAATATCACATATTGATTATTACAGCTTCAGTAACGTGATTAATGACTAATGAAACGATGCTGTCAGGTGCAGAATCTGTTCTACTCTTCATACATTAAACTGATTTTAACACACTGGTTGATTTAATGGTTTGATCAACTGATTAGTGGATGGCTCCCAGTCAGAGGGAACCAATCAGAGCCAAGATAAGTGCCTCAGCGCTGTCGATCACGCTCGTGTATGCTAGAAATTTTTAGAATGGTTTTTATTCACTGTTCAATAATTACTACAGTCAATTAGCATAAATGCTTCCTCATGTTGTATAATTTTTAGATGGCCATGGTGGGATTTTTTTGTTTATTATGAAATCATATATTATAGCTTTATTACCCGATTATTCAATTTTTCATCACAATCCTCTCTTTTGATTGTAAGAAAATAAGTAATATTGTATATTAATCACGTCAAATTTTATTTTATTCCCGCAGTTCTTTTAATTATTTTGCATCTTGCGAGAAACGTTTTCATTTCCCGCTGTGCTAGCTTGAAGAACGAAACAGCTTGATGAGTTTGACTGAATGCCAACCAGAAACCGAACATACTTTAACTTATGTTTTACTTTTTAAAAATCATCGAATAAAAAGAGAAACACAAATTAAGACAAAAATTGAGATTAAAACATTTATTTAAACATTTTTTCTTCCAACTTCCCCCACAGCGCCCCCTGGTGGCCCCTATTTTGAAAAACACCAATGCAGAGCATCGGGTTCGTCAGAACAGAATGAAAAACTGGATTCTGGTTCTTTTTTGCTTTATTGTCACTTTATGCTGTGGTTTATTGATTCATATTTCACATTGTCCTTCTCTTGGACTCACTGATGATCACGGAGGCAGCAGGCGGTTTGAGGTTGATGTTTTTTGCGAGAACAGGGCGTCGCTAGCAGACAACAAACTAATTAAACGGTTGATAATTGGTTCTCTTCGGCCTCTGCCTGCTCTCTCCTCAATAAAGTGTTTTTACTTGTATTGTTGTTGTTTTAATTATCATCCAACTTCTTTAAGGGCTAAAAGAGTTTATTGTAATCAGAGCTGTAAATTGCTATTATGTGGACTGAAATTGCAGCCGCACTACAGAGTTTGCAGCGAGAGTCGTACCTAGTGGCGCTTTATTTCTCTAGAGTCCCTATATTACTGCTTGTTCAAGAGATGAAGTACTTGTACAATTTATCCGAGGAGAAAGCTGCTTGAAATGTTCATAACCTCAATTAACAGATTTAACTGGAAATAAACGGTACACTTAAATGGCAAACAGAAAAAAAGAGAAAAGGAGAAAAATGTCTCCAGAGTTTCTTTTTAACGGAGTGAAATGTGTCGTCCAGCTGGTGGCCGGCAGTGTGGTGATGGCCTTCGAGCAGGTGTGCCCGGACCGCATCGACCTGATCCACAGAAACTACAGGAAGCTGTGCAACCTGCTGGTGGACGTGGAGGAGTGGGGCCAGGTGGTCATCATCAACATGCTGACGCGCTACGCGCGGACGCAGTTCACCAGCCCCTGGAAGGAGGTAAGAGTGTTTTACGAGGGAGTAAAACTTTTTACTAGGAATTAAAACTCTTGTAAATTTAGAACTGGTAAGTTTAAAAGCAGTTTGGTTTTTTGGGGGGGTTTTTTTTCGTTCTTTGAAGGGTTTTAAGAGCCCAGTATTCCACAACCTGTAATTATCCAGTTTCATTTTTCTTTTTGGAGTCTCAAATGCCAAAACGTTTTACTAATGATTGTGACGATATGATTAATATTTCACACAGTCTTTTAATTGGCCTCATCTATAAATCACCAATATTAGCGACTTAATCCTGACGCGGTCGTGGCGTGACGCTCAGGCGATGTCACTGAAAGCGGGGAAGTCCTGTCAGACTGTCAGTTCAAGAAACGCACATGAGGTCAGTGGATGTGCGAAGCTGGTGGAGATTTTTTCCAAAAGTCTTGGCAGCTAAAAATGCAATGAAATGGATGCTGTGGTGGCGCAGGTTCGAGTCCCAGCCTGGTAACCTTTGCTGCACGTTTTCCCCCATCTCTCGTTGGCCACTTTTCTGTCTTACCTCTCTCAAATTAAGGCCAGTAGATCCAAAACCTTAAAAAAAATGAAAAAAACATAATATGCTGTGAAAAGACAAAGTTTTCATATCTGTTTCAGATTGCGACAGAATCATTGATTCTCTGATAATCCAACTAGAAATCTTAACGACATTCAATCCTTTACAAAATGTTTCGGTGCACATTAGCATCTTGTATAAATGTGTATATATATATTTATTTTAGGACGGCATTTTCGACGAGAACGAGAAAGCCTTTTATGACTCCGACTCCGAGGAGAAACAAGGCCAGAGAGAAGCAAAGCCGTACATCATGGATCCAGATCACAGGCTGCTGCTGAGGAACACCAAGCCTCTTCTGCAGAGCAGGAACACTGCTGTGAGTTCACACACACCTGGAACACCTCCACCTCCTGCTGGAGAACCACCTGAAATAACCTCATCCTACAGGAACATGTAGTGTAATGCAAATATTGCCCTGTAACTCGGCAGTAATTGTCCATTTCCTTCACGCTATCGGTGTTTCGAGGGCAGAAAAGAGAGGAAACGGGAACTATTTTATGCTGCTAATGATCAATGGTAACAGCAATGCGTTTTCATTTTTATCATCAACAATAATCATGGAGGGGAAATTTAGAACCGACAACAACTTTATTGGTTTCCATCTGTCGCAGTTTTTTCTTTTATGAATTGGCAGACATGATGTAAAACATTATTGCAGTGACTTTCTATTAATGAAGCTAATATGGAATGAATAAAAAAAAGCAGTACCACAGTTGGTCACTAGAGGCTGTCCAGAAAATATCTCTGACTTAAACGATGTCCAAAAAAGAACGTATCCTGAGGGGATCCATGGTTCATTTATTGTGATGATGGGAAAAATCTGCAATAATTGTTTTTTGTTTTTGTTGTTTTTGTAATCTTTATTGTTTTTGGGTGTAAACATTTTCCAAAAATAAAACTTATCTCTTATCAAGTAAACAAATTCACTGTTCCAGTTACATTAAAACTTGACACAACAGAGAAATATGAAAAATGAAGAATTTAAAAAATGGATCATAATAATTGCTGCCAATCTTATTTTGAAATGTAACCAACCAGACAGATATTTCCAAATAGATAAAACACAAAATTCATCAAGCTTATTAATAACAATATGAGCAACTATCGTAACTTATGACTATTATTTTTAGACACACAACCCTCCTTTTCCCATTTTTGTTCTTGCACATCTCTTAGTGAATCTAAGGGGGGGGGAAAAAAAAAAAAAAAAGGAAACCTGATTACAGATTTCCATCAACCAGGAGTCTCAAGGTCTGTGTCTCAGTGTAGCAGCGGGAGGAAAAATGCTCCCAAATGAAAGTGTTGATTAAAATGTGACATGCTGTGTCTTTACTCGTGACAGCGCAGTGACATCCTCCATCTTCATAGCTGCCTCGGGCCTTTCATTCTGCCTCCCCACGACGGACACGCGTCTTCCTGCTATTTAAAGCTCCCCCTGAAAAATTACCTTGTATCTTGAGTGCTTTTGTAGAACGTTTTCAGTGTGTTGATGTGTTCTGATAAAGGACGAATCGTAAAAAAAAAAAAAAAAAAAAAAGAAGCAGACTTTGTTTAATGATTTACTGTTTTGTTGTTGTGTGTTCAGGTTGTGATGGCTGTTGCTCAACTTTACTGGCATCTCGCCCCTAAACACGAAGTGAGCATCGTCACTAAATCACTAGTTCGACTGCTGAGAAGCCACAGGTAACTAAAAAAACAACTTCTTACTATTTGGTATTGTGTTAAAAATAAAAGGTGAAATGTAAAGATAGCTCTGCTATGATGATGTATTTGAAGACTAAAGAAGAAGAGATCATTTCTGCCAAAAAACTTAGAGATTTTCAAGAAAAAAAACAAGGAAACTTTCTGAGCACAAAAAGTTGAGAATTTCTTTACTTTAATAGAAAATTTTCAAATTTCTTTTCTTGAAAATATTAAAATTTTGCCACTTTTTTTTGTTTTTAAATTTGCAACTCTGAGCCCAGAGAATTTTCTTGTTTTGTTTTTTCTTGAAAACTTCTGATATCATTCAAAATTATTATTATTTTTTTTCTTCTTACAAATTCTTGGAGCTTAGAGAATTTCCTTTTCTCTTTCTTGAAATTGTTCAGATTAACCTAAAACTTTCTGAGATTAATCTTGAAACTTCCGAGTTTTTTGGCAGACATCTTTGGTTTCTCTCTGCGACGGCCCTGACGTGACGTTGTACTCTCCAGTTTCCGCTCCTTAAGGTTGTTTTCCTTCTTGTTCTTGTGCAGAGAGGTTCAGTACGTCGTGCTGCAGAACATCGCCACCATGTCCATTCAGAGGAAGGTCAGGCTGTTCACGGAACGTTATAACAACTCCTTTTGTTGCTTTTCCGATAAGTTTATATATTTTTTCTTTGACTTTGTCTCGAACAGGGGATGTTTGAGCCGTACATGAAGAGTTTCTATGTCAGGTCCACAGATGCCACACACATAAAAACACTGAAGGTAACAGATGTCTGCTTTATTGCAAACTACATGAGTTTAAAGTGAACCTAAATGAGGAGCACTAATTATTTTGCTGCTTGAAACTGTGTTGCTTGGTAACCTGTAGGAAAAAATGTAAACGTACGGAACAGATTCGTTTAGCAAAATGCGCCTATTCAGAGCACGTCTGCCTGTTTAATTCATTATAAAGTTTAGGGGATTAGTTTTCAGGTAAATCAAAATTAACATTTCAATTTTAAAAGAGCATGACATTTTCAAAATCATTAATATTCATTGGGGTTTTTTGTTACATAATTCTGCAGGTAAATTAATAGTTTTGTGTTAATTTTGCCTACCAATTGATTAGAGGTCAATTCCTCATATACCTGCTGGCATATCATAAAATTCAATGCACCATTTAATATCTTAAAGGTCAAAAGTATAAATGCGGAGAAACATGGCCTGTAGGGTCACTCTGTGAGGAGGAAACTCAAATCCACCAAAAGAAACGTCAAAAAGTCAGATTGCATTTTGGAAATGCACTCGGTGACAAAGACCTGTATTTTTGGAGACGAGTCCTGAGATCTGATGAAATTAAAGTGGGACTGTTTGCTTCTTTCTCTCATTATTGTGTCGTTTAGAAAACAGAAATAATTTTGATCATTCAAACGGACCTAAAACAAGAGAAGTTCGATCTGGTTAAACATCAGACTTTAAGAAAAAATATGTATTTGCTGTGTGCAAACTTCTGGTTTCCACAGAAATCAAGTTTCTCTTCTGATTTTTACAGTTGGAGATTCTGACTAATCTCGCCAACGAAGCCAACATTTCCACCATCCTGAGGGAATTCCAGGTTTGTTGTTTCGCTTAAATTCTCGCCTTCAGTGACCAGGATTTTCCTTCCCTCGTCGTTCTTCTCACGGTTCCGTTCGCACTCCAGACCTATGTGAAGAGCCAGGACAAGGCGTTTGCTGCCGCCACCATCCAGGCCATCGGCAGGTGTGCCACCAACATCTCCGAAGTCACAGACACCTGCCTCAACGGTCTGGTGCTGCTGCTTTCCAACAGAGACGGTAGGAAAATGCTCAGCCGCGCGCGTTCGTCTCTGGGGCGGCCATTGTTAGCTTCTTGGGTTGTTTCGACAGAGACGGTCGTGGCCGAGAGCGTGGTGGTCATCAAGAAGCTGCTGCAGACTCAGCCCACCCAGCACTGTGACATCATCAAGCACATGGCCAAGCTCTTCGACAACATCACTGTATGTGACGTCCTGATCGCCAGCTGCGTTTCCACTGCCAACTTGCCCAAGTCTTTGTCGATATTCTGCTAATGTCGAAAGAACACAATTTTGAATATGCCTGTTCACGTAATAAGTTACTAAAAATCATGGCTGATTTTGATGTAACCAGCTAAATGAGTTGTATTCATAGTTCATTCATCAGAGGAATGCTGGCGTCTTATTCAAGCGTTGAAGCGACAAGCCTCAACGCCTTTGGAGCTGCTACGCATGCGGCATTTTGGAGAAAATTGTAGTCGGCCATTTTACAGAAGAGCCATGGATTCAACATGTTAGAATGACGCACAACTTTTTGTGAGCTGTGTGACGCTGTGAGAGCTCTGCGGGAGCCAGTTGCATAACAAACAGTCATCCTGCTAGAAGACCATTTCCTGTCGCCGCCTTCGTCGTTCTCGGCAGGAGTAACATCCAGTGACTCGTGTGATGCGAAAAAAGTGTTTCCATTGAAGTTTTGATGTAGCTGAGAAACCGCCTCATCTTAGTGTGATAACTATTTTGAGAAATGCGTTTTCGAAACTCGCAAATTTATTTTCCGGATTTTAATTTGCGGCATTCTGTGGTTGATGGAAAAGCAGCTATTGTTGAACTTTGCTGTTGATCAGCGTAAGGACTGGTGGCCATTTTTGCTTCGATCTTTCACTTTGACTTGGCAGGTCCCCATGGCTCGGGCCAGCATCCTGTGGCTGATGGGAGAGTACTGCGAGCGGGTGCCGAAGATAGCGCCGGACGTACTCCGAAAGATGGCGAAGACTTTCACCTCTGAGGAGGACATCGTGAAGCTGCAGACGGTCAACTTGGCGGCGAAGCTGTACCTGACCAACTCGAAGCAGGTGCAGAAAGTTTCCACCTGAAGGAAAATACGGTGACAAATTTCTGATGCTGACTTTAGATCTTTCAAACGGCTCAATATTTAACTGTAGCTCACAATTTCAACATGCTAATCACAACGTGGGTGAATGATGTTGGAGTCATGAATGAACAGACTTTAACAACTGTTCATGGTCTATACCAATAGTCATATACCAATAAATGTTCAACAATCAGTTTCAACGATTTTTTTGTTTTTGTTTTTTTGAAAACTAGAAAGATAAAAGCGTTGGAAGATTTGGCTAAATATCGATGTTATTTGCACTTTGTGCAGACAGAAGCATTAAAGAAAGACAGGAACCTTTCTCTTCAGTAGATTACGTTGTTCATGAGTCAGCACTGGGTCCGACCTCTCTTGTCACTCCCAGACCAAGCTCTTGACCCAGTACATTCTGAACCTCGGCAAATACGACCAGAACTACGACATTCGAGACCGGACACGCTTCATCCGACAGCTGATTGTGCCCAGCGAGAAAAGCGGCGCCCTCAACAAGTACGCCCGCCGCATCCTGCTGGCCTCCAAGCCGGCGCCGGTCCTCGAGTCCGCGTTCAAAGGTACTGTATCTGCTCGTCGTTTTTAACCTCTAAGCCGTATTTTTGAAACGCATTAGGCCTCCCAAACCACTTTTTTTAGTTGCGATTAAGTCCATTACTTTCTCCTGCCTGTTTTTCTTCAACCAGAAGAGAATCTCTGAATATGAATTAGGGGAAGCTTTACTTCAAATTGAGTGGCTCTGTTTCCAGTGGATTCAGGCGGCGTTTTCATTATTCTGGTGTGTGTGTGTCTCTTTGAAGGGCAGTTAGGTCAGACCCCTTTACCTTGGACTAATGAGATGGGTAAATTATCGAGCCGACGCTAACCTTTGTTGAGACACTAGGAGGTGGGGGGGGAAAAAAAACCCTTCATTTTCTCTCTTCCTCCTTGACAAAATGGACGAAACAGCCTCCTGTAACATTAAAATTCACAGGCGGTTTGCACCCACTGGATGTTTATGGATGACCTTATTCACTCCTGTCATTCTTAATATTCACAAGTGAAGTTTTCTTCTTTTTTTTTCTTTCCTATCAAACTAAGGAGCACAGTTTTTTTTTATTTTTTTTTATTATTTTTTTTTTTATTTCACCCTCTCAGGACAAAAGCACTCGTTATCTTATTGGTCACAGAGGAAAAGTAATGGGTGATTGTGGTGATAAACGATGAAAACGATCACCGACTTCTTCACCGACAGCTGAGCTTCTTGCTAATTTGTGTTTGATCTCTTTGCCTTCCATTCATTTTCCTTCTCTGTGCGTTCAGACAGAGACCGTTTCCAGCTGGGGACCCTCTCCCACAGCCTGAACATTAAAACCACCGGCTACCAGGAGCTGTCCGACTGGCCAGTGGAGGCACCGGATCCGTCCGTGAGGAACGTGGAAGTGATCGAACCGGTACAGTTTTTGTCAGAAACATTCTCATTTCGCAGTTTTTGACAAATTCGAGTTGCTCCAGCAGTAAATTGTAACGGATACATTGAATTCAATGAAATGCAGATATTTTGTGTCATCATCATCATCAGCCACGTTAATTTTTACTGTCATATTTAACATCCAGACAATTCAGGGATGAAAAAGAAAAAACATGTGGAGTATCTGTTTCTCACCAGCCCAATAGTTAAATTGTCACCGACTTTCCTGGACATTTCTGTTTTTTCTACCGTTTTACTCAAAATTGATCTTATCCCGACAGGCCTAAAAATGATAATAAGGTTGTGAGAAATATGTATTTAATGGAGAAAGTAAAAACTGGGTGTGAGCAGCCTGATTAACAGCGCTAAGACCATCCTCCTGGCTCTGATTGGTTGTTTCTGACGGGGAGCGCGCATTTCTGCAGATGGCAGCAGGAGCATCGAGGAGGCAGTGGAGCTCCTTTTTCTTTTTCATAGATTATCTGTGCCATGCTGTCAGGACATAGTGACATTTTTAGCAAATAATTTAAGAGACACATATTTTTACTGTATGTTTTAGTTATCAAATTGGCGATAATATGGAGTCCTGTCCATTTAGTGTCGCCTGTTTAACAGATGATCCAAGAGGAAATGAAGGATTTACATTTGTACTTTAAAGTATTTGTCCATAACTTGTTTCGGATTGCACAAAACTCAAAACGCGGCATCAGATGACTTCCGCAAAGTGAAAGTTGATCAAAATGTCTGGAGATGCAAAATTAAAGCTCATCCACTTCTCTGTCTACTTAAATGTTTTAAGCTCCAAAGTGAAACGACCACATCTTTTTGCCACAATAACAAAACAACTTTGTTCTGTGTATAAATAAAGCTTTGGTATTTTTAAATGTGGCCTTTAACAAAAAAAGAGAAGAAGAAGAAGAAAAAAATCTGCTAATTGTTGAGCTCGTTTATTATCTCGTCGCTCTCAGCAACATAATTTGATGTGTTGCATCGCTTTAGGTACAAGAGTGGGCGCCGTCTCTGGGGAAAGCCAAGAAACCCAAATCTGAAGACAAGTTTTACTCAGACGATGAGGAGAAAGAAGAGGAAGGATCTGGAAGTGAAGACAGCAGCAGCAGCAGTGGCAGCAGCACTGAAGGTATGATTGTGTTATAGAGTTTAATGTCAGAAACTGATAGAAATGCTTTTTTGTTCCTTTAGATTTGGACAGAAATCGATTTAATTTGACTCAATTATTAGAAAATATTTGGAACGCGAATTAAATGGGTCGGCTGATTTCAGATGACATGTAAATTTAATTCAATTAAAACACAAACGACACCACAATAAGATTCATTAGAGCTAAAATAACTAGGTTGAACCTACAGTCACGATGTTGTTTTTTAGAGTCGGGCAGTGAGAGCGAAGAGGAGAGCAGCGGAGACTCGGAGAAGACCTCCAGCGATTCCGGAAAGAGTTCGAGCGGATCTGAAGCGAGCTCCAGCGAGTCCGACTCCCAACTAAAGAAGCAGAAACGAGCCAAGAAGGCGACACCGAGGAAAAGCAAGCAGACCGCTGCGGAGAGGTGAGGTGAAATCCACGCCGTGTGCCACATTCTTCAGGTTTCACAAATCACTAACTACGCTGTGTAGAGTCAGTCATTAATAAACTGTAACTTTTCTGTTAATCGATGAGTCGATGCTTTAGCATCTTTAGCTTTTGAAGAAAACAACATTTTCCCCATTTGGATCATTTGTCTCCCTCACAAAAACTACTTTTTTTTTCTCTTCCCTCCTTTCATAGAGGTGACATCAACGTCCATCCGGGAAACTTATTCCAAACAATAAAGTTTGCTGAATAAACTCTGTTTAAACGCAGAATAAACTCTATATCCATGCAAATTTAATGTACTGTAGCGTCTGTCCTTCCTTTGCCACACAAGCCCTCTCTCTCCCTCTCTCTCGGGTCGGTCGGTCTGCAGGAGCATCGCTGGCGTGAGTTCCATTAACAAGCTAATCAAGGAGAATTTTCCTCCAGTAGCGTAACCCACATTTACATGGCTAATGGATAATGACTTTTGATTGGTCATTTAGCAGCCTGGTGTTACCAATAAACGAGATTTGAGTCATTACTACAGAATATGCTCACGCACTCTCCCTTACACAACTGGCAAATTTAGTTTCTTACGCAGCGCACTTCATTTACTCACGGACACACAAAATCACCGAACGTACCTGATTTTTTTCTTTTCTTTTTCTTTTTCTTTTCTGCTGTGTGACAGGCCGCCGGCTGACCCTGTTCTCTCCATTAGAGAGTATAATTAGAGCAACTCACCCCAGTGCTCAAACACACCAGAACGCGCGCACACACGCGTACAGTCGGTAATTAGAGCCGCTCACCCCAGTGCTTCCACAACAAACACAGCATAATGCCCTCATTATGGCCCAGTCATTTCAGGCAGGGCCTAATCAGTCCCACAGTGATTTATATCACTTTTTCCTGTTCGCAGCAAATGAAATCTGTAGGCCAAATTAATACTGGCTTTTCATCATCGCCCAAGTTAAAAAGCCAGTTACCGTCACAATTCCCCTCATTAATTTAACGGCTGAAAATCCCAGGCAGGCGGAGTAAACACTCATTATTGGAACAAATTGAAGAGGGACAGAGCAAGTGAAAGAGAGGGGAGAAAGATGGAGAAAATCTTTCTTGACTGAGTGCCGCATTGAATTCACTTTGCAAACAAAAACAGATTGATCGCCGTCGTTTTGATCGGGTGCACTGAAAGCTTTCAGACGCCTTAAAGTTTGTTTTCCGCCAATGTTTTTGTTACAGCTGAATGTGTTTGTGACTCAAAGTTATTTCATTTATAAACTAAATTATTAGGGATTAACTACTTTTTTTTCCACTTCTGATAACAATATCAGAGAATTGGTATCGGCCGATACGATCTGATACAGGAAAACAGTGCTGAATTGACTTAATACAATTTTTTTTTTTTTTTTTTGAATGTACTAAATCACACACTTATTTGTTGACACTTGCGCCAATAACTTCACAATCTTGGTCAAACATGTAAAAACAACTAAATCAATTAGGAGTCGAGCAGCCAATGTAGAATTAATAATAACGAACCTGACTGAAGCGAAAGGTTGACTGTCTTGGTCAAACATGTAAAAATAAACGGCAACAAATCTGTCAAGTTATTCAGAACGTGCAATTAGAAACTCTATAAATAATGACGTCGCTCAGAGCGCAAAACATAGAATCAGACTGAGCAGATCTGACCTAATCAGTTGTCACAGGTGCACGATCTAGAAATTTTTTTCAATATCAGGACCAGTGCATCTCAAGAAAATGTTAATATAACGGGAAAATGTTTTTTGAGAAACTTCCTTGTATGTTTGAGGCATTTTGTTTTTCTTTTGGCCGATTGTTTTAGTGACTCGGATGAAAACGGAAACGGTCCTGTGGGCGAAACCAGCAGCTCATCCCCTGAAAGCTCCTCCGACTCGGAGTCTGACTCCGAGGAGGACTCCGACTCTCCGGCTCCGCAGAAGAAGACCGTCGCAAAGACTAAACCGAAGGTGACTTCGCCCTTCATTGTTATTATAACTTGGCACAGCTGAGCAGAGGAACTTGCTTAGCTGAAGCAAGTCCCTCAAAGTCCTGACTTTGAAACTCAGAGTTGGGGCAACTTTGAGTAACAGTGCAAATCCATCCTTTCGCTCTTGAAGCGTTCAGTCCACTTGTGTCACAAGTCAAGAAAATTGATTATTACAGTCAGTCAAATGCTGCAGATTACAGATAATTACGGGAAATATTTATCGTCCCGCAAAACTTACAGTGACAGCATTTCATCTCATCTGATCCCCAAAGTCATACAGAGATCTCTGCTCACTGGACGGTTTGTAGACCGCCAGTCAAATATTGCACTTTAGAGCTTATTAAACAGAAAAAAGAAAAGAAAACGTACAAAATGTTGGTTTTCCTGGATTAACATTTCTGAGGGCTGCTGATAAAAAGCCACAGTGGAACATTCACTTTCATGTCGTAACGTTCATCCGTGTGGTAGCAGACGCAGCCCGGTTGATGGGATATAATGGGGTTGAAATTGTAAACAGGAGAACAGTCCTCTTCTTTTCAGCTCCCACTGAGTCTTAACATGATATTCTCCCAGCTGTGTGTGCTGAAAGCTTCAAAATCCTGATTTACTCTCCGGGATATCATTTGGCTCCATGGCATCTCCTTTATTTTGTTTTTCTCTTCCACCCCTTTTATGCTTTTCCCCCCCAGTTCTCACAATCTTTTTCTTACCTGTTACGCTCATCACATTATCTTCCTCTCACCCTTTTTGCCGTTCGGCGCTATGAAATTCTCATTTCATTCACTTTGTCATTTGGTTATGGCCTATGAATTATGCATCTTTTTCCCTCAGCCATTTTCTTCTGCACGGCTCTTTCAGACCGCTTTTCCAGTAACAGGGTTTCCGTCTCTATTACCCCCACCAAGCTTCGATCAGAGAAAATCTGATAAGATACGGCCGCCTGGAACTTTACGGTTTGTTTTTTTTTTGTTTTTTTTCTTCTTTACTCCTGTTTGCCTCTCACACTTTTGTCCTGTTTGTTTGCTGCTTATCAAGCCTGGAGTTGGCAGAGTGGGATTTTATGGTTCTTTATGCGATGTGATAAACTCAGCTTGGTTAGGTGGGTATGGAGAAAGGGTGATAAAAACGTGCTCATATGTTTAAATCAGATTTTTATTGCAGGTTTGTGAGACTGAACCGTGTGTGCTTTTCTCTACCAGACTCTGTGAGGCCCAAGTTGCATAGAAATGTAAACCAATTGATTTGGGGAGGAATGTGTAACATCTTCAAGGTCTCGTTATTGAAATGTTTCTCTCTCTAGATGGAATTCCCACAATGCCACAGTTCATCTTTGTGTTTTTTTTATTTTTTTATTTTTACGCTCATTGTGAATTTGCTGTGCTTGCTTTTTAGGTGGAGGTAAAGTCCAAGAAGGAAGTCTCTTTATTGGATCTAGATGACTGTAAGTTTATCTGGCAGTTTGAAGACTGGTCACCAGTAGCAACAGGATGTAAACTATAGTGAAACCCCCAGTGTAGCCACTAGCGCTGGAGCATAGTTAAAATCTGTGAATACTTGAGACCACCTCCAAAATTGCTCTACACTTCCTGTTTTAATAGTTTCCACACCAAATATACATTAATACACACTGTAGAAACCATCGTAGCACAACTGCAGAAGCTAATGCTGCATCCCACTTACCTCAAAAGTTGAAACTCAAGGGGTGAATACCACAGCATTCCAGTTGACTAATGCTGTCAGGAAAAGTCGGGAATCCTATATCTTGAAGGCCATGCAGCCAATGTGTTCAGTGCCTCTTCCCAACATCGTCATAGGCTGTACCTTCGACAACACATTTTATTTGTTCAGGTTAGCTAAAGGTGCTACCTGTATCACTGGATTCAGACACATTGTCATAAGTATGACTTGTAAAAATAAACATGTTTTCACCAGTTTACTCTTGTTGATACGAGGAGAGGCCATACTGAATCCTGAAGTTGTCTTTTTGAAAGATATTTGAAGCGGGTGTCCAACTTTGGGAGTTGTGGAGAGTTCCACAACTCCATCTTGGAAGTCAAAATTTCCGAGGTCCAACTACAAATGCAACGCAGCATAAAATCTAAAGTCTTTATTGTTGTTCCAAAAGAAAATAAATGCAGGTCAAAAATTGACTGAGTTGCAAATACCAGCCAGTGGCATGTCAAGTGCCCAGTTGCTTCCAGCTTCACAAGTTTCATCGTCTCCCAAATATTTTAGATACATTTTCAATTGAATAACTTGCGAGTCACATTTCACAGAAAAATAATCAGAGAAAGTTCACTAGGGACAGGCCCACTGTATTCAGATGAAGCTGTAATACTGTTGTTGGAATCAACAATTCATGCCTGTTTACTAATAGATATGTATTTGTATGTTTTGATCCCCACACATGTGAGTATGACCCTGTAGGAGAAGGGTGCACACCTCCAAATTGCACCCAATCTTAGTTAAGCTGGTTGCTGGGAGACCAAAGGAAGTTAGGAATGACGATTGTGAGTGTGGTTCAAGTCATTGTTTCTTTTATTGTTTAGTTTCTCCTGCGGTTCCGAGTGCACCAAAGTCCTCTGTGTTCTCCTCGAGCCTGCTGTCCGACCTCGAAGGCCTCTCTCTCTCCAACGTCTCGTCCGCCATGCAGGTTGGTGCCCGCCGTTTCCAAACTTTCCGTCTGACCGCATCACGGCCAGACCGAGTGACACTTCCTCCGGCGGTGTGTGCCGGGACTCGATTGTTCCTTCCTCCCTGACACCGCAGCATCAACACGCGATGGCGAAATGAGCCTCCTCTCCCTTGAGGAACATTTCGGCGCCAGACGCCAACTATTGACCTTTCCCGCCTCGCTATATTTATAGCCGGTCGGGACAGCGCAACAGCTCTCCCCGTTTCCTGTATCTCTTATAGTCTGTCTTTTTCGACCATCGGCGTCTTTTCATTCTTCCACACCCTTGAACTCTATTTCTGCGCTTCACCTAGAAGTCCAACCGCTCTGATTCTCTCTCTCCTCCTCTGCCGCCCTCCATCTCTTTCTGTCAGGTGTTGCGTCCCTCGTGTCTCTGCGTTGTGTATATCTGATGGTTGACCTTTCCTGGTCTGACGGCTCCTTTCTCTCCACAGTATGTGAGCAGCTCTTCACATCTGTGTGTTTTGTATCCCGTCTCTTCCCCTGGGAGGGAAACGTCCAAACCACTCTCTCAGCTGCTGCTGTGTCTATTTTTCTACGACAAAAGTCGGATGTTTGGAAATGCTGCAGTTTGAGGATTTTTAAATCGCAACGAATCATGAAGATATGAAACTACTGCAATCAATTGTCGTCTGTTGTTGTTAATTTTATGTATGGCTAGAGAATAAATTAGTGGACGAGTAATCAATATCAGTTGAAAATACTTTTGGTGGAACATTCAATATATGGAAAATTCACCGACTTTCTATCCAGAACTGCACAGCATTCTGGGAGATGCAGGCAGAGGAAAGACTTGATCTGCTCAACCTCTCTCAGCCTGTTAAGCTAGGTTGGTGGCATAGACTAATTCACTCTCTTTGGTTGCCTAGCAACAAACTGTTGAGTAACTTATTCTTTAAAATTTCTCAGGGTTGGAGCAAAGTCTGTCGCACTGAACAGGAAGTGATTAAATCGAATGATTGATGAACTCTAATTTCCATTTGCATGTTTTGTTGTTTTTTTTTTCCCCATGTCTCTCTCTCTTTCTGCCAAAGACTGGATCACAAAAGGCTTCAGTCTGGCTTTCATGGTCTCTGCCCTACTCTGGTAGCCTTGGTTTGATTTCGGGACCAAAACTGCAGCATTTGTTAGATTTTCAGCCACTGCGGTTCTCTTTCACTCTGCACTGAGTCAAACAAACCAAACTTTTTAAAAAAAAAAAAAAAACTTGTTCCCCTCCTCACCTGTGGTGGTGCTGCACCAAGAACCACTGAGGGAAGCAACATAAAAACCTCTGAAGAAGACATGAGCTCCACTTCGTCTCTCACAAAATGTAAACAATAAATGGAGTAGCGTCAGACTTTATTGGTCGCAGGATTTCTCTTCAGTCGTTGCCATTTCTCCTGCTAGTGCTGGGCTCTGACATTTGTTTTGGTTGTATTTACCCAGAATGCTGTGCGCTGTAGTCCTCTTCTTACTTCTGGAGCTGTCTCTGGTTCACTCAAATTTTTGGGCCCGCATCAGAGTTCGTTTACGCCTTCTCAGCTCCTCAAACAAACCGAACTTTGTATACAAAGCGACCTGGAGTTTGATTAAAGCGGACTGAGTAGTACTGGTGTGATCGCACCCTAAATGTTCTTCCTACTGTCCCCTCCAAGCCAATGAGTTTTACATCAAGTTAGCACGTAGTTTGCGTTTGCCCACCACCCCCCTGCCTCTCTGCCTCCCTGCCTGCCTGTCAGGATGACTGACAGCTGCTCTCAAGCCAACATGGATGCAGCTGGAGTCTCGTTAGTTAGTCTCCCCTCCTCAGGTGAAGGCCAGGGAGTAATGGCGAATAGAAATGCAGATTAGAACAGGGAACTTTTTGCACATCACCATCTGATTTAGAGTCAATTCTATGCATAAATACATGATGGGGCTGCAGAATTCATCGACAAGGGTAAATAACCTCACCTTTGCTCACACACTCGCATACACACACCGGCTCGTGCATATGCACATTCTTCCTCGTGCCACACACACATACTCACACCAACTGGCCCCAGTGTCATTTCTATTTCTCAGCAATCTGCCCACAGAGGCAGTGGTTGTGTCTCAGCTGAGCGCTCGGGCCCTTTTAGAGAATTACTGCATGGTTATCAAAGGCGTTTAGATTAACCTCGGTCACTGTCTTTGACCCACCTCCTTCTTCTGTCTCCTGCTCCTCTCTCCCCTCGTTTCTGCATGCTACCGCTCTCTCTAATAACATTTTGACATCAGGATCTCTCACAATTGCCTCTTAAATTCTCCCCCCCATCCACTACCCCCGAACCTCTTCCGACCGCTGTCCCCGTGTGTGCGGCGGCGGGGTTGAGGGGTGAGGGGTGCGGACGGCCGAGGCTGATAACTTTTCATTCATAATTAGCGGTCGGCGAATGGGGCCGCGTTAGGGGGAAATTGAACTGTCAGCGGCGGGGCGCGGGGCGTTTGACCCCATCACGCCCAGAGGGGCCCATCATAATTTGTTCATTTGGTGTCCATCAGGCGGGCGCAGGCTCTGCTCCCTCCTCCTCCCCCGTCTCGCGCCTCACCCCCATGACCTCCCCGTAGCCCCCCCCCGCCTCACACACCGCCGTAAGCTCCAGGGTTCACGTCTAATTATGAATCAGCAGAAGGACCTCCAGTGCCGCGAATATAGCAGCTCCTGCCCTCCAAACCTCTTTCTGCCACTCAAACCGCAGAGATTGCTTCTTAAATAGGAAGAAATGTCCGCAAGGAAGCGGTCAGTCAGGTGAGCCGGGCGGTTATTATGGAGAACGGACGGGTTTTAAAGCATCTCTGGAGTTGTAAACATTTTTTTTCTTTTTCATTCTTTTGCCTTTCCCCTTGTGTTTATCGTTTTCTGAATTTAACTGTCGCAATAATTTTGCTGGACAATAAATTCTCCCAGAAGTTACCGGGAGATCATTCTCAAGTAATATTATCGTAATGGCATAATAATGCAAGAACATATTCTCAAAGATCATTAAACTTTAAATTCTAATGAAAATTTAACACTGGAACTGGAAGACGTTCTAAAATAAACAAACAAAACAACAAATTAACAAATAAAACAACAAATGAAGTGAACAAAGTTGAGTTGAGTCTCAAGCATCAGTTTTTGGTAGAGAGAGAGAAAAACAATAAATCCTGCAAATGGAAATTGTTGAGCTTGTTTTAATTTATCATGCAATTAATTTAGTTATTATTGATTGTGACAGGCCTACTGTTTACACTTATGATATGTGAATTTGTTGCCATTCAGAACTCAGTAATTTTTCATTTTTTTTAAATTCATAAATCTCCATTTATGAATGGAGATTTATAAATCTCCATTTATAAATCTCCATTTATAAATGGAGATAATTTATACAGGGTACAGGGTACCCTGTACCCTTTCACAGTACAGGGTTTCCTCCAGTGTATTGTAATGCTGCGGGCCACCAGGCTTTACTGGGCCCCATTTCTTTATCCCCCTAATGTTGGGGGATCTGCAATCGGCCGATACTTGCATGAGAAACTGATCTCAGGTCTGAAAATCAGCCGCTGTCCTCTTTCACTCTGCTGTCAGAGGTTTGACTTTTTAAACATCAGTAATCAGCCAGAAAACTGAAAGCAGTGCTTTCCTAATTCACACTTTTCCCACTGTAGTATAATTTTAATATGAACCCTTTCTGACTGTGTGGAGCATTTAGGAATACGGCACCATTTCCCTCCTACCTGTTGCTGCACACTGCAGGTCAGCAGGTAGGAAGAACGCTAGAGAACAAGACAAATGCTTGCTTTCATAAAAACATGGACAATCATGGTGCAGAAGCTCAACTCCTCACTTGTGGTGGGAAGCAAAGTGCAACCACACTTTTCAGATTTGAAAGCATTTTTTTTTCTCCTTTTCTCTTGAAAATGGATAACTACTTTGTGTACAGCAGAAAAATCCTGATACAATACATTGTCTTTAATGGTTGAATCCATTTGAAATTGGTTGATAATGTAACCTTGCACAGATTTGATTTTATAAACAGCTTTCAGCGGCAGGAGCCTGGGGCCCCATTTTTGGGGGTCGCACCAAAGTTTTTGGGTTTTTTTTTTTTGTTTATTTAAAAGTTATCAGCGGATAGCACGTCAGTTGTATCAATATTTTGGGACTTTTGTGAATAGAAACCATGTTCAGAAAAATTGGTAAGACTACTTATTGATGTACAGTAATTTACATTTTCCTTAAGGCACCAAACTTGGTCCTGCCCTCTGGCCCTCATCCTTTTAGATCCGGCCTTAAATATCCAAACACCTGGGAAAAAAAAGACACAAAATTTAATTGCACATTTACAAACGTACAGTTGCAAATGTGAATATTTTCAGTTTTGAAATGTTTTGGGGTTTTTAAGATTAAGTTACATTTTATTTTCATTGGACTTCTTGTCAATGAAATTCCTCCATTCAGCGTGCGTCTAATCTATGCCTCAGGTTCAGTAAATAGATGCATAAAAAGTGTGTGTGGCACTTGTAAAACTGGATGAAGGACACTCCTGACTCTGAATATCAATCCTGTATTATTGCTAATCAGCCTTAATGAAGAAAAAAAAAAATCTAAATTAATCATTTTAGAAAATCTAATTTCCTGAAAAATTGACACAAATGAACTAATCTCTCTATGTGTGTTCTGGAGAGGCTCCTTGTCGAGCCAAAGTAGGTTTAAGGCGGCCGTGCTAACATTTATTTAATTCAATCTGCAAGCCAAGGTCTTTGTGACGCCCCTTCAATTAATTGTCATCTTCAGATCGAAGGAGGAAACGGTCGGGCCCTAAAAATCAAACGCAGATCCCCCTCACCTTAAACCTGGTGACTCTTGGGGAGTTTAATGAAATCCCAAGTGGACAATATCTGCTAAAACTAAAACTGGATTTTTCAATATATAAACCATGCGTCGCTATGCACTTCACACCTCTTTCGTTTCAACGCGAAGCCCGCCTCAATCCTTAGACCTTTTTTCTTTTTTTTTTTTTTCTTTTTTTGAGCACGTCAGCGGGATTTTCAGGTCATTTGCCAGAGAGGATGCTGGGAACGCGGCGTCCGTGCTCTGAAGGTGACTGGCGTGTCTGTGTCATCCATCACTGGAGCTTCCTTTAAGTTGATGCATAATAGAGCCTCTCAATCAACTTCCTCTCTCATTGTCACCTTCCTCCTTTCCTGTCCGGGACCGAGCCTCCGGGCTCCGACCCGAAGGGAAGAAGAAAAAAAAAAAAAAAAAGAGAGAGAGAGAGAGAGACTGACAGAGAAGTCAAGGTTACATCCCTCTCCCTCTCTTATTTACACTTGAGGTGTTATGGGATTGCTCCGCGCGGCGTAGAACAACAGCGGATGGTGTGTGGGCACTCGTGTCAGCCTTTAACTGTCCACCATGTCAAATTGGTGATAATATGCAGTTTGAAGCGCTGTCCCCGTCCCCGTTCAGATAGGAGGCGGGGAGGGGGGGGGGGGGCGAGACGGCACACAGGAGGACCTTGAAGGCGGGATGTCTCTGTCAGGGAAGTAAATCTCCGTCATGACGGCCTGGCAAACATTACGGCGGGCTTTATCGACGCCGACTGCTCCGACACATCCAAAAGTGGTCCGATAAATTTGCCTGACGGCCGCGAGAGACGAGTGTTTTTGTGACCTCTGTTACAGACGCTGCGATGGTCGAGTGGCAGGAGATGCACGTTTTATTTTATATTTCGATTTTGTTTTTTTTTTTTTGTAGTCTCTCTAATCTATCTGCAAGTTTGCTTTTCCTATATTCTTACAAATAATTACAAATGACTGCTTCTTTGAAGATTTTTTTTAATAGAAAAGTTTAAACTCTAGGGAGGCACCGATCCACTTTGTTAACGTCCGATACTGAACCTCAGATACCGGTATCAGCAGACACGATCTGATACAGAAATCGGTGCTGGATTGACGTAAAACGTTGAATATTTTTTAACACAGACATAAATGTGCTGAATTACATATTTATTTGCCAACTCTGCATCGGTACAGCACACTTAGACACACTTATAGCTTCACAGGTTTGGTCAAACATGTAAAGACGACAAATTTAATTTGTTCAGTCAGTGTAATCAGGAATATAACTGCCGACGTAAAAATAAAAAGTAAAGAAACTGATGAAAAACAATAGGTTGACGACATGCACAATGAGGAAAACTCAGTGGAACAACTTTGAAGCCGTTAGCAAAGGAAAATCTGCAATTTGTGAAGGAGAATAAGAAGAGCAAAAGAAGAAGGTTGTGTGAACTGTTGAGTGCTGTTGCTAAGAAGCAAATTTACCCATCATGCGTAGTGTCTACTAAAGCACCCCGTGAGGACAGCTCTAGGATCCGGTGCAATTGCTGTTCCTCAGGTCAAAGTTCAGCACCGCTATGAGGTAATCGGACTACCTTGTAGATACCAAATGACCAGGTTATCCCACCAACGAGAAGTTTGATTCATTCACATTCAGCACCACTTATTCACAGATTTTGATCAATCTAGGCAGATTTTTGTCACCAGTTATCCAAACATTTAGATTGGCGCTTATGGAGAAGCAGCATTCAGATTCTATGCTCTGCAAATCTGGAACAAACTCCCTGAAAACTGCAAAACAGTTGAAACACTGAGTTCTGTCGAGGCTAATATACCACCTGTTTAAAGTTGCTTTTGATTCATAGTAACTGGAACGTTGACCAATATGTTTGACGTTCATCAATGGTTTTGATGACGACACTTATCTCTGTTGCTGGTTTCACAGTTGCGTGACGTTGTTGCTGAACATATTTTCATGAAGTAAAGCATTTTGAACTGCGTTGCTGCTGAAATGTGCTGCACAAGTGAACTTGATTGATGTTATTTAGACTGTGTGTTAATAAGAGAAAATCCCCCTTAATGTCATATAATCAATCTACCCTGGAACAAAAACAAGAATGAATTAAAAAAAACAACAACAAATTAATAGTTGACCCCAAATGACACATTCTTATCACACCTTTTGGGTTTGTAAGTTTTTAGAATCATTAAGTTTTGTTTCCAGCCTTTCATTAATTTTAAAAATACTTTTCAGTTCTCTGTTTTTCTAATCCTCTCGTCCCTGTTTTCAATTGATATTTTCGTTTTTATTCCCTGAACTCAGATTGAGTGCCTTCAGTTGATGATTATTTTTTTGAGTCTTAATCAGGCTTTATTTATTTGTTTTTTAGTTGATCTTTAGTCTAATTAAATCTAATCAGTGCTGTCACTCAAGAAATGGAAGATCTGACTTTTACCGCAGCCGGACGAAACGCCTGTACTTTTGGTTGTGCTTGTTGTTTGTTTTTGTTTTGAACACAACACAAACGCGTCTGCTGTTTATGGACATTATGCGATAATTTTCTGTTTAAAAAAAAAAACAACAAAACACACACACTCATTTTGCCTGCTGTATTGTGTTGCCTTGTGTGGGCTGCCTGTGACATCTCGTCTCTCTAATGAGAGCAGGCAGTCGAGAATCTCCACACCACGGAGTGCGAACGGCGTTCATCTGCTGTAACAGGATGTTAATTCCACAGATAAAAACTAAAACGCCGCCTCCACCTCCTTTCTTTTCAGCGCCTCTCCGAGGTAATACAATTTCCTGCCTCTGAAAGGGTAAAAGCTCCTTTTAAACAGCCAGCCAGAGGCAGGGGCTCGGGGCCGAGGCAGGCACTCGTGTTTCTATTCATTAGGGGTGTTTTTATTCAGCCTGCTTTGCCTGAGCATCCGGCCCATTTTCATCTAACTCAGCTGATTGAGGACGTTTCCTCGATGCACTCCTCTTCGCCTTCCAGACTTAACGAAGGGAGCGTTCTTCGCCAACAAGAGGCGCCTTCTAGCTGTTGATTAGATGCGTTCGGGTGTAGGAGCGCGCGTCACGTGACGGACGGATATTCTCGTGTCAATCTGCCCTTTAGTTTGGATGCAGTTGCACAATATTGTACGGAATATTGAGTTCTTGGAGAAAGCTGCCTCGCAAAAACGGTTCGGCTTTTTCACAAGATGATGATGATGATGCGTAATCGTGACGTGGGATCTGTGATCATCAGTTTTCAGGTCTGATTGAGGGCTGAAACGATTGATCAATTTTTGAAATAATCGTCAACTAATTTAGTCATTGATTTGTCGCTGATTGGACTACACCGATTCCCAAAAACATTTTGTTCAAAGAACAACACGCCCAGAGCCGTAATTATATCAAAGCTGTGCAAGAGATGTACACATTTTGGTTTTAAGTGAAAAAAACAAAAAACTTTATTTTATTCTGTTTAATTGCAGTTGCATCCTTTGCTCCAAATGATCAAGTGTTCATTGTGTCTTAGACAAATGTTTTCTTATTTGAAAAAGGTAACTACTTACTTTATTTGCATACATTAGTATACTTTTAATTTTATGTAAAAACGGCTCATGTGATTAATTGAAGAGTCGGGAGAAAGTGCCAATTTTATTATCCAATTAATAGATTGCTCGTTGCAGCTGTTTTCTGGCTACAAATTTATGTCTGAACTTTGTATAGGCCCTTTTAACAAAAGAATATCCTTTAATCTCTTTCTAACTCTTGGCTGAATGTTTGGGCCCATTGTCCTTGTTGAAGGAAAACCTTTGACTCTTTCTCAGCCGCCAATAGATTTTCTTCACTTATTTATCTCCATCCAAATTCCCATCAACCGTTAATCGCCTCCCGGCACAGCATGACGCTGCCACCACCATGTTTAATAGTGATGTTCATGTTTTCTTTTTGGATTTTTCCTATACGTCCTCCTGACTGAAGTTCTGTTTTTGTTGCGTTTCTTGGTCTTCATGATTGTGTTTCTTCTCTGCTTCATTCATTCTGGGATTAAACAAGAAAGTGGTAAACTCGGTTTACTAATTAGGCTTTTCAGATTTCAATTTGTAAAAAAAATAACATAAAATAATGAAAAATCACACGTACTTTTCAATTCTTGCATACAACTTTGTGTCACATAGAATCTCAATAAAATACAACATGTTGGTTAAATGTTAAACTTATCTAGAAGAATCGATGCATCATTGCTGCCTGTTTGTCACTGATTTTTATTCCGATCTCTCTCCAGGTCACTTCATCGTTTGGCCCCGTGAAAACCCACGAGCTGCTCCACCACATGACAGGAAAAGGCTTGTCGGCCAAGTACCATTTTCCCCGGCAGCCGTGCTTGTACCAGCCCAGTATGGTTGCGGTGCAGGTCATCCTGACCAACAGCTCAGATCACAGCCTGGAAGAGATCCATATAGGAGATCGGAGCCCAGCCAGCCTGAATGTCCACTGCTTTAACACTGTTGGTGAGTCGCTTGCACACAAAAAACACCAACACATGTTACTCTGTGCATTGGTAGCAATAGCATGGAAATGTCTCCTCTGACCGGATAGATGCTTTGTATGAGTTTGTTAAAGGGGCACTATTATTTAAAATTTTTTTTTCATCATGCTATAATGTTAGTCACTCCTCAAAAGCATATCTGGGGTGTCGCTTTGATTCTTTCATGCATCCCTGAGAAATTTGCCAATCTCCATGGCAACCATCCAGCTTTGAAAAACAAAAAACGTAGCTCCGCCTCCGAGACACAGCTCCTCCTCAGCTACAGACTTCTGCACTCAGCTCCTTCAGATTAGCCAGCAGCAATTAGCAAACACCTTGGGCAGCTATATGAGCTACTTTTCAGAGCAACGCTTGTAAAAACTGTTTTTAAAGGGTTAAAAGAGCAGCCATGAAAGTGATGTATTTAAAAACTACTGGTGGGCCACAAAATTTATTAATACCATTCATTAAATTAAAAAAAAGAAATTGTATAAATATCACTAAATCAAAGTTAGTGATTTTTAGGTTTTCCTGCTCAACAATAAACACATTTTATTAAATTAAAGATCAAACACATAAGTAGGACTTTGGACAATAGCTTTATTAAAAAAACAAAACAAACAAAAAAAAACAGATAACTTGCATTGGCTTTCTATTATGTTGGCCAATCAAAATCATTTTATGGGCCACAAATGGTCCCCGGGCCACACTTTGGACACCGCCCTCCTCCATGTGAGTGGCTTATTGAGATTTTTCTTGGCTCGTTGTGTTTTCCAGACGGATCTTAAATGATCATCAAATCGTCAGATGCCCTCTAAACCCATTTAGTCCACTAAAAAAAAATAAATAAAAACAGCCAACGACTAATCGCTACATCCAATCAAATCACGTTTTCACTGATATCGATCAGAAGAAGAAAATTGACACGCCATCCCCAGTTTTCCGTCTGATAAACTGTACCTTTAAAACCTCTGGTTCGTGCGGGCCCTGAACGCACCGCAAGACAGAAGCGGTGCGCGGTGAAGCATGCTAACAGCGCCCTTTGCAGGGGATTGATTGGGCATTGAAGGAACTCATGCAGCCAAACGGTGGGTAATTTGGATCGATTGAGTGTGGGTACGGTGAGCCAGAGGCTGGCTTTAGTTTGGATGAACTGAAGGGGGATGAATACAGACAAAAGCTTTATGTTGAACTGCTTTGTGTCTGTTTGCTGAAGGATGATGATTATAATGAGTAAATTGGCTCTTTTCTGCTGCCTAACATGTCACATTATATCAAAGGACACTGGCGTTGACTTTTGAGTTACGTTTCTGCTGCTTATGTGGGGAGAGGCGTCCTTCAGCTCGTCACGATAAGCAACAGAACAATTAGTCAGAAAATAAATTAAAAGGCGCGCAATCATTTCCATTTGGACAACAGTCGTCAAAAAAACATTCTCCTTTTAAGTAGTTGAAAAGCCGCCATTTTGAGAAACACTGCAAACATTTGACACCCAGTACAAAGTAATCTGCACGACCTGCCACTTTTGCCTGTTTTCTGTGTCTCGGCTGAATGACTATTTTAGTTCTTACAAACTTCATAATCCATTTTAATTGTTGTTTTCTTTGTTTATCTTGGATATTTAAAAACGTTTTCTGATTCCAAATTAAATGTTTTTAGAAATTTGATTATTTTGGATATTTGAGTAGGTGTACTTGGATTATTAGGCTAGTATTGTTATTATATTGGTTGAAAACGGCTGTAATGGTCTCAAAACTACAATGTTATCACGTATCGCAATACGTTCTGGGACAATTTTTTATCCAGCGAAGTTTACCGAGGCGAGCCGAGGGATCCGGTCATGCAAATAAAGAAATACAATATTATAATTAATCAGCAGTGATCAGTTTTTCTAAGTTGGGTAAAGTCTCTCCAATCTCCATGTGTCACTTTAAGATTCCGATTCTCTCCAACATTTTTAAACTCCCCGTATTTTCATCTCTCCTGATGCTGATTTAGTCCTTGGCGGCTCTGTTGCTTTGGAAAGATGCTTCTCTTTCGTATTTCGTATTCTTCTTTCTTTCTTTTTTTTTTCTCTTCAGAGGCTGAATTTGCGGGGAAAGGAGATTGAAGGATAGATTTCTCACACGTGGCGGCCTTGCTTTGCCATGTAGAAAACACACGCTGTGTAGACGCTTGTCTGTTCCACTCCGCGCTCCCTCTCCCTCATCCCTCTCCCCCCCCCGCGCCGCACGTCCTGCCCTTGGAGCTCATTCTCTCTTCTCGTGTTTTTCTCCCTCCCCTTCACTTCCACTCTCAGAGCGGCTGGAGCCGGGGGCCTCGGTGAGCGTCTCCATGGGCATCGACTTCAGCGACTCAACACAAGCAGCCAACTTCCAGTTATGGTAAGATAACAGGAAACCCTGAACAAAAAATAAAAACAAAACTCACCTGTATGACTGAATCAATTTCGCCAACTGCTGGTTTTGCCTCTCTCGTTTGTTCTTGCAGTTATTTTTTTTTTTTTCCTTTTTGTTTTCCCCTCCTCACTTTGTCTTCGTTCCCAGGTGAGACATCAACAACGATTGATCCCGTTTCACTGGGATAACAATTATTGCCCCCGCCCCTTCCACTAATCAGCCCCAACCCAAATCAGCCCGCTGAATGCCATTGGCACCGCTGCTCAGCTGATCAATAACCTTATCAGAAAATCTGTCTGAGATGGAGAGGACGGATCAATCCGCTCTAAAATTCTATTCACAGAGCCATCGGTTCGCTCGGGGACCAGAGGAGAAACACTTCCAAAAAAAAAAAAAAAAACAGGGACGCAAGGCTGCTCAAAGTACACGATGCGTTACGTTCATTCACATTAGCATCAGCTTAAACTAAAAAGCATTTTAAATCCAGCAACTGGATTTAATTTTCTGTTGCTGTGGAAATTAAATCTTGCCCTGCTATAACTGACCTGGTTGTTTGTAACTTTTTGGACAAAATCTAAAACAAGGAAGCAACACTCTACAGCACTGCGGGTTTTAATTCAATTAATCTGCATTATGTTATCTGAGTGCAGTTCCAAATCTAATACAGTTCTAAGAAAGTTAAACTTTCTAGATTGATCGCATGCGTTGACAGCCACCGTCCAGACATTCTGTCGACAAAACAATCTAGGGTCCAGTAAGGAAAGCATTTTTATTTATTTATTTTTTTAAAACGGACTCTTTGTAATTCTGTTTGTCCCTCCTCAGCACCAAGGAGGACCAGTTCAGCGTCTCCATTCAGCCTGCTGTAGGAGAGCTGTTGATGCCCAGCGCCATGAATGACCCAGACTTCTGCAGTGAGCAAAGTGAGTGCATTGCGTCATGCTTTTCTCTTTGAAAACGTAAAGAAATGCATCCCAGTCCAACAGATTCTCAAAGACGAGCGTCGCAATCCTCATCCACGGTGGTTTTATCTAAATAAAAACCACTGGTATTGAGCTTTCCCCTCAGTTTTAATATTTGCTGACAGAGTCTCGGTCCAGGTTTGATGACTTTACTACTTTATGCTCCTTGGGTCAGGCAGAAGTATGAATGTGCTTCTTGTCACATTCAAGAAGCATATGTGAAGTCATATATATGACTTCACATACATATGTGAAGTCATACATATGTATGGCTTCACATATGTATGAAGCCATACATATGTGAAGCCAATGTATGGCTTCACATACATTGAAGCCAGTTCTCTGGCTTCAATGTATGTGAGCCAGAGAACTGCTGGACTGAATCAAATGAGAAATCAGTCTAGTGAGCGGTGATGGCGTGTTAGGGCAGTTCATCAGTGGGCTTCCCTGTTTTTGTGTTGAAAAATGTTAAAAGTAACAAAAATTAGGAGGTGCATGAGCAGGCATCATAATTTGGAAATGATGGCGAGAGGCCAGCAGGCAGGTGCAGGGACGATGCAATTGTTGCAACCTTAGCCTGGTGGAAGGGCAAATAAAGCCTGGTGGCCTGCCAGGCTTATAATACTCTGGGGGAAACCCTGGGGCTAAATGATCCAACCCGACCCGAACCCGACCTGACAGATTAACTTAAATTACAGTGTTATGCCCACAGTAAACACAGCATGTTATTTTTAATAAAGATATTTTTGATTTGTAGACTATAATTTGAGTCTGCAGCGTAAATTCTCCCATTTTCTGCTTCTGTTTAGCATCTTTCAGCTCCGTTTTGTCGCTTGTCGTAGTCGCAGTCTGAGTCGAGTGCAGATCTTCTGGGATGTGTGATAGGAGGCGAACGGGGCGCTCTGTGCTCGGCGCTGCGCTCGTTTCAGCCTACTGAACTTCTGCACCTTAATTCCTGTCGTCTGTCAACAGGGTAACCTATCTAATCACCAAGTTAGACTTTAATGAGTGGAAAACCTCTTTTCCAAATTTTGGTTCGGGTCGGGCTCAGGTCGTAAATCTGAACTCCACATTTCACTCTGACGCTTGTGATCGCTGTGGGCTTATTGTTTTTTTAACCAACCACTGTCACATACAACCTATTAAATATATCTGTTTACACGTGCATAGAGTAACAATAAAGCAAAGTGTGTAAAGTCTTCCAGCTCGTCCACGTCCTCTAGCTGATGGGGAGCGGAGAGCAACGCCTCCCACCCGTCTGAGTGCAGCACTAAATGCTGCTTCTGCATTAATTAACCTCATTCATGATTGTCTGAGCTCAACTGCACTTAGATAAAAGCAAAGGGAGATTTAAGATGAAGTAACAACCTGTTCATTCGGACCATTTTCTCTCAAACAAATGTACTTTAATGTATGCCATTGGAGGGAAGTCAATAACTTATTTCAGGTAATAGATTTTTATCATATTTGATGGTGGGACCACTTTCACTTCTACCTAAAATGTTCCTATTTGTCTCAATTCGTTTATTTAAATCCTTTCCCATTACTCGGCACAGATGGACTCTCCTTTTTTGTCGGTCTTTTATTGTTTACATTTGCTCTTTTACACAGGATACTTTTACTTTTGCTCTTTTACGCGTTTCAGCATGTGATTATATTGGCATGCTGACAGGTTGTGGACGGTTTCATTATTCAGTTTTGTACTTCTTGAGACCGATCAGAATTTGGTGGCCGATCTCGAAGACTTTGAGCTGCAGATACCAGTTTTGGCAGATTCCAACCTATTCCATAGGAAGATTTTCCGAAAAAAGAAAGACATTTATAATCATTTTAAAGCTCTTGGGTGATTTCATGCTTGAGATGAGTTTCTGTGAAACTGTGTTAAATAAGTTTGAAACGATAACAAGAGATTTTCTTCACATTTTAAACTATCTCTGGGAGCTTTCATTGATAATTACTGCTGCTAGCATGGCTAGCGGTACTGAAAGCACGCTTCATTTAAGCATCTGACTGAGTCTGGAAAAAAAGCTAATGTAGCGTTTTCCCTCAGTAAAGACATCAGTACTGAAAAGTGTTGGTGTGATCTGGTAGTTGCTTAGGATGTGGTGCATTCACCCCTTTGAAAAAGGTAGTATTTTTGAGGTACTCATCAGCTTGTCAAGGATTGATTAAGCTATAAATTTTCTGCCTCTGATCACCAGCCAGTTTCTCTGAGCGTCTGTAAAGCGGCGCATTGATCCTTTTTCAACTTTTGCCTCAATTGGCGTCGATTTTAAATGTAACTTAACACATAAAATTAAGTTTGTTTTGTGATTTTTCTGAGCAAATATTTTGCATCTTCTCAGAAAAGCTCCTGGGCATGAATGAGACTTCAGCAACCATCACCATGGCAACTGCCAACACCTCCAAGCAGAGCATCAGCAAGCAGGTCCTGTCCGTGGCTAATGTAGGAGTGGTTTCATCTGAGCAAAATAACCTTCAACGGTAAAACACGCACACACACGCACACACACATTTCACCTGCATTCACATGTCTTATTGTATTATGTATGTAATGATGCTGATTGTAAATGCTGGAATGCTCATTTATTTCAGTCTAATTATTTTTATTCAGTGGTTTCCAAATGCATGGCTTTGCTAGGTTTTAGTAGGTTTTATTTCTTAGTGATTGCAGGACTGCAGCTGTAATCACACATTTTAAAGGTCATGTTCTTAAATTAGTCACAACAGAAGGTCTGAAACCGAGCAGGGAAACGTACACATTCATTGTACTATGTAATTTTTTTTTTTTTTAATGTTTCACCCCTTTATAGGGGGAAAGAAGTTGACTTAAAGTTGTCATTTTTTTTTACAAGGACAAATAAAGAACCCTTAGTTGAATTGGAAAGAGCATTTGTGGACATCTTGACACAAACACCAGATCTGTTGTGTGCTTGGAAAACTCTTGGATCCTGGACGCTGTGGATCTCTGCAGCGCCACTTACTTCCATAATTATTACCCTCTTTTTTTTTTTTAATTATTATTATTTTATTTTTGCCTGGGCCTTTTACATTATAGATCGGCATCATCTATTTACATATGTAGATCGATGGTATTGGTTGTATTGGGTTACATTTGAGTTCCAGATTAAAGGGATACGAACACCTGTTGCATTTACTTTTTGCTTTTCAAAAAAAACATTTTCCGCCACAGACATGTCCTGTTTCTATTGATCCATTGAATACAATCCTACTGAACCACTTTAAATCTGGAATAAAAGTCTAAAGGAAATCCAATCTTTTTTTTTTATTACAAATATTGTTATTATGGATATTTCTTCAGGCATCCTTTTGAATCGAAAGTTTTGCTGAAGTGTGTTTCTGTCATAGTGAAGGTGTCTGTTGTCACACACACACACACACACACACACACAAGCCAGGGGAATGCCCTGAGAAGCCTAGCTGTGTAATTGGTGTACACAGAGTGTGCTAATGAGCTTCCTCCTCTGTCACGCACACCCGAACACCTGATAGATAATTACACCTCCCGCTCTCCCTCTGTTTCCTGCTCTGTCCCTCTTTCAGTTCCACACACACACACACACCCCAACCTGTCTCACCCTTTGCACTGCTGTCTGTCTTTCACTTCCTCTTTGTCTTTCACTCCTTCCCTCTCCTCCTCATCCTCCTCTCTGCCTGGTCGCGTCGTCTCGAAACGGCGTCGGCTTCTTTATAGATTTAGGCCCGAACAGCAGCGAATCGTCCGAGGCGCCGGATAAATAAGGGCCACCGAGGAAGTCGGGAGCAATAAAAAAATAAAAATAAAATAAAATAAGAGGGAGGCATTTTGCACAAGGGCGCAGAGAGCCGAAAGACTGAGTGGAAATCAATGGTAGCCGGTGGGAGAGGCCGGCGACCGATACGCCCATACTTCATTCAGAATAACCAATAGATCAGGCGACTCTGCGCCATCAATCTCTTTTTCTGCCTCTGTGACGGCTCAAGAGGAAGACGCTGTCCCGCGTTAATGAAGACGCTCTTCCAAGCCGTCCCTCTGATCAGCAGCTTGATGGAGTTCCTCGCCGACAGAATCCCCAATAAAGTTAACCACCCAGGTTCAGAGGGTTGGATCCGTTCTGTCATATTTCACTCCGGCAGTCCTCCACTTCTTCTTCTCTTGTTTTGCACTCAAGCAACTGGCGGCCAGAAAGGAATTCGTTTTATCAAAGGTCCTGCAGCACTGGCTTTATAGGCATATCTACTTTTAATTAGAATTGCACCGACCAGACATTTTTCTGGTCAATATCGCTCTCATTTGGGTTGAATTGATAAATCGGCGCCAAGATTCTTACTTTTGTTTCATTTATTTACAGTTCATTATGACAAAAAAAAAACCCCTCCTATTTTTATTATTTTGAATGAAAAGTATTAGTTTGGAGAAAACAAATCTCATGTAGTCAAGTCATTTGCCATAAGCAACTAAATATCAATCAACCGTTCATATAGATGCATCTTCAAAAACTCAAAACGGGCAATGTGAGTTATATAATAATAAAGAAATAAACATATCTCTGTAATGAAAAAGCACTTTACTGAATCAATATGCTTCATTATGCCTTGATAGGATCTCATGTTTTATTTTTTAAAAGTAAAACTTGATCTACTCCTTGGTTTCTTTAGACGGATTGTTCCATAGCTTTGTTCCATTGACAGAAATGCAACGTTCCATTAGTTTTCTTCTTTTATTTTTTTCCTCCTTCTTCTCTAAATCTCTTGATTCTCTCAAATTCTCAATGCTATTGGGTAATCGACCGATACTTCCATGAGAAACGGACCTCATCTGCTTCTGCAAAAGTCTGAAAACCAGCCCACCAGGTCTCATCTGCAGGCACACGGTTAACAAAACTCACCCCAACTTGGCAGCTTTTCACTATAGCAGGCAACTTTTCAGACGAAACAATCGATACCGGCCAAAATCCGCAGGTTAGGCTTTTTTTTAACCTGCCAGAAAACTGCAATTAGTTCACCTCTAAAATTTGTGATTTTTTTTTTTTCATTATTATTTTCATTGCGATCAATTGCCATTTCCTTGTGTCTTCTTAGTCTTGCTGCAGTTATTAAAAAGAAAAATCAGATATTTTTTAAACATTTGACCAGACAACCACCAGTCCGACCCGAACAGGAGAAAACGAGCAGATTCAAATCTCTGGTTGTATTTCAAAATAAAACCAGTTCTGCTAAGTTCTGCATGTATCCAGGCAACCCCTCCCCCGCCTGTTGCTGCACACCGCGCCAGCTGGCTGAAAGAGTGCAACCGCACTTTTCTTCTGCTCACAGTAAAGCAGTTACGCTTTTATGTTTTAGTGAAATTTTAAGAATTGCTCGAGAGGAGCAACATCAATAGAAACGTTTCCAGTAATTTTCAAAACAAAAGCTTGCGCAACAGTGGAAAAATACATTTCGAACACTCTCTTTGTATTTTTGAGACTCCATCTATGGCCTTATTTTTCTATGACTAGTAGCTTTATAAGCACTGATTTATTCATGTGAACGATTAGCTTTAGTGAGTGTTTTGCAGACTATTGTGCCATGTTGAAAATACAGATCAGCTCTCACTGCTTTTTTGCTCGACACACAAAAAAGCGAATCTAATTTATTTTTTCCCCCCCTATAAGTGGCCCAAATTACCCACACGTTGCCGCAGTTCCTGCTTTAAATGGCGCTCACACACAGACATTAGATTAATCATTCAGATCGGATACACCCACTGAGAGCTTAATGTAGAGGTCACTCTGCATTAAATGTGACGCGGAAAGTGACCTCCATCAAGAATCCCGTATTTCCAAAGAAATCCCCAGAGAAAATCTGTGTAAAATGTGAAGGAGGGGAAAGAAAAAAGAAAAAAAAAACGGGATCAGAAGTTTGGATTCAGAATGAAAATAACGGGTAAAATCAACGCGTGCAGCGGAATTGAGCTCCTGTTTGGTTTGACAAAGCGACAACCCGTTCTCCTTTGCGTCCCTGTACTCCTCCCGTCCGTCAGCAGGGCGCAGCACCGCTTTTCCCACACAGGCCGTCAAAGCCGAGAAGGTGGGGCGCGAAGAGGAGGGGCGGGGTGGAGGGGGAGCGAGGATTGCCACTGAAACGGAGAAATTGATTGCTGGAAAGGGGGGATGGCAATAAATCAAGCAGGAAAGCAAATGTAGAAAACGCTGTTCTTGTTTATGTCTAAACAGGCGGAATAGAATAAATGTGCTCTATTTTTCAGTCCGTTTGAAAGCAAATTTGATCGAATTTTGCATGCGTTGCCAATCCCCACTGGTTAGAGCCCAATCCCCCCCCCCAAAAAAAAATAAGTTTGGAGGAAAAAACAATTCTAAATCTGAACCTTTTTGATTTATTTGTTCTTTGTCTTTTCACTGGATTATAATTAGATTATGTTTCTCTAAACAGATTTTTGTTTTCTTTCTCCCTCTGTTGCGTTCTTGTTCCTTCCTGCTCTGTGTTTAATTTGCTGCGGCCTAATTAAAGCGACGGGCTCTCTGTGAAGCTTCATGTTCTCCTCGTTTCACTGTAGTCCTTTTTTTTTTTTTTTTTTTTTTTTTTTAATGTTGCCTCCGTTGTCTGTCTGTCCTCTCCTCCCCGCCGTCCGGCCGCGATGCTTCCTGGTTCTAATTGGAGCTAACAGCTTTGGCTACCTGGTCTGACTGCGTCCAGCTCCGGCCAGGAACCGAACAGCCTCGCAGTCTTTTAGCTCTGAATTACGACATCGCAGATTGTGTTTTACATTCTATCACCTTTTTTTTTTCCTTTTTTTTTTTTTTTTTTTTTTTTTTTTTTAGATCTTATATTATTTGTTTTAAACCAGGGATGTCCAAACTGCGGCCGGGGGGCCATTTGAGGCCCTCTGAATGATTTTCCTTGGCCCCTTGGTCCACAATTCAAGAATGGAGTAAATTTGTGGTGACTTCAAGATTTTTCCAGACAGATGTAATCATCATGTAGCATTTGTTTATTTAGGTATGAAGCCAAGTGGTTTTTCCTTTTCTTAACGATGTTTCTGTTTTCATTGCTGAATCCAGCAGGTGTCACCCAGTTCACCAATTCTGTTCATGTTGAGGCTAATAAAATTGTAACGTTTTCTACAATTAGTGCTTTTACTGTTGGAAAGTCTAAATTTAATACAGTTTGATGGTAGACTGAAGTCTGTTAAAGTGACCACTGCTAGCCTAACAGCAGCAGACATGGACAGAGTGAAAAGGCCCACAAAAGCTGGAAAAGTTATAATTATACAAGTTATAAGTTATAGGTGTATAATTGATGACCAAAAATTGTCTCAAAAAGGACTTTACCTGAAACTTACAGAAAGCCTGTGAGGTTGTTCGTCTGCTAGCCAAAGTATTAAATCGACTGCAGAGTGTTTGAAAGTTTCTTCAGGTCAACGTTTCCTCAAGATGTCAGAAAACTTCCCAGAATCCTCAGTTTGAATGGAACAAAGAGCAACTTGGCGCTGCCATCGCTCCACCCTGTGCACTGCCAGTCAGCAGACTTAAACATGATTGCCGTGTTGTTAGGTTCCCCCCCCCCCCCCTTTTTTTTTTGCG
Source organism: Poeciliopsis turrubarensis (assembly GCA_010277015.1). Lineage (NCBI taxonomy): Eukaryota > Metazoa > Chordata > Actinopteri > Cyprinodontiformes > Poeciliidae > Poeciliopsis > Poeciliopsis turrubarensis. Next base: position 2,221,204 of record VMRN01000062.1, read on the forward strand.
AACTGAACATAATTGGCTATTTGGAAATATTTCAGGTGACTGTAGAATTCCCACCTGTAACTCCACTGACGATGCAGCTAATAAGTTCCCAGAGTTTGTTCATGAAGAGAAAAACAGCGACGGTTCAGCTGCTGTTTTTCCATATCAAAATGATCAATATATGATTTAGATAACATGACTGAAATGATTTAATATTTTGGCAGGAATAATTGTTGTTTTTCTGTTGTCGTTTTTATTTTCTATTTTATTTTTGTGAAACCAATCTTATCTACAAAGACCTGAAAATCTACCATTGTCCACTTTTTTCCATGGCAACTTTTTGTTGTCAGCTTAGGAATTTAGTTGCTGTATTTGGCAACTTTTCAGTCAAAAAATCAGAATCGGTAGATAGATTAGTGATCGGCCAGAAAACTGCAATCGGCGCGACCCCCCATGTGACGATTCTCGTTTTGATGCATTTAATGAACAGGATGAAAGAAAATATCTCTCTACGGTACTCGACCAATCAGACACGATCAAAAGGAAATTGATCAATTTTGACAGCTAGGCGATTTTTAAACCGTGATTTGCAATACCGTTTCGAATTTGATCGACGAGTCTGGAGAAGTATGAAAAGACGGTTTAAAGAGGAAGCCTGTGTGAAAGGTGAAGCCCAGTCTGCGTTGGCTGCGGCGGGGCAGAGGAGAGGCAGATGGCGCTCCCCGGCTCCGCTCGGCGCGTGGAGAATCACAGATAATTGGAGAGCGATGCTTAGCCGCAGCCCCGACGATCGATGTCAATCCACCTGCTTTAAGTCCAGGGCTAATGCTTTGCTTTTCTTTTCCACGCGCCGCAATTAATCC
>VMRN01000062.1:2222445-2243173 GCA_010277015.1 Poeciliopsis turrubarensis
GAGAGAGAGAGAGAGAGAGAGAGAGAGAGAGAGAGAGAGAGAGCCGCATCTCCTGAGACAAAACGCCAGCGGCCTCCGGGTGGTGTTAACTGGCTGAATAAATGATAGATTGATATCCTAAATCCATTAGCAAAGCCGCAGGGACCCCGGCCAGGACACCCCCCGGGCTACTGACGGGGAGGGGGGGAGAAACAAGGCAACTGTGTGTTTGTTTGTCGCATAAAGAAAGAAATACGTCACATTTCATAGTTTTAAGGGTTCGAAGAGGCCGAGGCCTGTCGGCTAATGAGAACCGATTCACAACAGCTGAATTATTTAAAGAAATGAGAGCAGAAACAACGAGGTTTTGTTGGGGGGGCGGGGGGTTTCCCTCTCTTCTTTTTGGATGAACTCCATCTCCTTCCAGAATGAGTCGGTTCCTGCTGAAGTGGCTAATATTTTAATTAAGTCCAAGGAGGACTCTCTCTTCCCTCGCTGAGAGCGCCGTCATAAACTCCCTCTCGTCTGTTGATGGTAATTTAGCGGCTCCCCAGAGACGTCACCCCCCCCCCCCCAACCCCCCGACTCCTCGGTTTGCCCGTGCGTGTCGTCTCCTCCGCTAATTAGCGGAGGCGTCAGGCCCCCAGGTCGGTCGCGGCACGGCGCCCGTCCGCGGCCCGTCCTGTGGGGGCTCTTCACAGGCTTTAGTCAGGCCTAAGTGGGTCCCATTGTGGGCTGTTTGTCGGGCCTAAGCGGGCCGCGCAGGGGGTCTTTGTTGCGGGAGATGTAGTGTTAAACGGAGCCAGATGGCTGGGAATGTGTCACGTGAGGTCCCGGCTCGACACTGTCACGCTCAAAGAGGGTCACGCCGGGTCATAGCCTCTGTCTACCTCTTGTTAGCTTCTCTCAATGGGGACCATGTGCGCTGAAGGGAAGGTATCCAAGGAAACGGGGGTGGACTGAATCGTGGGCATGGCCCCAGAGGGAGCTGGTGGGACGGGGGGCCGTGGAAGTCCCAGAGCTCCCACACAGTCATAGACTCTCAGTCCATAAAAGAGGCTGAGTGCTGTTTGACGGGCATAAAGGGCAGGTTCCCGTCCCCAACGGGCCCCGGTCTGACGGGATAATAGACTCTGTTGCTCTGCTACATGTGGCTCAGTGCAGAGCCAGGCTTGCTGTGCTCGCCTCCTTCATTTATACTTTATATCCAGTTAGAAAAATCTGTGACATTCCTGAAAGAAAAAGGTTTTAGGTTTGTTTGGTCTTTTTTTTTTTTTTTTTTTTTTTTAAGGTAATGATGTGACTTTTGTTACAAAATCTGCTGGTTTCACTCAAACCAAATTAGCAGCTACCGTCCTACTCGACCAATCAGACACCATCCACCAAAATATGAATAAAATCCAACAGGTTTTGTTTGTAATGCAACAAAATGTAAATGTTGAGGTGGTAGGTAAGTCTTCATAAGACATTTTCTTGGCATGGAAATATCTGAAATGATTTTAGTCGGATCGGACTAAAAAAGTCTTCAGTCTGGTGCTTTGGTCTCAACCAAACGGTTTTCTGAAGGACATTTTGGTTTGCAGAGATATCGCTGTTCATTTTATTTCTTGTTTCTGTTCCGTTTGTTTATTTTGGACATTTCAAATGTCTTCCAGTTTCAGCGTTAGATGCTCATTAGAATTTAAGGTTTCTTTGAAAATGTTGTCTTCCATTATTATACCATTACCTTTATATTACTTGACAATGATCTCAAAACCACACTATTATCGTTTATCGTGATAACTTCTAGGACACTTTATCATCCAGCAAAATGTATTGTGACATGTCCAGCTTATACATAATTCACTTTCATCGTATAGTATTTTATCTCTTGGTTTTGTTTTTGTATACGCTTTGCTCTTTCAGCCGTTAGCCTAACGGTGCGTAGCATGTTTTGTTTTTTTTCCCCGCTGAAGTTCTTCTGTGTTCCTGCAGGTTTGCTGGGCGCACCGTCAGCAGCGGAGCTCTGGTTCTGGTTACGCTGGAGCTGAGCGAGTCCTCCACTGCCCTCCTCACCATCAACACAGAGAAGACCGTCATGGCGTCCATGTTGCTCAGAGATCTCAAACAAGCCCTGTCCCAGGCATAGATCAAGCCACCAAGAAAGGGGAGCGGTTCTTATTAGAAGATCTCACGTATTTTTCTTTTTTTTTTTTTTATTCCCCTATTTTGGGACGGCTCTGGATCTGTTAACAAGTGCGTGGCGCTTCTTGATTGAAATCCAGGGGATTTGACTCAAAATGGACTGGAAGCAATGAAGAAACTCCTGTTCAGTGTTTTCTACTTTAAAGGGCCGGCGTCTTTAGCGAGGGCTGTCCCGAAGCGTCAGAATCAATATGTGAAGGTCGCGGCAGTGTTAGGAGGCATCACAGATAAGACTCTACGTTTTCAGATGCGTCACTTTTTTCATTGTCTTTACATTTTCACTACCTGGTGGCCAAAAAAAAGAGATACATAAAAAAATAATACTGACAAGACACCATTCACAAAAATACTGACTGTATCTGGACTGTATGGAATGACAGAAGTGCCAAAAAATGAAGATGTTTGTCTAATAATAATGATGATTTGAAAACAATGAAAAGTAGAAAAAAAATATCTCTTTGTTTGGCTTTTTTTATTATTTCTTCAATTTTTAAGATGAAGATGACTAGGATTTGACAACTGTGCACACACAAATGGACAAAGCAGAAATTATTACAACAGACTAGCAGAACAAATATCAAAAGATGCCAAAACTCTTTCTGTGCATTTTCTGAAATTATAAACTAAACTTCTACATCCAGTAAGATCTGTATTTTATCAATTTGTCTTCATGGTTGTTTTTTTTTCTTGTTCTTGTCCTTGTTTGTATTATTAAATTTTTTTTTTAACAAGTTTATTTTCTGTGGGGGGTTTTTTTGGCACTCCAGTCATTCCATATTTCTGAAGTTTAAGTTTCTTCCTGTCAATTTAAATAACTAAATATCCCTTTCTTGAAACGGCCTGTGTTCTTTATCGCTGCATCGGTTACCGTACCGATGAATCAGCTCATCGTGGCTGTGATCCACTCGGGGGTTTTTTTTTGTTTTTTTTTTTTTTTTTGTTTTTGTTTTTTTTGTCTTGCCAACGACAGAAGGGAGATTGACTTTCTCATCAGGAAACTACGAATTAGTGAAACTCTTTAGCTTTACACTCCAGCCTTTAAACAAACCCTGTTGATTGATGGCTGAAGCTCCTCCAGCTGGTAATAATGTTACATAAAAAAACCAATGATCAATTCGGCTCCCAGGTCTTATCTGTATGCTTTTTCTGATCAATAAAACGGGACTTTGTCAAAGTTTTGGGGTTTCCCCCTGTCGTCTTTGTAACCTGATATTGGTTACAAAATGTAACCAATGAAACTTTCTGCAGTTATTTGCGGGCATTTCACGCGGTGTTTCTTTAAAATGAGAGTAATTAATGTGATCTGCTGTAGATTTGTTGAGCACATTGTGTCACTGGTTCTTCTCTTTCCTCCTAAATGTCTGTTTTTGCCACATTAGAAGCAGCGTGATGTAATTATCTTACTTTGCCCAACTCGCAGAACTTATTTTCTAACGAAAAAGCAAGATAAGTTTGTTTGTTTAGCAAAATGGATCAATTTAATTCATGACTTTTAAATGACTTGGTGTTTGCAGGTTCACTCGAGGTGAGTATTAAAGTGGGAATCCGATGTTCACTCCCATAAACTTGTAAAAATATAATCAACACTGTTATATTTCAGTCGTTCTTTTCGGAGAGCGACACTCACAGTGATCACAGAGTGAAATGTCACTTGAAATTTTGACGCTTAACGATCAAAAATTCAGCATCTCACAAAATTTGACTACAGTTAAAAAATGAAATTAAATTCTATTTGAAACTTGTGTTGTCCTGAAACGCCTCAAACAGCTTCCTGAGCCTCTAAAAGGAATTGCTAAACTAAATTAGCTTCATAGGGACCACTTTTTTTTTTGAGGGGGGGGTTGGGGAAAAAAAAATGTTTTTCAGTAAAAGGTTTTCGTGCAGGGATGAGGTGGGGGATTTTCGGCCATATTGAAATGGGTGCATTTCACAAAACTGCAACTGAAACACGGGATCGACAACCGGATGTTGCTACTGGCGGAGAAGACAAAGACGACGACAGGAAGTGGTAGGAGGGTGATGTTTTCTTTAATTTTATTGCATGTGTTATCTTAACTGCGTTTCTCATTTTAAAGGAAACGCTGCAAGTGCAAAATTTTATTTCGACATTATTGTGTCTATTATGCTGGACATCTGTATAATGTAGACGTTTTGCGACAGAAGCGCAGCTAGAGAATGTCCTCCAGGAGCAGGGTAAACTACAAAAGATCTTTGAAAGAAGCTGATTGTCTGAGCTTGTGCAAGGAAAGTTGAGTGGAAGGAAAAAACATTGTAGTAAGAACAGGTGCATCAGGGATAACTGATGGGAACGCACACTAGAGTCATACCAAGTAGGTGGATAAACGTGATAATCGTGCACATCTTTCTCAAAAATAAAGTGCCGCCTTGTTGTTCTTGTATGTAATTTCTAACGGCTTCAGAACAGCAAACCCAAACGTTGCTGAACAAGAAACATTTTACTGCGCATTTCAATGATGCCGTAAATAATTCTATTTAATGTACCACAGACGCTTAAAAACGCCAATGACAGACCAGGTAGTAAATCCTGAGTGTGTCAGCAGCACAATAATAATTTCTCAGCTATAGCACAAAGACACCGAGTTGTATAAAATTGTCATATGTTAAACATTTATCAATAAAACCAATACGAAGGTTGTTTCCACAGACTGACGGATGAAATGCCTTAACCTGGCCGAATGAGGAGGAGGACGCCGCCGCCGGCTTGAGCCGGTTCTGCTGTGTTGCTCCTCGTCGAGTGAAGTTGTGCAGATGTCTGTGATGTGTTTCGGCATTGAGGAGGCCGGCGGCGCGGCGCGGAGTGCATTGCGCCTGGCTGTCTTCTCTGGCTCATAAATAGCGTCTCTCTGAGGGCCGTGGTGAACACCTGTTAGCTCATCTGTCACAGGAGCTCCACTCGCATCCATCACCTCTCCCTCTGTACTCATTCCCTCAGCCAGCTGTTCCCATTTCACACACACACACACACACACACACACACACTCGCCTCCTTCTCCACCCCCTCAACACGGTACCTCTCTACTCGATCAGAGTTTCAGACATATCTGCACACCTGACATGCTACTTCATGAAAAGCTCACTTTAACAAAGTGGATGTTAAAGTTAATGCTGTGGTTGTTTTTTTTTTTTGTTTTTTTTTACCTTCTGCTACAGGGAAGAAGAAAATGCAAGTGCGCCTCTCGAAGACTAGAAAGTGATTAAATCTCCCTAGATTATTCACAGAAAAGCGGTAGGTTTAGAAAAACCTTCCGGCCTACGCCTTTAAAAAGTTGCACACGAAGCAGTTTTGAAAGGCGCCTTTTGTGTTGAAAGCGGTCAGACTGCTCTTGCTCGCCGCGCAGGTCGAAATGTGAGGAAATGGCGGCGATTTGTGCCGCGCGTCAACTCTTTGAGGAACGCGTCGCTTTTTTTTTTGTCCAGCCTAGCTCCGAGTAGTGCGTACGAATTGGGATCAACGGTGTGGCGTTCATGGTGTTCTGCTGCTTCAGGGCCCCGTTTGCTGCTTTTTCTGAGGTTCCACTGCCTGGGAGAGTCAACTGGTCATCTCAAAAGGAAACCTCAGCGTCTAATGGCTTCCAACCAGTCAGTTAAGAAGCCGCAAAATCATCGACGAGGCACGTTTCAGAGTTTCGCTTTCTGTCTCAAGCATTCAGCATACTGAGGTAAGTGAAGTGTCTGCAATTAATTGACTGTTTCACTGCTGAATTTGCACTGGTTTTGTGGCAGTGGCGAACACATGCTCCAGTGGTCATGTGCTGGAAATTCCTAACCAATCCAAAAGTCTTTGGTAGCCTCTGTTAGCTCGTGACCGAATAGCGCGAAAACTGATGCGTTGTTCTTTCGTTTGCTCAAACAGAAGTTTCATTTGCCGCTTCTTAAGAACGTGTGAATTTATTTGATGTGCGCAAAGGCCCGCCTTCACACCTTCCAAGAAAACAAATGATCTTTCGATTATCCATAGATCATTACGTCGGCGTCTGTTGACGAGGCCTGATTCATTAGTGCTAATTATTCATTTGTCGTTGGTGTGCTGTATCATTTCCGTTTCATAAACGGCTCATCTAGCAATATAATGAGCAACTGTCTTTAATAGCATAGGACTGTGTAAAACGGTAGGCGCAGCTGACTCAAGTCCTGCCTCGCAGCAATTATATCCATTCCAGATGACCAAGAAAAAACAAGGGCGAATGCTTCGCTTTAAAATATCAAAACATCCCATCATTATTATGTAGCTCTGTATCAATAAGTATTGACACATGAAGGTCTAATCTTTTCAAAATCTGCAAAAGAAGGGGATTTCATTCCACTTTAATCAAAAGGCAAAATGGAGCTAAAAACATGAAAGGACAAGAGCAAAAACATCTGAAGTTTCCTCGACGGCGACGGAAATCTTTTGATCGTAGTGATTTCCTCAACAGGTTGCGAAACCCAATATTAAGCTGCAGGTACCTTCAGCTTTGCCCAGCCTTGTTTTCAAAAGTTTTTTGTTTTTTTATTTATAGTGGTTCTGTTGAGACACGATTCAAATAGCCGTATTTGGTTTTCATTGGTTGTTATATTTACTGTTACTTTTGTCAATTTCAAGTTATTTCGGTGACCGTTGTTGGGTTTATGTTCATCAGCAGAGGGATGCTGACCGTTTTACCCGTTTAACCCTTTTAAGAAGATCATCTCAAAGTGACTTCCTGGTGAAATAATCACCCAACTCCTTCTCACTGTTCATTTCATATTTCTTAATATTACTCATCGTTGAAAACAATCTAATCAGGGAGCGCCGGTGATGGTTTCAGCAAATATTAAGGTTGGTGATAACACTCTGCAAAATGACCTCAGAACAAACTGGATTATGTATTTTCCAGGCTCACTGTGCCATTTTATGGCATAATCTCAGAACTGTTCAGTTATCATTTAAAAAAAAAATGCTTTAAAGAAATTTTTGTATTTTAAGGCCTTGTGAAATAAGGCCTCAGTCTCTTTAAAAACTCCTGCTCTTTCTAAACTCTGCCTTCAGGATGACATCACAACATGGCTCCTCCATTAACCCTTTAGCAGCGTTTCAGTGAGAAGTAGCTGCTGTCAGGATTTGAGTTGAGGTTCCACCAGGTGTTTGCTAATTGCTGCTGGCTAGTCTGAAGGAGCCGAGTGGTGAAAACTGAGGAGCTAGCTCCACCTGGGCATTTTGCACAGCTGGATGGTCGCCACGGGAGATTTGAGGGTTTCTCAAACACTTTCTAAAGAATCACAGCAACACTCCAGGTACGATTTCGAAGAGGGAATTACATCACACCACGATGGAAAGCTAAAACAAAAACAAAAAAAACCCATTTTACATGATACTGCCCCTTCAAAGTGTTTTTATGCACGGCTTTTGCAGACCGATAAAGGATTCGTCAGTTCGCCTTTGTTTGCGCCATTTTTACGCGACTGCCTGTCAGGTCTGCGTTGGGATGATGCGAGATGGCCCGATGACAGATGAATCTCACCGGTTGGGTCAGACAGACGGCTCCTCGGCGAGTGTCTGCTTCTGTCCTCCCAGCCTCTTTCTACACCAGAGGCTGTGATGAGACCAGCAGAACAGGCCCGTCACGTCTGCGCGCTCCGCCTCAGAGAGGCGCCCAAATCGAGCTGTCACCGGCCAGGCCGGGGCTGAGGGAGCCGCCGACCGGGAAGGAGAGGCGGCTCCGCGCTCTCTCTCTCTCTCTCTCTCTCTCGTTTCCGCCCCAGAGCCCATCGCAGCAGGTGCCAGGCGCCGGGGAAATGGATCTCTCTCGCGCACAGTCGCGTTTCCATCACTGCTTCGGAGGGCATCGCGCCGACTTGCATCCATTTTCTGGAAACATCCCCAAATCCTAGGAAAAAATAAATAAATAAATAAAATCAAGTCGTCATCCAGAAAGAGAGAGAAGGGGAGAGAGGAGAGGCAACATCCTGGCAGGAGTAAAGAAAACTGAAAGTATTCGCTTGTCTTAAGTTGTTTTTGCAAAAGTTTACTTTTCTTTCAAGTAGAAAAAGAAAAACAACTAATGGAGTGTTGAAAATATCAGGGAAATGATCTGCTGTTCCCTTAGTTTTATAAGAACTGATGGAATTTCTTCATATAATGAGCTTTATGTGTTTGTTTTCCGTCTGCACAGTAATAAATCCACCAAGGAAAACTCCTTCCACTGCAGCCTGATGCCTCTGTGCAGCTGATGCTTCAAATGATGGACACACACAACCTGATGACGACTTCCTCTGGCGTTACAGTTTTGAAAACGGCTGATCTGTTGGCAGCGAGTTCGCGACCTGCACAAGTCACTGTCCGCTTTTGAGTTGTCGTGAATATATTTCGACTGTCGTGACCCCCAACATCGTCGTCGTCATCGCCTAATTCTCAGCAACTCCTTTGATGACTGTGACAGGTGTAGGAACGTTCTCCTCTGCCACGTCAGATCCTCATGTTTCATCCTCCACGAGTTCAGGATTTTCATAAACCGTGAGCTTGGACGCTGCAGCTCTCAGGAGGAGCTTCATCCTTGAAGGCAGAGCTAGGTCCACCTAGGTCCACCGAGCTCCGCCTTCAAGCTAGGTGGAGCGAGCTTGAAGCCTCCAAGCTAGAGCCGAATGGTAGAGCCGAATGGTTGCCATGGGAGATTGAAGAATTTCTCAAACATGCGTGAAAGAATCCCGGCAACACTTCAGGTATGTTTTTGACGAATGACAAAACATTACAGCGGGATGCAACGCTCAGGAAATTCGACATAGCAAAAATACTAGCGGTTTAAATACAGCAGGAAAAAGTGCTGCTGCAAGAAAAGTGTCTTTCTTACAGATGTGGCAGCCATATTGGTTTTTCTCGTAGCTGACGTGACGAGTGGCATGCGTCACTTGTTGGGTGTTTGGCGTCACAAAGAATCCCTCTTGTCATCATACCTGATTAAAGTCAATGAGATAAATATGTAATTTTATAACATCCTTAAACTTGACCGTTGACTCTTGTAGAAACCTGCTGGTGACGCGGATATGAAGAAGAGATCAGAAATTCAAAACAAATTGATTTGTTTTTTAAAGCAGCACAAAACAAAAATAAAATGACTTATTTCTGAGAAAGCTGTTTTTTCTGGACTTTTTTTTTTTCTAAATGCGCTAGAAGAAAGCGTCCTCTGCTTTAAATAGCATGTTTGGTTTTTGAAGCTTGATCCTACGCAGAGAGACGCTTTCCCACAGCATCATGCTGCCACCACCATGTAAGACCATGTCTCCTTCCATAAAGAAAACTTGCGCAACTTCCAACTTTTTGGTCCTTGCACCGGATGTTATTTAGGGGAATCGGTGTGAAAGGGGCACAATGCAGAAGCATGACACACTTTTCAGATCTCTATTTGGGGGGAACGAGGGAAAATTTTCATTTTTGTCTTTAATTTTGTTGTCCTGAATTACTTTTTGTTGGAATATCGTAACATAGAAATGAACTCCGACTGTAACGCGTCAAAATCATGTTTTGTTTTTTTTTTTAAGTTCAAAGCGTGTAAATAGTTTTGTGACACAGTGCATCCTGCAGTTCAGGGATCAGGTAACCTGTCAGGAATCGCTCCTCTCATCTCCTCCGGACTGCAGATTGATAAATGTGTGACTCTGAGGAAAAAGGAAAAAGAAAAAAAAAAAAAAAAACAGGAGAGTGAAAAATCAAATCAGCAGAGTTGAATGTGTCTGTAGTCCTAATGAGCCGTTTATTGAATATTTCGGCGCGGAAACATGTAGTCATTAGTCTCCACGCTCCAAAGAAGCTTCTAAAAAGAAACTTCGGTGTGACTAAAAGAGAGAGAGAGAAAAAAAAATCTAATTACGATACAAGAAACATGGGAATGGCTGCAAAGCATAATCACTGCAATTACTGCTCCCTGGGGTGTGCTGCAGTTACAGTGTGATTGTTTTTTTGGGGGGGGGCCGTGAGAGATTGTGGTTCTATTGGTGCTTAGCGCATTACTGAGACGTTTACGTCGCGTCGCCGGAGGAGGAGCTGAAATTGGGAAAAGATCAGCTGTGGAATGAAGCATCGGTTTATGAGGAAGCGTCTTTACCTGATCAGTCCTGGAAACCAGCCAACCTGCTCTGAACTCACCTCCAAAAAGCGAGAGCAAAAATCCCCGCTGCTGCTCAGGAACGTGAAGCCAGACAGAAAGTTGAAGAGGCTGACAAAGGATTTGAAAGGGCTGGATGAACAACGACCCACATCACACTGGTGCCAAACTTCCAGCCTTACTGAAGCATATTTGTTTTAGAGCGGCCCGGTCGAAGTCCAGACCTGATTCCAGTCGAGCATGTGCGGTGGATAAGCTCAGAATTCAACTTTTTGACCAACAAACTTTACTTGTGGCTGGTAAAATAACCGAGCACGCCGTTTCCAAAGCGGCGCACGGTGGCGGCTGCATCATGCTGCCGGGACGGTTTTCTTCGGCAAGAACAGGGAAGCTCGTCGGAGCTGATGGGAACATTGTACATGACGCTTGTAAATAAACAACATACACATATGTACGTGTTGGAAAATAATGTGCCGCAGTTGTGCGCGACTTTCAAAATGAAAACAGACGGATGTTCACTGCGTGACAAGATGTGAAATTTTGACTTTGGTTCGAAAATAATGAAGGACGGTGAAGTAAAAGTCCTTTTATTTATTTATTTTTTTAAATCTTTTTGCAGCTAAAATCCCTCAAGAAAAAAGAGCCGCGTCACATCTTCAAGTGGCTAGCATGACTATGAAAAACCCATTCTAGTGTAGGCCTCTGGATGAGCCTCTGGATGAGCCTCTCTCAAAGCGAAACCAATTCAGCACAAATTCTTTAAAAGCCCGCTCTTATTATCGGACTCCTTTCTTTTCTTGCTGTTGTGTCGCTCCTGTGAAGCAACGACCTCCTTGCAGGTGCATTTAACAATTGACTCATGCTTGCGTTTCAGTCTGAGCTCCAAAAAAAAAAAAAAAAAAAAACTCAACAAAACAAAAACAAAACAGGAGAAAGAGCATTTGTGGTCAACCCCGGCCTTTAATTAGCATTTGATTGCGCTTTAAAAGCCACTCAAGTGCATTAAAAAGTGATCACGCGGTCAAAACGAAGATTGGCTTCGTTAATAGCGACCGGCGAGGCGAAAGAGAAGAAAAGCGAGCGCGCGTGCGGGGCCTTTTCACGAGGCGGTAAACACCATTCCGCTCGCGCTTCCACGCGGCGAGCCGCCGGGATTTATTTGCGGTCCCCGCGCGCGAGCCCCGTCGACGGCTTCAAAGCGATTTAATATAAGTTAATAAGTTAAAAGGGGTGAGGAGAAGGTGAGTGCTGCTAAAGTGCTCCGCTCTCCTATTCGCCACCAATTTGCCGCCCATAAAGGCGCCAACATGGCGGCGCCGAAGAGACATAAACTACGAGGATACGGGCTCACAAAAGCCTCCCCTCCACTCCTTCCTTCCCTCCCTCGAAGCTCATAATGAAGACCTGTGTGGCACAATAAAGCACCGGGAGGTGAGTGCCAGGCCGGGGGCCCCCCGGAGCCCCAAACACTCTGCGTCTCGATGACGATAAAAGCCGAGATGGAGGCTGGAAATCAGGGGAGAAAGTGGCTCGGCGCGCCTGTTTGTCTTGTTTTCAATGAACGTATTGTTCGTCCGTGGAATTTGAGTTCGCCATTTTTTTTTTTTTTTTTTTGTAATCGTGATTTGCCTCCTCATTGTTCTCGGTGCTCGTGTTCTTCTTCTCTTGTCTTTTTATTTATTTATGTTTTGTCTCGTTCCAGTTCGTTTCCTCTCACTGGCAGCGCTGCAGTATTTCTGTTAGTTGCAGATGGAAAAATACATGTTTTCTCCATTTTTATAAATGTATGTATGTGTGTTTATGTATCTACATATAGATGTGCAGTGCAACAGATTTCAAAGTCCAGATGTTCATGAAAGAGGGATGAGGTGAGATTTTTGCCATTATTTTGGTCATTTCTTGTTAGAAAGAGGTCAAACGTTAAAATGTTAAACATACCAGAGGATCCAAAACCAGCGCAGAACCTCTCTGGTGGATGTCGGTCGCTATAATGTACAGTATAAGTTTAAACTTTTCTCCGTTTGTTCAAGTTTAAATGTACAGTGGAATTTGACGTTGCGGATGTAAATAACATGCCAGTTTCAGAAAAAACTCTGTTTCTTGCTAAAATGAAAAAAAAAAAAAAAAAGATAATTGGTTTTAGGGTAAGAAGTTTTTGGGGGTTTTTCCCCGGCCGTATTAAAATTTGTTTAAATTTTTTAAAAATTTATTTGTTTTTTTCTCCGAAGAGTTTTTAGTGGCTCGCATTTTTTCGACAGTAGGGCGACAGGAAAGGGGGCAAGGAGGGGGGAAGACATGCGGCAAAGGTCGCCGGGCCCGGGAGTCAAACCTGCGACGTCCGCGTCGAGGACTGAGGCCTCCAAACGTGGGGCATGCTAACCCCCTCAGCACGCCCCCAAAATGTATTTATTTCCCAAAACTGCAACGGAAACGCTTCCTTTCGCGTCACAAGAGTCATTCGACCAAAGAACGGATGTTGCCAGTGGCGTGAACCACGAAGAAGAAGAAGACAACAGGAAGTAGTTGGAGGATGATGGCGCGGCACCATTTTTAAGGAGTTATTGCGCAAACAAACTTATTCGTTTGTGATTTTTAATTGGGTTACTTATTCAACGGAAACACTGCAATTGCAAAATTGTGTTTTATGTGTTTTGGGGTTTTTTTTTACATTGGGGGAATATTGACACAGTTCTGCATCAAATACAGTCAGGTCATTTAAAATGCACAACAGCCTTTTAGTTTAATGATTAACTTCTTGAATGTGGGTTTGTCAATGACTCTTTTTCCTGGACTAAAACCGAGACCAGACTAAATAAAAAAAAACCCACGCCATGTGAGCAGAACTACGATTGACCTTTTCGCCTTCAAATGAAAAGATGACAAAGCTAGAGCCGGACCGAAAGCGTTGTAGCTAACGGCTAAGACCAAGGAGGCTGGATTCACACGAGGAAAAACAAGATGGCCGCTGGTGTCGATTCAATATTGGGACATGGCCGACACAAACCCAATGGCTTCGTTCATTTCCTAGAGCTGCAGACACGCTACTGGCTCTGAAGAGGCTCAGAAAGTCGACGTCGCCATTCGCCGCTCCTCCTCCTGCTCGAGGAGAAACTCAACTGAAGGGGAATCCAAGTGAACGGGAGAAACCTCGGACTGACTGTGAACTGAGGTTTTAATCAAGCCGCCAGGGAAGGAAATGGCCGCCGCGTTGGCTGCGACTTTATGGGATCAGTCGTTGCAGATGGATGGAACGTATTGATGATCAAATCCTATTTGGACGTCACAAAAATGTTTTCCGAAACACATATTCATGGATATTTACAGTGTTGGTGATTTGCAGAGGGGTTTGCTTGTTTGCCTCCTGTGTGTCTGAATGCTGCTCTATAGAAGCTGTGATCTGCAGCCTCCTCTCATCTGAATGCAAATTCACCATTTAAAATCCTCCCCTCTGCCACCTGGGGAGGAATCTGAAGCCACAGATGCAGGGAGGATCGGGGCCCGGCCTCCCTCTCTCCTGCCTCTGTCGCAACTGAAGGGCCCCTTAATTAACCCCGGCACCGGTGCCGAGGAGCCCGGACCGGTGCCGGTCCGGCGGACCCAGCCGCTCCCAGATTTAAATGCGCATCTCATTTTCACGCCGCTGAGCGCGGAGAGCCGCTGATCTCTTCAGCGCGGCCCCGAGTCCAGCCTGTAATCCCCTGAGAGGAGGGGACTTTTTTTTTTTTTTTTTTTTTTTTTTTTAAGGGGGGCCCCCCCCCCTCTTTTTTTTTGGGGGGGGGGTATGTGGGAGGGTGGGGGGGGAGGGGGGGGGAGTTAAATGCTTTGGAAGGGTCCTTTTGTTTGCGCCACGCACACGGCGCAGAGCCATTGACGCGGCCCAAATGGAAAGTGACTGGCCTTTAATTGCTGCGCTCTGTGCGCGGTTGTCATATGGAAGTGTTTGAATAGAGAGCCGTGCGCGGCACTTCAGCCCGAAGTCCGCCGGCGGCGCGGAGGCCTGGAGGGCAGCAGGGATTACATAAATGGACTCAATCGGCCAATTAGCACTCCGGAGCGGCTCCGGGGACCTGCTGGTTAACATTTGAAAGGGGCTTTAGGGCCCGGGCCGCTCGTGGGGGCCACCTTTGTCACATTTCTTAATAACAGATGTGTCATAATACAGAGGGATTACACCAGAGGAGCTTGTAATCTTGTTATCTTGAGCTTCCCCCCCTCCTCCTCCTCCTCCTCCTCCTCCTCCTCCTCCTTTTTCTTCTTCTTCTTCTTTTCTTTCTTCACGTGCAACTGATCCCCCCCACCCCACCTCCCGCACACACACGCAGACACACACACACACGCAGACACACACACACACACACACACACACACCGCTCCTCCACCTCCTCCTGTTTGGATATGAGTCAATTGTTCCATTTTGTTTCATTTCTCATTGGAGATGATTTCAGGAGCTGACAAGGTTACACGCTGCATTTGTTTGAGTGTTGGCCCCCCCTCCTCCTCCCCCTCCTCCTGCCCCTCTAATCAGCGCGTTTCCAATTGCGTGATTTATGTTCGGCGTCCAAAAAACTGCGCGCTCGGCGATGATTACGGGGGCCGATGGCGCAGCGCAGTTTTTTTTTTTTTTTTTTTTTTTTGGGGGGGGGGGGGGGGGTGATGTCTGCTTTGCGGGCGAAGTGGGGAGTAAATGGGCGTTTTATTTATCACCGGTGCCACAGACCCCCGGAGCGGAAGAGCGCCCACCCAAATTGAAATATAGCGGAGTTTACTCTCCTGATTAGGGTCTCTCTCTCTCTCTCTCTCTCTCTCTCTGTCTCTCTGTTTCTCTCTGTCTCTCTGTTTCTCTCTGTCTCTGTTTCTCTCTGTTTCTCTCTCTCAAGGCCGTCATCGCCGCGGCGCTCTGACGCCTAATTGTGCCTGGATTAATGCGGCCGGAAGTGACAGCGGAGCTTCCGGGGCCGGTTCAGCCCGCTCTGCAGGGACCTGAATGCGTCTAAAACCACAATTGAGTCATCAACTGTAATGCAAAAAGTAGATTTATTTACTTATTCATTATTGATTATAGAAATCACAGTATTTGCTGTGTTCATTCGTTTGCTCTCTCTTTGGGATCAATAAAGTATTTTTGAAATTTTTGAAAATGTCCCACTTCAAGATAATTAGTGTCGATGAGTCCAACTTAAAAAAAAAAAACCCAAACAGTTCATTTGTCAGGCGTAATCCAATTTTTTTTTTGTCAAACTTCCTTTAGTTACGTTTGTTCAACACGACAAAGTAATGCATTCAATGCGATTGCTTGCAACGCAGCATATTTAACATGGGTCGCCTGCTTTCTTTTCGCAGTGTGCCCTCCTCGAAAGATGCTTACGCTGCAAAAAGTCGCCTTTCAGAAGCAAAAAGGAGGAAGAGCCCAAATGCTGGGTTCAAATCGCTTGAAATAAGGAAACGAATGCAACAGAATCGGACGAGGCTTATGGGAGGTGAGCTGTTTTGCCTCTAGCATGTTTTTCCCCCTGCAATTGAATCCATCCGTCTCCCTAGCAACCCCAACCGGCTGCCTCCAAAATGCATCCCACAGCATGCTGCTGCCACCACCGTGTTCTACTTATGGGAAACGCGCGCAAAGGGTGAGTTACAGCGTCTGTTTTTGGCCTAATGCAGCGTTATTTTCTGACTTCAGAACACTTCCTTCCGCACGTCTGCTTTGTGCCTTCCATGGATTGTGTTGAACTTTAACCTCATGACTTCTAAATAGATCTTGTAGGGTACGTAAAAAAAAAAAAAAAAAAAAACCACACATTTTGAGTTGAAGTTTAGAAATGCTCAGAAGCGATGCTGATTCAGTCGCAGTCCAACGAGAAGATTTTCATATGCAGTCAGGAAATGTTATTTTTTTATGCTACTTGTTCTATTAATGCAAGATTATGTAAGATTTTTTTAATTTTATTTTTATGTGTATTTCTGTTGCTTTTATTCTTTCTGATTCCATTTTAAACACAAAAACCATGTCATATCGCTTTTTAAATCTAGGGAGAAAAAAGTCAAGCTTAGGCTCAGAGGGATTGCTGATATTTGCTTAGTTTTTTTTTTCAGACTACTTTAAACTACTCGACTACTTTAATTCCTTGAAGAATGAATCAAAGAAATGATGTGTTTTCCAGGCAAACTGGGCCATTTTATAGCATAATTATCTTAAGTTGTTATAAAAATGGTATGTACATTTCAAATATGACTTGAAGAAATTTTACTTCTTCATTTAACGCCTCGAAATCGGGCCTCTATTTCTAATCTTTCTGAAATTCCTCCCTCAGGAATTTATCCCAACATGGCTCCTCTATTAACCCTTTAACAACGTTCTTGCACGGTTCCACCAGCTGTTTGCTAACTGCTGCCGGCTAGTCTGATGGAGCTGAGTGGAGGAGCCAGAGGAGAGGAGGAAACTCAGGAGCTTAGAAACCGCAGCTGGAAGGCGGAGCTACGTCTCAAAGGCGGAGCTACGTCTCAAAGGCGGAGCTATGTCTCGAAGGCGGAGCTAGGTTCCACCCAAACGTTTTGCACAGCTGAACGGTTGCCACGGGAGATTACAAGAATTTCTCAAACACATATGAAAGAATCAAGACAGTGCTCCAGGTAAGCTATTGATGAGGGTCCGACATTATGACAAGATGCACAGCTAATGAAAAAATGTGATTTTACATTATACTCTCCCTCTGATAATGAAAGTTAAAAACAAGAAAAAAAACCTTGTTTGTACCCCCCAAAAAATCATTTCCAATTTGAGACGGTGCATTTATAATCAGCTTTGAACAGCTTTAGCTAATAGCCACACATATAAAAAAAAAAAACTTTCCATAAAGCTTTGAAGGCCTAATTACATTCTCACGATTGTTTACTTAAGCTTTTAAATTTTAAACATTTTTTGTTTCTCCTGCCACTTGTGAAAAGACGGAAAAGGCTGCGTCACAACAGAAAAAAAGCTCGCTCTTCCTCACCTCAGCTGAGCAGCACAACAAATAAATAAATAAATAAATAAATAAAAATCAAATGAAAACAGTTTGCATCCTTTCACCTGAGAGTTAGCATCAACCCTCCGGCGGCAGCAGCAGCAGCAGCCAGTGACCTTTCCTATAATTCATCATGCGGCGCCGTGACACGGGGGCCCTTCACAGCCCGATAATTTGATTACTATAACATCTGTAACATCAATAATGTCCGATGAGATTGTTTTGCGCAACCAAACATGCAGAGGCCATAAAGGGATGTAGTGACATTTAGGCGCGTGCAGCCAGCGTGGCTCCCAGAGAGCAGGATGCTGCTGCTGCTGCTGCTTTTGATGCTGCTGCTGCTGCTGCTGGCGCTGATGATCCTGATTTATGGTCTGAAAAGGTTTTTTTTAGAGCCTCCCTACTTTGTGCTCTGGGCATCAACGACGGCAGAGAGGCTAAAGGACGCAGCTCCACTCAAGGTCTCTGCTCACCCTTGTTGTGACTCAACATGCCGCCTTGCAAAAAGTATTCAAACCCCTTGAAGAACCCGCAGGATTGTCCGCGTCTCGTGTTTGGGTCTCGTGCGGCAGAACCAACGCGTGAACCGGTGGGAGGGAAAGAAGGCCAAGAATACGTCCAATTATCCAAAATCGAGAGTTTCTCTTGTCGTAATTTTCCAGTCAGATTCGCATGCATATTTGGACTTTGACTGGACCATTCTACCGCTACCGTTCCACTAAGTCTCTGGCTGAATGTTTGGGGTTGTTGTCTTGCTGGAAGACAGACCGTCAACTAGTGGAAAGTCTTTCGAATCATCTCACAGGCTTTCTCGCAGGTTCGTCCTGTATCTAGCGCCCCCTGCCATCACTTTGTCGAGTTTCGTGTCGTCTGGCCCATCACCAGTTGACCTGTCGACTCATTGTCCCCACCTCGGCTGTGACTCTCCAGTCCGTTGCAGATTAAGGTCAGGGACATTTCAAACTTCACACCGTTCTCCCTTGGTCTTCACTAACCTGCTTGTTTCCTACAGAGGCTCACAAACTTTGCAGCCCGTCGCCCTTCATGAATAGCAATGCTTTAATTGGATATTTTTTGGGAGGTGAATTTAGCACGTTTATGTTGAATCATTTCATAGAATAGTTATTCGTTCAGTTTGCAACCCATTCTGGCCCTCCGATGCACGGTAGAGGTCACGTTATGATGATTCCGAAAAATAACTGTTGTGACTTAAAGTTGAGAACCAAACGTGTGTGAAACCGCAAACAAAGCACCTGGACATTCTGCCTGTTGCCGTAAGCAACGCACCGATTCATCGCGTGACGAGTTAAAATGAACTCAAATCATTTCGGTTCGCATGAAAACTGGGTGAAAAAAGTCTGACCCCCTTTTTTCTTTTTCTTTTTTTTTTTTTTTTGAAGAACAATTTTATTTAGGGGCTACATAATTCGTTTTAATTGTTTTGTTTATTCATTTTGGATATTTGAAATGTCTTCCAGCTCCAGTGTTAAATGTTCGTTAGAATTGAACATTTATTGGTCTTTGTGAGTGTGGCCTTGCGTTGTTATGCAATAGATGACTTGAAAATGGTCTCAAAATTACAATATTATCATTTACGCAATAACCTTTGGGACGATGTATCGTTTTTATTTTCGTATCGGTCTAGTTTACCGTCACAAAATCGAGGGACAGTTGAGTTAATCGGGAGTGAAAACTTTTGCAAGGCCCTCTGTTTCTGTGTGTGTGTGTGAGAGCGAGAGAGAGAGAGAGGAAAGGATCAAGAGGATATAAATGTTTCGCTTAACCAGAGGAAACACTGCGCCCGCTCACCGATCGTCGGATCCATTAAGCTAATTTATTAAATGCAATTTGCCGTGTGTCATTGAGCTGACTAATGCTGGGGAGAGCTGAAAACGGGGCGACGGAGGGGCCAATGGGCGGGACGGCGGGGACACGGGGCCCTGACATGCGGAATTAGAGAGGAATTAGGGGACTTATTGAGGAGGTGGGTCCAAGACAAACAGCGACTGACTGACTGACAGACAGACAGACGCAGGGAGGGAGGGAGAGACTCGTCGCCATCGGTGGACTCCTGCACTTAATTGTTGAGTTTTCATGTCCAATAAAGCCCGATTAGCACTTCTCTCTCTCTGGAAACTCACATACTGGAGCTCCTTCTGCAGGTGGATTTCATAGCATCCCTTCCTGTTCCTGCTCTGCAGGTGCCACGTTCATTTCCCTCCCCTCTTCTAATTCCGCTTTAATTTCAAATCCACATCCAGCGTTTTTCTTCTTCTTCTTCTTCTTCCTCTCTCTCTCTTTTTTTTTGTATCCCTCGAGTCTTTGCTGCTAATGTTACATTACATTACAAGACTGATGCCTCATCATCTTCAGCATTACTGTGAATGGGAAAACTGCTCAGAGAAGAAGAAAGTCCAATTCGCTGGAGGAACCAAAACAGAAAAGGAGAGAGAGAGAGAAGGGGATTCGTGCGCCATGGTTATTAGCTTGGGTGATTTATTTTGTGTATGTCAGAAAACAAGAAGAGCAGAAAAAGAGAAGAACGGCCCGCATAGGCTTTCTTTTCCATTACCAAACATTACAACCTTATTTCCATCACTGCACCGTTAAGTAATTTGCGGGAGGAGGAGGAGGAGGAGGAGGAGGGGCGGGGAGCCTGAAGGCCTCCTCGCTGCGTGTGTTTAAACCCATTACTTTGGCTTTTAATCAAACGCCGCGCTCATGTCAAAACGCACTATTTTCTCCATGCGTCTCTCCTCCCGCGGTTCCAGTTCACCGGGTGACCTTGGGAATGTTTGCTCTCCTAAACGCACGCCGATACACCTCCTCCCCCCTGCCCCCTTCCCCACCAATCTTCCACCTCCTCCTCCACCAGTCTCAGCCTTCGGAGCTCCGGGCGGCCCTCATCCATTCCCGGCCGGACAAGTTCGCGTCACCGGTCTCGATCCTCCCGGTTCGAAAGGTGATCGCGGTGTTCGAGGCTCGAATCAAAAGTATCGACGCGTCGATACTTTTGAGTGCGAGTGGCTTCAAATGACGGATGGCATTAATTTGTGTCGTTTAGCGATTGAATGAGCTGAAAAAAGGCCCGCAGTCGGGTTTGTCCGCGACTGCTCATCCGCGCTGATGTGAGGAAGCGACGGCGGATCTCACCGGCCGGTGCTACCTCTACCAGAGAGAGAGAGAGAGAAATTAAGCACATCGTCGAAAGCTTCGCGAGTCCTGATTAGTCCGAAGGATTAAATTAATATCATCCAGTAATTGTTTTACCGTCATCGCGTCAGGCTCACATTAAGGTCTGTTGCTTCAATTACTCTCCTGATCAGCAGGTTTAACCGGCGGGTTCAGGCGCGAGGGAAAGCGCGCGGCCGTCACGTGGCGAGGTAAACCGAGAGTACGTGCGTGCGTGCGTGCGCGCGGAAGGAAGGAAGGAAGGAAGGAAGGAAGGAAGGAAGGAAGGATGGAAGGAAGGAAGGAAGGAAGGAA
>VMRN01000062.1:2243573-2266742 GCA_010277015.1 Poeciliopsis turrubarensis
GAAGGAAGGAAGGAAGGAAGGAAGGAAGGAAGGAAGGAAGGAAGGAAAGCTAGTGTTGAAGGAAAGGAGAGATGCGACGTGATTTATCGCGATGGGAGCCTTGTTTTTGTTTTTTGTTTTTTTTTTTTTGGTTTTTTTTTTCCGGCGGCGCGCGCGGCCTGTCCCGGCGCATTTCGCTCGAGCCATCAGCCGTGATTAAACACCTGCTTTTGCTGGGGGAACAAAGCGCGCTAATCCAATATGTATTTCTGACATCTTAAAATATCAGCCGGGTCCCCTGACATCACGAGCCCCCCCCCCCCTCTCTTTTTTTTCTGGATTTCTAACGCATATTTTTCTAATTTATGGGCGGACTATAAATCAAAATTAAGCCGTCGGACAACGAAATATACATCAGTGAGGAGGAGGAGGAGGAGGAGGAAGGGGGTTCGACTAGAAGGAGGCGCACGTGCCCTCGCATGTCCTCCCTCCACGTTTCTCTTGCTCGTCTCTCCTCCTGTTCGGGATGTCTCTATGCGCACGGTTCTGTTTCACCGCAGCCGCTTTGCAGCCATTCGAAAAGCCCCAAATGTTCATTTATAGCCCTGCAAATCGAATCAGCCGCTCCTGATAACTCGCTCATTTGCGCCCCTTAGCGCGCGCTCTGCCGATTAGACGCAGCCGAGTCGCACCAGGACGGGAGCGCTTCCGCGATCAGCCGGGATCCGCATCCACTTCCCGCCTGCAATCGCCGAAATATGGTACACAATGTGATTTTTTTTCATTATTATTTTTTTTATTTTTGCAAAAGGGACAAGTTCTGAACAGCAGCAGTAATTTTGTCCATCCTGACATATTTAATGATTCACTGTTTTCTTTGCAGCTTCCCTTGTTTGTATTTCACAAACAAATGTCAGCACCCAACGGGCGCCAGAAAACAACAGCAAACAAAACAAAACAAATAAAAGTATCGTTATAATGAATGTGGTTAAAATGACGCAAAAAATAAGTGACGTATTGATCTCCATGATACATGTTATTGATATTTTATTATCCCGCGACAGTAAAAGATAAAAAGGGCTACAATCAGTTTTTTTTTTTTTTTTTTTTTCTGTGTGGCAGCTCTCGGAAACAAAACAAGACTTTTGAAGCGGGAATTGCCAGAAAAATAAATTGACTACAAAAGAGTAGAAATTAAAAGCAGAAATAGAAACTAAAACTTGTAAAACTTGAAAAAAAAAAATCGCCTAAACTACAAGGAGGTCATGCGACTTTATGGCTCAGTCAAATAATATCTCCATGCGGAAAACACTCGCAATTATTGCTGTTTGATCAGGGGTCGCAGTCGAGTCTTTGCAACAAACAAGAAAAATAAACCGAACGTTTGAGTTGATCATTTTTGCTTCAACGTTCTTGTTTGTGTTGTTTCTGATTTAAAGGTATTACCCTCTCTTGACAGACTACGGCCTCCTGGAAACACAATTTGCTCTAAGCGACCGACGACTCATGAGTATTAACTAAAGTCATGGAAACGAATTTCTTACTCTACGCTGGTGGATTGTGAAAAGGAAAACCTGCTCAGTGGTTGTCAAACTGTCACAAAGAACAACGCCCGGGCAGCGGACATTTTGTACCCGCCAGCCCAACAATTCAAATCAGCGATCTTGAGTCGCTGATTCAAGAGGAAATCGGTGAATCAAATTGATACGAAATGACTATGTGGACCAAATTGTACCATTTGGTACGAAATGACCGGCCCTGACCTGACCGGTTTGTTTAGTATACGACACGGAGGAAGGTAGGGGTTGGGCGATACGGGCTTCGAATTATATCACAATATTTCGTAGAATTATTGTGACGATAAAAATGGTGACTGAAAAACAATTAATACATCGTTTTTTTAGGCGACTGCGTGACTGAAGGCCCCAGCATTATTAACCCCACAAGCACAAATCCTGCCCCTGAAAAGCATCGTCATTAGAAACAGGCATAGAGAAGTTTCATTTAGATCACTAAAACTGAAAAACCAAAACGACATTCATTTTGGGATTTTGTGACATTTTTATTTGATTTGATTAGTTCTGTATTCTCCCTTTCCACTGATTTGTAGTAAATTAAAGGTTTATACCAACATACTATTATATTTTTTGCCACGAGTACAAGGATTCCAAACAAATACCGTTTGTCTTTACTTAAATCACTCGGGAGTATTCCCAGAACAAAGACAAGGGGCTTCCATTCAATATAAATGTGTAAAATATTTAACATTTTCTCTCTTAATTCCTTCCCAAAATGTTTTAATCTTTGTGGAATCCCAATCCTGACATTTATTGATACTGTAGTTGAACAAACAGAACATCGATAAACAGTAAAAAAAAAAAGAAAAAAAAAACACATTCCCAATTTTTTTAAAGCCTCATTAATTAAAGTTTAAAGCGTCAACGATAAATTGAAATTCTTATCACGATAAATGATAAGCGATACGATAAATGCCGATCCCGAGAGGAATGTATCCCAAAGCAACTCTTGTGCACAAAAGTGACTTTCCCAGAAGTCATTTTGTTTTCTCATATTTATTTTTAAAGCAGCAGGAAACAATTCAACCATATTCCACTCTTTTTTTTTTTTTTTTTTTTTTCTTTAAAAAAAAGGAAAAATCAGTTTTCCTTTTCACATTTCTCCGTTTTTCCGGTGTTTTGCTGAACATGCGCCCCCTCTTTCTTGCACCCCCTTCTTCTTCTTCTTCTTCCCTGGCATGATGCTCATTGTATGTGACTCTTCAATTTTGCTGCTTCCCTGCATTTACAGCACATCTCTGCCTTGCTGTATCACCGCGCTATGAACTATCTCGACAACCGGTGTTTGCACCAGGTAATGGATTGTTTTTTTGTATCCACTGGAGCCCACCCCAACCCCCCCGCTCTTACCCCCTGCTATTCTGCTGAGAGACCATCTTTACCACAAATATAAAAAAAGAAGAAAGAAAGGGGGGGGGAGGGACGCTCCATAAAAGCACAAACATTATTCCATTTGTTCATTTTTGCTGCAGGGATCCACGCCCTTTTTGTCCCGTCCTCAGTGGCGTTGTGTGGAAGATTAGAGTCATGATTCGAACACAACAATGACCCATTACAGGATAACGGAGAAACTAACCCACATAATTGTTTATAGTGGCCCTAATTAATGCTCTAATGACTGCATTTCATGCCTCCTAATGAAAATAAAGTATATTTCCAAGCATATAAAGTTGGTGACCGGCGGGGCGGCAAATTGTCGTAATGTCGTCTTATTGATATTTATGTAAATAAGCGAGTTTCTCCAATCAGACCGTTTTGAATCAGGTGAAAAAAAACATAAATAAAAAAATAATAATAATAATAAAATAAAAAAAATAAAAAAACAAAACATTTTGGATTCACAGCAGAGAATGAGCGCGGCATTAATTCCAACAGCGCGGCCAGCGCACTCAGAGCCGAGGACGGATCGGCCAATTTGCATGTAAAGTGACTCTGTCAAACATGTTTTGCTAATGCGTTTATGAATGTTATTCGAGCATTAGCCTCACTCGTAAAGACCGATATTTATTTATTTATTTTTATTTATTTATTTATTTATTTTTTGTTTTCATTCCGAGGGGGATTGCATAAGGATCTGCATAAAAAAAAAAATAAAAAAAATAGACGTTAATTAAAAAGAGGAGTGAAAAATGCAGACGTTCTCATCCACTCAGCGACTTTTATGTCAGACAGCATTTTTTTTTTTTTTAATGGCGACGTCAGTGTCCGGAGAATGAATGGCTGCTTTTACAAACACCTTCATCTCCCTGACAAATTGGTTTCTTCTAGCACCATCACACATGTTTGTGATGGTGCCCACTTTTTTTTAGTCTGCCATGCCGGGCTTGTCTCATATGATTCACTTTCCTTTGTTTTTGGCCTAATTGTAAATATTGTAAAATGCTTCTGATACTGAATTGTTTGAGTACTCCGGTTCAGAGCGTGATCGGGTGAGAAGGCCACGTGTTGACGATCGCATCGATCGATTGGACTCCGCGGTTACTGGGGATGAATTTTGAAAGCCAAGTTTAGTTTCACTAGCGACGGCCGGGCCTGATCACCGACTGAGCTGTAGAATCAAGATATAGAAGCTGTCTGTCAACACGAAGTGGGTCAAAGGGTATCGAGCAAGCAGATCAGCTTTTCACAAATTGAGGGAAGGGAAAAATAATACGTAGTTCTGTCACAATAGAAAATTGTTCTGGACGATAAATTGTCCCAGAAGTTATTGTGATAAATTGTAATATTGTTGTTTTGAGGCAATTTTTAACCAATGCAACAGTAATTGCGTTACTACATGAGAACATATCCTCAAAGATCAATAAACGCTAAACTCTACTGAATGTTTAACAATGAAACTGGAAGACATTTTAAATATCCAAAATAATTTAAGAAAACAATCAATAAAGTAACTTATCCGTTGTTTATTATTATTATTATTATTATTATTATTATTATTTATTAATCCCTGTAAACAAAATTGTCCTTAAAAAAGTGCTAGTTGAGACCAAAACACCAGAGTGAAGACTTTTGCCAGGCAGTTTTTGTAGAAAGAGAAAAACAATAAATCACCCCAATGGAAATGAGTGAATTTGTTTTAATTTATCATGCGATTAATTGACTTACAGCAGCATTGTCTCGGTCGACAAACTTTGTGGTGGAAGTCTCAAAGTGTGCATCTAATTTGTTTGAACTGGACAACGTGTTGCAAATGTTCTCCATTAGCAATCCTGAAAGAAAATACCTTCTCGTCCGTTTGCGGTGATGAAGCAATACCATAATTGAAATCCTCGCAGAAGTGCTCCTCAAAGTCCGGGCTTAAATCTCATTCAGATTCTTTGACACGACCTTCAACAAAGTTACAAATTCAAAAACTTTACAAATTCATTTTGATTAAGGAGACATGAGTCGGCTGGTCTCTCTTCTGACCTTTATTTTGAAGAACCAAAACCGGGAGGTTCATGTTCCGCCGTTACGTCCTTTGTACCTCTACCATCTTTGCACATCTGGAGAACTTTTCCCACAATTTTCTCTCTCAAATAGCTCCGTCTCAGTCAGACTGGACGGGGAGCCCAGATTTAAAAATAAAATAAATGAAAAAACCTTACCACAGATCGTGGATTGTGGCTCCATCTGTATTCAAGGGGGAAGAATAAAAGTCACTGTGAAACATTCCAGAGTTTTATTTGTGAGACAAAAGAAAAAAAATTAATCCTTCCTTTCAGTTAGGCAACACTTTACGTTAGTCTATCGCGTAAAAGTCAAATAAAACATACAGAGGTTTATCGTCATAATATGACTAAATGAGTAAGAATGTAAGTTATGTTAACATCTTTGATGCAAATTTTGTTCTTTCGTTGTAAATGACGTGCCGTTTGACCTGCAGTGTGCTTAGCTGCATGACTTCAGAACGCTGCAACGACACCATGAGCTGCTGCAAGACAAACACGGGCTTAAAAATAGAAAACAACACCAGTAATTATGATAAAGGACAGAATAAAACTTTATCCCACATGACAGGAACGATCCCTTCCAGTCGGCGGAAACTGTGAAACCCACATTAACCAGCGATGCTCTGACATGCGTGAAGTTCCCTCCAGCTCGCCGTCACAGCGAGACCTTATGCAAGCTGTAAATTAGAGGGCGAACAGCACGCCTCCAACTCTCTGAGAGGGAGCCTTGATTACGTTCTTGAACTTGTGCTAAAAATTCTCGGCTGCACGTTTTCCTTAATTCGCTGCAGGAGGAACGTTGCACAACAAATGCCGCGTCTATTTATGTCGCAGGGAACGAAGGCGGCGCTTTTCTCGGCGCGACCCGGTGGCGGCTGGAGCTCGAGAAATCGCACTCACCCCGACGCAGACGTGACATTTACACGCTTTGCCACACGTTGCTGAAGATCCTGTAGTTTTAAAATGCAAGAGAAGACCAGGACATTTATTACTGTGAATTCCACTTTAAAGGAAAAAAAAAATGGCTATTTTGTTGGCTTAGATACAAATCTCCTTCATAAACATGCTGTAAATTAGGAATAGGGTTATTTATTCATAACCCTATTCACAGTTTACTGCTATAGTAAACTGAAAGTAGTTGCAAAATCCGACCTTCATTTCTTTAGATCAACTCTAGAAATAATTGTTTTAATCTGAATCAGTAGAGCCAGACTGATGAGAACAGTTCCTCTAAAACAAAACAGGAACTCAGGTTCTTGCAATGTCCCCATAAGTTGCCCCAAAGCAGCATTGGGTCAGTGTAGTAGCCACGCCCACTTCAAATTTCAGCCCAATCACACAACATTTATCAGACGGCACGTATGGAAAAAGTTCTGCCCGGAATACGTCAAGAACTCTGAAATCAGAGTCTATGTATGCAATAGTATTTGCAGTTAGGCCATCAAAATTGCAAACCGGACGATAAATTGTCCCAGTAATGTCTGCGATGCACGATGATGATGTTGTATCGAGAGCTGCAGGGCCCTCTGTCACACTTTGAGTCGCGTCCTCACATCTGAAACCGCTAGTAGCTTGCAAATGCACCTCAGTGTGTGTTTAAAGGTGATCCTCGTGGAGGATTTCTAGCCTTTCCACAAATGAGCGAGGCCTTCCGTGCAAACCCTCCGCGTGTACGGCGATTGGTACCTGCCAAGTCATTAACGCGCACAGATATGGTACAGATATGAATCTGTGCGAGAGAAGCGAGAAGAGCACAGGGGAGAAGATTTTCCATTTTGTGTTTCGCTCCAGTTCTGCCTCCCCACCCTCGTCCCCCGAACACCCCCTCCTGCCGAGGATCCAATCAATCTGCCAGCTATTAAGTTTGTTAATTGATAATGCATACTAATTAGGCTGTGCGCAGTTACTTTGGAGACTCTGAGGAGGTAATTGTAGGCACAAGTCCAAATGGAGTTTAAAACAGTCTGTGCCAGGTAAAAATTCATTAGGCGGATAGATTGGAGAGGACGAGGGAGAGGGAGGAGGCGCGGAGGCAGAACAGGTGGAGGTGGGTGGGGTGTCGATGCTAATGCCAGTCCGTGGAGACGTTTCCGCCTTTGATCCAATCATTGTTTCCTTACTGTGGCGGCTGCCCGCTTGTGGAGGAATTTGTTGTTCCGTAAACTTCCTCTCCCTTCAGCGGCGAGGTCACCGAGTTGAGTTGAGTTGATGTTACTTTTCTGCAGGGCATGAAGCTCTGAGTGTTTCTCTGTTTGGTCACAAATCTGGCAGCATGTGACTATATGTCTCCTCCCCCAACTCCTGACCAAACACAACCAGTCAGAGTCAGGAGGAGGGTCTCAGCGCTGTCAATCATCCTCATGTAAGCTGCTACGTGTGTTGATGGTGGAGAAACAACTTAGAGCTTGAGGAAAACTGTTTATCCGCCGTCGACGGAAGCCATGCTAACTAATGTAAGATAGAGGAACTTGATTTTTTTTTTCACATCATCAGTCTCATACCATGACGTCACAACATGGTGACAGTTTCGACAAATATGTGAAGAAAGTATGTTTTTTTTTTATCAAAGTTTCATACTGCGGCTTTAACAAAGAAGTGAAATGAAAGATGCTGTTTTTGCCACGGCTGGATTTAGACGGATAAGGGCCCCTTATATTATATATAAATGTTCACTATAAACTACACAACGTTTCGCTGTGCGTTGAAATCTGTTATAAAACATAGACCGTGTATGTTGTGCATGTTAATTGTAATTCCTTTAAATTTTGTCCATCAGCCTTGCTGGGGAACTACAGATGAAAATTAGCTTCTTTGGCTACATCTGGCATATTTGTGCGACGCATTCGTGTCGCTTAATCTGCATTGTCATCTTTGTGAAATAGAATTGGCAAATGTCAAACACTTCTGAGGGCTACTAATCCTTTGGTTCAGTTTGCACGGCGTAACTTTCTTCGGGTCCTCCGCCGCCTCCTCGTCTCCCGCCGCCTTTAAAGCCTGCGTGATTGACACGCGTTTAACATAATGAGACCTATCTTCGGGATCCGAGCGTGACAGCTGGGAGTCAAAGGGCCCGGCTGCTAATTGAGACGGTTGCGGCGTGTTTACCGTCCCCCTTTCGGTGTCAGCCCGATGACCCTTTGAACTGTCTGTCAGCCGGCTCGACAAATGAATGTGTCCCTCGCCGCGAGAGGCACGCCGTGGGGATCGTGTCAAAAGCGTGTTTTACAGCTCGTCTCAGTGTCTTTGTCACTGAGACGGAGTGACAGAGATATATACTGTGCAGGAGTGGAAATAGACTTGACTTAGAAGTGTCTGCAAATCCCTTAAGTAGCCGGGAGATTGAAGAGAGGGGAATTGTGTTGCCATGGAGGAAGATGTGAACCGAAACTGTGGGCCTGTTGCCGATATCAAGGTAGACAAAGGTTTTAACCCGTTCCAAGTCGAGACGTTTTTGCTGCCAGCGACTGCGCCGCTGTGCAGTGGAACTTTGTTTTAGTTTCGTCGCATCTTTGCTGTGACTGCACAGGCAGGGGTGAATCCAAAAGGGCCGACGCAAAATCACAAGGCGGTTCAGAGCAGCACAGCAGTGGTTTACGGGTGTTCACACGTATGCAATTATTTTATCACAGGTTTTTTATGTTTACACAAATATTTTTAGCTTTTTTTCAACTGGTTCATTCAGAAACCAGCTGAGTGGCCGTTCAGACCTGATAGTCCGGTAGAGTCGGTTCGACTGGGGACCAAAGGTGTCAACGTCGTTGCATTTTCGGCTGCTGTGGTTCCCTTTGGTTTGTGTGTCAAACCACACAAACCCTTTGAAAAACACTTCCCCTTCCTGCCTGTGGTGGCGCTGCACCAAGAACCACTTCAGGAAAACTTCTGCAGATGGGAGACAGAGCATGACTTCCTTTCTCATCAAATGTAAATAAAAAATGTAAACTAAAAGGCTGTTTGCAGTTTTAGGACCTCCAGTCCAGCAGGGGGCCTCACTGTAGCGGCAAGGTGAGCTTATACTTCGACTTCGCTCCGCATTTTTTGAGGTTTTTGTTCAAGTTTGTGTGTGACTGTCAGGACACACTTCTGAGCCAAACTGAGACAAATCCGAAAACATGAACCAAACCCAGAAGCAGAGCTGACCAGATGTCTTCTACTTTTTTTTTTTTTTTTTCATTCGTTCTGTTTCTTTTTTTCTCCTTTCTTTTTCTTTTAGCATCCCTTCTTCCACCAACCTCACAGCTGACAAAGTGAATTAAGGATTCCGCAGCTGTAATATGAAAAAGCAGAACAATTTCTACCACCTCAAAGTTGATGACGAGAGACCGCAAACCCAACAAATTGCCGTGATGTTCTGCTGCTGTCATTATTTATCCAGCAACATGCTCCATTATAAGTATCGCCGGTCGCGTTTCGCGGATTTGATCATAATTTTACTTGCAATGTGAACCTATCCTTCACTCTTTCCCCTCCTCCTCCTCCCCCTCCTCTTCCTCCCTCTGGTCACTTCTTAAATAATCTCTCTCTTTTTCCCAGAGTCTGCTTCTCCATCTCACAGTTTTTGTTTGTTTGCCTCTCACCTCCCGGGACACCCGGAGACAGACAGCCTTGCCAGATTCATTTTCTGATCAAAGCTGTTTGATTTGGTCAATTTTGCCACATTGGAGACGTTCTCTATTACGGAGATAAATAGCCTCGGGCTAACTGTCAACGAAAACTTGTAAGCTAATAAATTATTCCAATTTCTTCCAGCCGGATTTCTCCTGGGAGTCGGCCTCTAGGAAATACACTTTTTGATTAGTAAATTTCTGCCCGTGCGCGTGCGCGAGGGTGTGTGTGTGTAGGTGTGTGTGTGCGTGTGTGTGTGTGTGTGTGTGTACGTCCCGGACATTGGGATGTGTCGTTTCTGATTAGCTGGCCTGGCTTCTAGAGTGGAGTGGGGGGGTGCTGTCAGTAGAAGGGTGTAGTGGGGGGGTTGGAGGGTCTCTAATGCATTATGCATTGACAAGGCTTTTGGATGCTGCCACCTTCGCCGGGGCGCCTGGGAGAGGAGGCGGGGCCTCACCTGAGGGGCCGCTGCCCGGCGAGAGAGAGGGGCTGTGTGTGTGTGTGTGTGTGTGTGTGTGTGAGTGCGTGTGTGGGCGTGTGTGTGTGTGTGTGAGGGAGGGAGGGGGGGGGCACTTTGACAGTACGGCCAGCCTCCTCATCTCCCTCCACGCTACTCCAACCTCCTGACAGCCGCCCCTCAGGTGTGTCTTTGCAACTCCTGACTGACGCACACACACACACACACACACACACACACGCACACGCACACATACACACACACACACAAGAGGCAAAATCCAGATTTTTTTTTTCCTTTCCTCCCCTTGGCCTGGAAATGGGCGGTTGGGCAGAGAAAGTGTGTCATCAGCAGAAACGGACAGAGTGAGAGGACATGACTGATAGGCTGAGCTGGGGGGTTTGGGGGGGGGGAATTGATCGTCTCCAAGCCAGGGCTGGTCTCGTCCTCCTTCCATCCCTCCATCCCTCCCTCCCTCTTTCCTGCCTTTCCTGTCTCTCCACTCTGCTGGCTCTTGTGACTCAATAGGGCCCCTGCTCGGCTGGGTCCGGGCCGGAGCAGATAAATAGGTGTCCATGTGCGTCGGGGCACCAAAGCCACACACACCATTCATCAAGCCACCAAAACTGTCCCTAGATGATTACCTCTTCCAAGCTCCCCAAAACCAGGAGGGAGGGGAGACAGCAAGGGAGGAGATGGTAAATGAAACTTTTGAGGGGTCAGTGGTTTTGTACTTTGGCTATTCATCTTCTCTCCCCCCCACCCACTCCTCTCTCACCTCACCGCCAGGCTGCAGGGGGCGGCGGGGGAACACCGGGAGAGAGTGCTGCTGGGTAATTACCTCTCTCTGCGTGCCGCACTGCTTCATTATGTCCTGCAACTCCAATCCACCGAAACATTTGTAATTTAAGTTTGGGAAGCTTCGCGCGTAAAGGCCGAGGCGAGAGCGAAACGCATGTGAGGGTGATATATGTGTGTGTGTGTGTGTGTGTGTGGGGGGGGGGGTATCTGTGCGCCTTGGTGTGTAGCATTAGCGCATGTTATTGGTTATAATACGCCTCTTGGACAAAAAACTGAAACAAAATTCACTTCACCGGGCTGCAGAAACTGCCCATTACTTTCAATGTATTGTTTTGAATTAGCATAAAAAGAGAGAGACTGGTTTCAGTGTTCGGGATGTACTTTCAGATAGAACGTTGTTATTTTTGACATTTTTAACACACTTTGAACTTTTCGGTCATGAAGGATCCCCACCTTCAGAGTGTCTCGTCTGGATCGTGGTGTGAAGCAGCACCTGGTTGTGAAAGCGCACCAGGTTCCTCCAAGGATTCACAAATGAAAATATGAAACTCGCGGCCCCGCGTTTGCATCCAGCTCCCCTGAGTCGACACCTTCTGGAATCAATATTCGCTGCATACAGAATCACAGGCCTTCTGGGAAATGCCTTTAACAGCTTCTCGAAGCTGATATTTTCGCCTGTTCTCCTCGATTTAAACAGATCACAAATACGCCGTGAACATTCTAGTCTTTCTGCCGATTCTTAACTGGATTTTGATCCGGACTTTGACTAGGTCATCCGGACACTAAGGCATGTTTTGATCGAAACCGGTCGTTTGCTTCGTCATGTTGTCCTGCTTTGATCTCCACTCCAGGCTCAAGTCTTCACCAGCATCTGGACAAGTTTTCTAGATATTTTGGTGCACTTGATAAAACGCAGAACTAATTCAAAGGTAACCTTTCGGAAAAATACAGGAGCTTGTTTTAAGTAAATGATTTCTCAGTCATTTCTGGCAGGTTATTTTACTTATAACAAGAAAACTTCCCCATGTTACAGGTGAAATAATCTGCTGGTTCCTTTTCATCAATGTCAAATATTTACTGACTCACAACAAGCCCTGGTTCCTTGCTGAAAAGTCACTTTTAACTTAGTTTTGTCTTATTTCGAATGTACACGTTGAGGTGTTTGCACTAGAAACTAGAGAAACTTGCTTTGTAAGACTTTGTGTTTTTGCAATGAGGCTAGCTTGCAGGTCACAAAGGTCATTTTTGGTTTCCTGCTTTGTGAAAAACCTCTAATACCTCAGCAGAACAACAGTAGATGTTGAGAATGATTAGCATTTGGTTTCACTGGATTTATTTAGGGGCATTTGAGGAAAGGGGGCTAAAAGGAAATGCATGCCACACTTCACTCATTTTGAGAGCCATATACAGTTTCCCTTCTACTTCATTGCCATCATGTGCTACGTTGCGTTGGTAATTATCTAAAATCCCGACAAAATATGTCAGTTGCATCTTCGCAAGAATGTGGAAGACTTCACAGGCCATCAGTAGTTTGGCAAGACAGAGCAGAAGAAGTACACTTGTCATCACTTCTTCATGCTTCACTTCTGCAGCTTGCCAGCGTCTGCTGTCGTAACCCTTGGCTGGTCTTCCTGCGGCGTCCTGAGAGCCAGTCCCGTCCCGGTGAGCTGCATCCTGACCAGAGAGAAACCTTCATCTCCAAGACAGGCCGACGACAACACACTCGCTTCGCCGGCCCCCTCCCCACGGGAGCTGTCGGCCCAGGCCGAGCGTCCCTCCAGCCTCTCAGATGTGGACTCGTATAAAGGGACGGATGGATGATCAGGCCTTTGTTTTGACGGAGCCAATGGGAGCGAGGTTGAAGTCCCACGGCGTGGGTTCTGTTCACTGATCTTCTAAAGGCACCCCTACGGAAAACACAAGCGTTGTCACTCTCGTAGCTTTCTATGTGACACTTGTTTTATCTCTTACTTACAAACACGCCAACAAGTGTAGTAGGAACAGTCCTCCTTAAAAAGCAAGAAAGAGTGTCGGGGACGTGCTGTGGGAGGGCCAAACTGGTAAACTCTGAGAGGAACACCTGGAAACAGGCTGGTGACAAAACCAAGAGGTTTTTGAACAGAGAAGTATGACTACCAGAATGATAGATAGGTGATTTTTAACAAGCAGATGAAGTGAGATCCATCCCTACAGGGCAGATCTGGGAACAAGGAGGCAAACAGAAGTGCACACTAGTAGAGACACAGACTCAGAAGGACACAGAAACTCGGCGACGCAAAAGCTAACAAAGAAACAGGAAATCCGGGCACAAAAGACTGACGACCCGACGATGACAACAGAGCCTCCCAGTTAAGAGTACGTTCCAGATGCCCAAATTAGTCCACAAACAAAAAAATTGACCGATGCGTGGGCGGGCACAAGTGATTTCAGAAGGAAGGCCAGGAAAATGAACAGTTCTGGAGGGCAGCCTGTTGGCTGCAGGAACCAATGAAGGCGCTTGTGTTGAGGGAAACCGCGTCGCCACAGGAGCTCATGAAGATTTTGTTGGTATGTAATTCGTTTAAAGGTTCTGTGGAACGCGCTTCTTTCAGCGGTGGCGGTTCTAGCGTGAACGGCGCCCCACTGACCACTGGAGTAACTCAGCGCAGGTTGGACCAGACCAAATATTCTCCCTTTTGATTTATGGAAGGATCAAATCTGTCTTAAGATTTCCTGAAAAAGACTCCCATTCGGAGCTTAAAAATGGAAATCCGATGAGAACGTCCACGTTACTGCCAAGTGTGCCAAATGT
Organism: Poeciliopsis turrubarensis; assembly: GCA_010277015.1. Taxonomy (NCBI): domain Eukaryota; kingdom Metazoa; phylum Chordata; class Actinopteri; order Cyprinodontiformes; family Poeciliidae; genus Poeciliopsis; species Poeciliopsis turrubarensis. The sequence continues at coordinate 2,257,212 of VMRN01000062.1, forward strand.
CACTACAACGCTTACATTGCACACGACGGCGCATGCGGCCACGCTGCGTTGATAAGGATGTCAGTTGAACTGTTATGTATTTTAGTTTCTTAAGCAACCCCACATGTTCCCCATACTACCAAATTTTCTTTCACTTTTTGAATTCCAGCCTTTTGCTAATTTGTTGCCCCCCCCGCCCAACTGAGCGCTCCCTCTAACTAAGCAGCTCCCAGCCAAGTCCCTATTAGAGACTGCTGGCCTCTAATCTGCTAATCAGAAAACTCATTTTTCCCCCACCCTATCCGTGAATTCCCGGCAGACCACAAATAACACGCAAACACACGCAAACACACACGGATCGTGCTTGTTCACCTGCATGTTTACACAGACACACATATAGCTCTGTGTTTTCATTCCTTTTCTTTCTTTTTTTTTTTTTTTCCTGTAAGAGGCGTGGTCTTACTGTAGGAAGAAGATCCCCCGAACCACCAACCTCTCCACCAAACACCCACCCAACAAACACACCTATTCCTCCTCTTCTCCCCCGTCAATGGAGAACAGAGAGTGTAGGGAGGGCAGGAGCAGCCAGCTGGGTTGTAGGAGTAATAAAGAAGGAGAATCAATAGGGCATGCAATGGAGCCAAGGTGCTGCCATTCATCACGCCGCCTCCCTGACTCCCATCATTCATCATGCTCAATGAGGCAGCAAATAGGAAAATGACTATTTGTATCAAACACATCTGCACTCATCCACCAAGGTATTTTATTCCCATTAACTCTCAGAGTAAAATACGCACAGGCTTGTTGTTTTTTTTTTTGTTTTTTTTTTTCTTCTCTCACCACCTCCCCTCCCCCACTCCCTTTCTGTGATTGTGTGCGTATGCGTGCGTGTGTGTGTGTGTGCGTGCGTGTGTGTGTGTGTGTGTGTGTGCGCGTGTGTGTGTGTGTGTCGTCTTGGCGCCACGCGTTGTCTCTCTGTTTGTAAAGAACGGTGGAGTAAAGAAATTCTGGGCCAAAGAGCACGTCTACACTCCGGTTTGTTTTCTTTCTTTTTTTTTTTTTTTTTTTAACACTTCTCCGCTCGTTCCCTCTCAACCATCTGAGAGGGAACGAGGGATGGAGGGGGACCCTCCCGGGCCCCCGCTGCCCCCCCCCCCACTTCCAGCCCTCCAACCTCTCGCCGTCATATTTTATCTTGCTGTCATTGGTGGGTTCTCATGGATGTCTCTATTTCTCAACACTGACCACAAAAAAACAAAAAAAAACAAATGAATAATAAAAAAAATCTCCCATGCAGGCAGATTATTATTATTACTATTTTTTTTTTTTTTTTTTTTTTTTGCCTTCTCGGGGTTTACAGTCTCGCAATAAATCTTTGCGGTGGATCGTGTTATTCCAGACAGTCTCATTCACGCCTCTGCTCTATAAATTACCCGTGCCAGGTGAGATGGAGGTGCAGCTCGGCAACTAAAGCCTGAATGGGATGCAAATGTTAAAGGGTGGGGGCAATAAGGGTGGGGGGGGGGGGGGGGGGCTATCATCATTATAGTGTAATACCCCATGAAATGGTGGGATCATTACAGTCTATGGCAGAATCATTATTGTCTATGAGCTTTATGAGGTTCTGGGTAATGACAAGGAAGCACAATAAAGGGGGAAAGAGGTGCGCCCTCGAAAACTCCCCGTCAGGCCCCCGTGATCCAGCCGCTCAACCTTCACACTGAGCCGTTCGCTTTGAGGCGACGGGAACCGCGTCACAATACCGTCGGCCTGTCTCGTTTTAATTGAAACTGTCAGATTTTTAATCAGTGCGGACGATCGTTGAAGCTCTAAAAGCAAACAAACGTGATTCCTGTTAAGATGGTGAGGGATTTTTACCTGCTCTTTTCTTTGGAAACCCAATAATAAACAGTCGAGAAAAGAGTCAAAAGCGGCTCGGTGTTTACTTTAGTGAATTAATCTGTAGCGCTTGAAAGACGAAAGTTTTCGCGTTTTTGTCGGGTCACAACCCCCAAACGCACATTTCATGGAAGGAAATGATTCATGGGGTTAAATATTACATAAGCGGCCTCGGTGGCAGTGGGAAGTCTTTCGGATGTTTCTGTTCGCTTTGTGTGGCTCACAGCTGAAGCGTTTCTCGGGAAACTGTAAAAGCTCAGTCAGACTGGAAGGTTTTCCGGGTGCTCACGGAAGATGGGTGCGTTTCGGTGTGTTTCTCGAAACCATTTTGTTTCATTTCTGGCCGTGGGAAGACATTTGCTGCCTCTGAAAACGTCATTGCACAACATTTCAGTACCGTACTCCTCCCGTTTCTGTTTTCCAATTTTTCTCACCCAGCCCTGCTTCAAACTCTTCCAGAACCCGTCTGTCACGATGCTATTCGTTCACTAATGTCACCGAAGAGAACAGTTCGATATTCAAGTTCAAAACCAACACAAATCCAGTTAAACTGCTGCTAAGCCAGCTGAAAACGGGATTTCTATTCTTCCCAACCACAACTCTGATGACAGTCCACCACATCTAGTAAAGTGATAAACTAATTCATGACATAATTCATCTAATCATCCACTGTCTTTAATCCGGTGGTGCGCTGGTTCCCGTCACCGCCTGACAGGGAGCGCTTCCATCGATTTAGAGGATTCACTCCATGTAACAATCAATTTTTTGGTTGTGAATGCATCTAAAAAAACCCAATTGTGAGATTGGAACGCGTGTCGCTTTTTCTGAAAGGCAACATTCACTGTGGTGTTCCACTGGACGGCCCACGTGACCAAACTTCTCCACTTATATTCCAGTCAAACGCTTCAGGTTGGAGTCATTACCAAAACAATGTCTGACCAACATTTAACATTGGACTTAAAGTCGTTGGAAAGGATGACTCGAATGGCTGAACCCGCCAGAATTCACTGTTCACGATGTCGGCTCCAGCAGCACGATGACTGAACCAGGCGAGCTTCACAACCCAATAGTCTGCGGCTGCAGTCTTGAAGTTCTGTGAAAGGCCCCTTTCACTTTCTCCTCTCTCCTTTTTAATGCACCTCCATCTGGCGCCCTGCCTGTGCCCCACTTTCCCTTGGGCTCCTCGGGGAGCAGCCGGCAAAGTCACAGACTGCAGGCGCAGGCCTTTGGAATTCATAAAATTCATAGGATTTTTCACAAATGAATGAACACAATTTTCTACCAATTTCCTCATTATGCAAATATGCAAAATATCACATTTAGGCCAATTAGGCCTCCACACAGCTCCAAATTTAACCGTTTAGGCTGGTAATTGCAGAAACTATCAAATAATTACCGCTGCTAATTGCGAGTATTTGTGACAGATACAACAAATTCTCTCGCAAATTACGTTTTATTCAAGAAGCCATTGACTAGCCCCGTAACTTTTTTCTCCCCCCCTTCTTTTCCTTTTTTAAAATGCAAAGTCTAATTTAGCTTACATAATAGAGCGAATTGAGAGCTTGTTATCAAATTTGAGCAATTCATAAGGCCGTAATGTGGAATGATGAATTAAATTGGTCCAAGATCCACTCTGTGTTTTACTGATCTATTTCACTGACCGTTCTATTTGTCGGAGAAACGTCTCCCGCTATTATTACGGCCGCCTCAAAGTCCTCCACGTAGCAGTAAAGGCTGATAAATGGTGATGGGGTTCTTCACGCCGGGCCTGGCGTTAACAGAGTGGACTGCGGTTTGGTTTTAGAAATATCTGTCTTCGTCTCGTTATTGCAACGAAGCATTTAATAACAATCTAATAAAACATCTTGTGACAATGCCTTTCTTTCTTCCTTTTATTATTGTTTTTTTTTCTTTTTTTTTCTTCTTCGTCTTCCTGCTGTGGCGTAATAAACCGCTCACAGCTGCAGGTGCTGCATTCAGAGAAGGTCATCTTTGGACACGGACATTTCTCCCACCGCCAGGCGCAGGCATTTCTGACTGTCTTGTCGGTGACCCGTTGGCGGATTATGGATGTCCCCCTCGGGTTGGTGATTTGTTTAATCTGTGGAAATGGTCCTGGTGCTATGTAAACATAGCCGGGAGCGGCGCGAAGGGGGCCGCCCGAGCGTGGCGAGGAGCCCCTATTTGTCAGGGACCCTTCATAAAACACGGGGATGACGGTGGAGACGTGATGTCTTCATTTTGAATACAGGACTAAAAGACGTGAATGCTTTTCGGGCCGATGCGAATGAAAATAAACTCCAGCGGACCGAGTCACTGAGTGGACTGGAATTGTTTTATGCGTTCAAGGTCTGATCCGTCGGATATTTCTTGACAATGTGTTGTGACTTATTTCATCTGCGTTCAATCCAAAGAGTATGTTAGACGAGGAAAAAAATTAAACTTTCTGAGATCAATTTTGATGTTTTGATTAATGAAATTTCGATTAATTGTCTTAATGCGTTAAGAATTTTAACACATTCAACTTCTTTTTTTTTTTTTTTTTCATACAAAAAGTTCAGAGAGGAACCTTTATATTCGTGCGTTTCCGATACAACCCGAAAACTGTCGCACAACAGCGATGGACGACAAAGCTCACTTCTCTTGGCCCACTGGGAGTTAACTTTTGCTTCAAAGAGCGATCTGATGGGCCTCTGGAAAATACCATTCTTGTGTTCAAGTTGTGCTAAAGAAGTTAGCCTGCCAGCTAAACTGTTCTAGCCTCAGATAGCATCTCGACGCTAAACGTGTTGCAGCAGCACAGACGCCCCAGACTCTAATGTCAGCGTCCACAGTTCACATTTTTTAAATGCTGCTCTCGGAATGATTGTTCCTGAAACACTTGAAAGCTGAATGGGGAGGATTGCACTTTGCACCAACATCATGGTTGCATAACCGGTTGTTATTGGATTTTATTCCAATAACAAAGAAATTGGAATAAAATCCAATATCTTTATTCCAAAGATATAGATATTGGAATAAATATCTATATCTTTGGAATTAAGATATTTATTCCAATATCTTTTATTCCAAAGATATTGGAATAAAATCCAATATCTTTGTTATCGAGCTCATATGTCTGTTTATTCAATCATTTAGCAGCAAAAAGGGGTTTTTGAATCGAGAATGTTGCTTACTTTGTCAATATAAGGTTTTTGGGTTAGAACTGGTGTCCATGTAATTTTGGGATGGGGTTCCTGTGGAACTATGGGATACCTGGGTACCTTTCGTGGTCTCAAACTGCAGCCTTCAGGACCCCGTCTCCTTCAGCGTGTAGATGTCTCTATGTTTCAGCACACCTGGTTTCAATCAGTTTAGTCATTTAGGTCCAGTGTGCAGGACAAGAAACACGTGGAAGTTACAGGACACTGGCTCTTGACCACTGGAGTTTGAAACCACGGGTCTAAGGACTATCCAATTCTTGTATGCCCAAAGAAAGAGACGTGTTCGCATTCTCAGCTCGAAGTCGAGTTTGTTCCGGTTAGGATTCATGTTAGTCGTTGTACGTGTCTGTTCTGGGAGACATAATCCACCTGCTGGTGCCTTTATACCTGGCTGTAATCAATTCTTTGTGGCTTCCATGCCAAACTTCACCTCGCTTTGGATCTCCTTCAAAACCGACATCATCCACCATTGTCTTCCGCAGTGTCACCGCCATCAGCTCCCATTAGCAAATCATCGGGATTAGAGGAACTCACTCATTCGCCCATCCATCAAGTCACAGCCACTTACCTCCACAAATCCAACCCTCTGTCCATTCCAGGTCATAAAAACCCTCTGAGACCACAACAGTTCCCAGTGGACTCCACCGTAGCTGGGTCCCTTATGTCACCGTGGTGTTCAGGGACTGGATCTCATGACGTTGATCTTGTTCTGTTGGCTTCTTCAGGGCATGACCTCCAGCACGCAATTCTCTGCTGAGTGTGAAGGGGCTGGGATGAGAAGGATGACCAGCACTTCGACTCAGAGGTAGCAGAGATGCTGCTTCTCTGCTTTGAATGCAATCAGCTCAGGTGGTTCGTGAATCAGATCGGGATGAACCAGAACTCGCTGGAGGGTCGCTGCGTCCTGTGAATGCCTCGGAGAATGGCGCTGGAGAGGGAGAAGTTGGGGTTCCCTCCTTCAGCTGTTGGACCCACAACCTGATCCCAGACGAGTGAAAGGTGGTGGATGGATGAATATGTGTCCACAGAAGGAATACAGACTAAAGCATGTTTGATTAACTTCCTCTAGTTTCTTGAACATATCTACTGTTTACACTCAAGCATTACTCTGAGCTTTCCTGCTGCTTTTATCTGTATCATCGGGGAATCTAGGAATCCATCCAACTTGCCAAGCGTCTTACCGTCACGCAGGGTGTGAGTTCATAGCGTTGGTAATGTAATATCTGACCGAATTCTGCTTGCAAGCATTCCTCTGTGGTTGTGATGTTGCACCGATTACGATTTTGTGCATTGTGCAGCTCTATTTAGCAGCTTCACCACAATGGGCGCTCAATGCTGCTTGTCACATTTGGGCACAGGGGTTATTGAGGAAATGTGGAGATGTCTTAAAAAAAAAAAATCAATGTTTAGTGGTGGAAAAAGACAGTCTCAGGATTGGTACGGGGGTTTTAGGACACACATTTTTAACAAATCAGCATCGTTGTTCAATTGCAGATCTCTGTAACAAGACGTCGCACAAACCAGATTAGAATCAACGTTTTTTTTTTTTTTGGGGGGGCGGGCGGGGCTTGATTCAGAAAATCCTCTGAACTTATTTCAAGTGGCTGATTGTTGTGGCTTTTTTATTTATTTCTTTTTCTATCTCTCCATCTTCTCCTGACAGAAACACACACACACGCACACACACATGCACACACACATGCACGCACACTCATGGTCATATGTGATCCTGCAGGGAGAATGATTTTAGGAGTGAATAGAGATGAAGGGGGGGATATTAAGTCACTCTATATAACATCCAGGACACAATGCCGCAGTGATTGATGGGGACAAAGTGGGAACAGCAGGACAGGTGGCGGGGACGGGAGGAACCGGAGGAGGGATGGGGTGGTATGGGGTGTGCGGGGGTGTGTGTGTGGGGGGGGGGGTCCTCGGAGACAGCAGGGAGGGGAGGAAATATAGGAGGGACAGAAGAAGGAGAGGAGATAAGGTGAACAGAGAGAAAACAGATTTCCAAAGAGACCAGGGAGAGTTTGGAGTCTATTTGTATGAGTAATCAGCCGGCGATCCACCGCCTAACACACACATATATTCACCCCCGACACACTCACACACTCACACACACACACTCACTGCTCTGTCTCTCCCTGTCAGCCGTGTTTACCCACTGATTTTCTCAACAAGACAGCCATTGACACTGGATGGATGGGGCTAATCCGACACAGAGAGGAACAGCTCTGCCGGGGTTACAGGTCTGAGATGTAGCGCCCCACACACACACAGACACACACACACACACACACACACACACACACGCACACACGCACGCCCACACACTCCTCCTCACCTAATCTTCCGGCAAATATTTATCACTATCAATTTGGCCTGACTCCGTGACATTAAAATACCACATATAGATAACCTCTTGCTGGAGAATCGATAGCCGACTCTTGCTGGCCCCCGCCGGCTCGTCCGGTCCCTGTCGCGCCACGCCGCCCCACCAGAGGATCAGATTGAGAAGGTCAGCGTAGTGGCACATCACACCTGGTACCGAGCAGGTCATCTGTGCAGCTGCAGTGCCCACGGAGGCTTTTTTGCATTTTAATAGGGTTTTTTTTTTTTTTATTATTTATTTATTTTTTTTACCAGACAGAATCCCAAAGAGAACCGCTGGGCTGCCTGAAACAGGGGGCAAAGACGCTTCTTCCCAACCGAGAGAGAAACTCAATCTCAGTTACTTTATTTATGACACACTGCAAAAGTATACGCATACGAGATTTTCCAGAACAAATAAGCACATTTCTGACTTTGAAAAAGTTGCAGATTCGCTTGAAACGACTTGGAATGTTTCAGACTGATCCCAGAGATGTTCTGGAAGAAAAACCAGGGCATTTTCTGAGTGTGAAAAATCACAAAGTTGCTTGAAAATCCTCAGATAGTTGGAGGTCAATCTTAGAATATTTCTAGGAAGAACAAAGAAATTTCAAAAATGTTTCAAAAGTCGACAATTTTCGACTTTTACAAACTTTTTAGCATTTTCTCATCTTAAACCAACAGAACAAAATCAGCATTTGCAAAATCAATTTCACAAACTTGTTTGCAAACAAATGTCTGAAAAGTGTGGTGTACAGCTGTGCATAGCACTTGTTACTTCAAACCTTCTTAGGAACATTTTTGTCCTAAAATAAACTTCCAAAATGAATTGACTTATTGATTCATTGCAGCGTGTAGGCCTGTCACAATAACAAATTTTGCTGGACGGTAAATTGTCACAGAAGTTATTAAGACCAACGAAAATATTGTTGTTTGGAGATTATATTGATGTAATACAATGGTAATGGTGTAGTAATGCAAAGACCCATTCTCAGAGATCAGTGAACTTCAAATCCTAATGAGTTTAAAGTTTGACACTGGAAGACATTTTAAATATTCGAAATGAACAAAAAGAACAAATAGATCGAGTGATGACGCCTCTGCCAGCAAAATTGTCGAGTGGTGCTTGAGACCAAAGCACAAGCGATGACTTTCATCCTCCAGTTTTTGATTGAAAGAGCAAAAAGAGAAGCGGTAAGTCATGAAAATGAAAACGACCGAGCCTCTTTTAACCGATCGTGTCATTAGTTGACCTTCGGTGTCCGTTACCAAACTGGGGGTTGGGGATAAGGGGGTGGGGGGTAAAGGTCGACGTTAAAAAAAAAAGCCAGTTGAATCCTAATAAAGCAGGCAAACACATTTACAGTTGTGCTGAGTTGCGCTGAAGGGGAGCAATGTGAGCCGGGAGTTTTCTTTCTCGTCACCGTCAGAGAAGTTATTTCCTCCAACTCCATTATAATTCAGTGGGTTATCGCATAAAGCTTAGAAGAGCAGGCTGGGTGGAAGGGTTGCTGCAGCTGCTGTGTGTGTGTGTGTGTGTGTGTGTGTGTGTGTGTGTGTGTGTGTGTGTGTGTGTGTGTGTGCGTGTGTGTGTGTGTGTGTGTGTGTGTGTGTGTGTGTGTGTGTGTGTGTGCGCGTTTGTGTGTGTGCGTGTGTGCTCTCTCTTCTTCTTCTTCTGCCTCTCTACCAAACAGTCAGGCCTGCACTGTGAGAGCACCAGCTGACTTCTCTCGCCTCCTGCCTCCTCTTCCTCTCCCCGCTAATTGACCAGAGGCGTTCATGCACACATTTCTCACTAATTTCACATTTGCTATTCCAGCAGTGGTCGAGGCACGTCTCGAGGAATACATCTCTCCCCTCCTCTGCCTGCAGAGTCCATCCAGCACGCACGCACGCGCGCACACACACACACACACCCACACACACACACCCACACACACACACACACACTCATTCAAACCCACCTGAAAGGCCCCCTGTCAGAAATGAGCTGTTTTCGTTTGATAATCAAATCTCTTCTATTCCGCCTTGTTCTCCGGTGCGCCTGCAAAAAAAAAAAAAAAAAAAAAAAAAAAAA
>VMRN01000062.1:2266842-2280630 GCA_010277015.1 Poeciliopsis turrubarensis
TTTTTTTTTTTTTTTTTTTTATTTCCAGCGCGCGCTAATCAGCGGGCCCCTCATTACGAAACGCTGATTAAACTGCAAATTACCCAGCAGCGGCCCCGTCCGCGCCGACCGGCGCCGCGCTCAATATCAATTAGGCCGAGCAGCCCGTCTGCAGTCTCCCGGCGCTTCCAAATGCTTGATAGTGCCACTTATTAGTTTGGAAAACTCGGAAAATACCAATAATCAACGGCCGTGGAGCTGCAGGGAACGAGGCCCCGCGTTCCCCAACCTACCCACCCACCCACACACACACACACACCCACACACACACCCACACGCACACACACACACACACACACACACACACACACACACACACACACACCACCACCACCACCCAGATTCAATCACGCGAGACCCTGGACTGAACTCGTGCTCTCCAGCAGAGAGAGTCTGCGCTGAAATCTTCTGTTTATTTCCGGTCTATATCAGCTTCCGATGTTTTTTTTTTTTTAGTCGTCGTAACTTTTCGAATAAGGAGTTGAATTATCGATGTTCAGTCCGAACTGACGGCTGTTCGAATGACCGGGGAAGATTCCTGTGTGTTACTTTTGCCTTCAGGTTTCAAAGAACAGGGAATTTTTTATGTACAGTAATATAATTTTTCTTAAAAAAATAAAAAAATTAAGGATACCCCATGAGATATTAATTTTTATTAAGAGATGTTGACACTTTATTGTTTAATCTCATTTGTACGTCATTCAAATACACAGACTTTGTCGCACTAAGACAAAATTTGTCTAAATGCAAGGCAAATCTTAGTTGTTGTTGTTGTTTTTTTGTTTTTTTTACATAAAAAACTTTTTTAACCTAAAAAAAGGTTTGAAAAACCTTACTTTTTATTTATTTATTTTTTACCAGAAGTAGCTCCTATAATTAGCTTAGCAGATCCAGTCCTACCAGGTGTTTGCCAATTGATGCTGGCTAGTCTGAAGGAGCAGAGTGTGGCGTTACCAGGGAGGGCTGATCTGTGAGGCAGAAGTTGGGAAACTGCAGGTCAGAGGAGGAGCTTCGTCCTTGGAGGCGGGGCTTGGTCCACTCAGACGTTTTGCACAACTTCAATGGTTGCCACTGGAGATCAAAGGATTTATACATGATGTGTCAGTGATAAGGAAACGACATGATGACATAATGTGAAGCTCAAAAAAGCTTATTTTACGCAATACTGCCCTTTAAAATGCTGAGTGGCGATTTTCTTCCCACTCCTTCTGATCTATTAATATTCTCAAACAGTTCCTCTGCTTTCATCCAAGAAACTTGATCGCAATTAAATGCCTTTACATTCACTGTCTTCTTATGGAAGACGTTTCTGCTTGTGCAGAATTCATCACTTTCAGATTCAGTTAATACTTTTGATATTAGCATGTGGTTTTAGCCACCTTCTCAGTAGTAAGATTATTTTGAAAGAAGAGCTGTTTAAGTACATAAACCTTTATTGTTATCAACACAGGGCAAAAAGCAAAACTGCATAGAATACAGTACATATTTCTGACATAAGTTGCCTTGGATAATGCTATGAAATTGATTCTTTTCTCTGTGATCACACAAATCAATACGAGACGCAGACAAATTCAAATGATATCGAATGTGCTGTCGCTGTAAAACAGCTTTGTAAAGGCATGTCAATTGTTTAGCTTAGGTGGCACACTGTGTAAATAAATACCTTTCTTTATTTGGTCCATAACCTTTGATTTGACACATTTCAGTGTGGAGTGTTTAATTCTTGTTCAAAGTAAACTCAAAGGGAGATATGAGAGCGGTGCACTGTAAATGAACGGGACATTTAAAGATTTTACTCTGAAAAACGTGTCGGGTGAAAGGCGATTTCTGTTTGGGTTCCCAGTGCTTTAGATCTGATTTATTAAACTTTTTTGTTTTTGTAACTAACTCAATACTTATTGTATGGATTGTACAAAAGTGGCGACTCAAATCTCACAGACGTATGTCGGGGTGAGTACGCTTCCCCAGAAATTACATTCACATATTCTCTAAAAACGTTGAATATAATCGACCAGAATGCAGGAGTGCAACATTGTAAAATAAATAGAAAATGACTTTTTGTATGAATAAAAATTAGAAAAGTGTGGCGTGGATTTCAGACCTTGTAGAACCAATTTTGTTTTGCCTTAGAATTCCTCGACCATAGTCACTTTTTTGAAAAAAAAAAAAAAAAAAGGTTTTTATGCAAAACAGATCAAGCTCAGTCCAATTGAATCTGTGAACATAAAATAATAATCTTAAAGTCTTGTTTTAACTCTAAGTATAGCTTAAACTCTTTCCTAAATTATTTTGCTGGCACTGTTGCAGTGGTAAAGTCTTAAAAAATATAATATAATATAATATAATATAATATAATATAATATAATTTACAAAGCTTCTATAAATTGTAAATCATTGACAGATCTATCTCAAATCAAGTGAGGTACAGAGCAGCTCAGTCAGATAGGGCTCTCGCTCGACTGCCACTCAGACCTGAAAATTCAATAACGATCTACTCCGCGGATCGACTTCTCTGTGAGCAGCTTGTCATCCCTGAAGTCCATCTGCGCTCCTCCTGCAGTTAGCTTTAGGGATCACACAGCAACGGATTCCATTCATCTTCTACGATCATGGCGGAGCCAAGAATACGACAGATCAAAATTAAGACGGGCATTGTGAAGAGGTATTTTGTTTTCTATACTTAAATGAGGCTTGGTGAGCGAGGGCGGAGGTTTCGTAAAAGCAACCGCGAGGCTAATGCTAGTTAGCTAACCGGCTAAGTCCGCACGGGAACTTCTCGCCGTACACTGGTGCGGTATTCGCCGCGTGCGCTCCCAGTATATCCCGATGACGAATCGCTGCTGGAGCGCAACAGCTAGCTTAGCATGGGGGCATCTTTAGTTAGCTTCTGCTGGAGTTTAATTTGTGGCACCGGGGAGTATCTTATCAACTATCTCTAGCCGTAAAGAGTGACAACGAAGGCGAGACGTCGACTGTAAACAATGAACCGGTAAAATGTGTGTAGAACCTCGAGGCGCCAAAGCTGGAGGTAAGCTAGCCTGCTAGCATATGGCTATTACTGGGTTGTTTCTGTGATGCACTGCTTTAGCAGCTATTTGTTTTAAATTTGTCCGTTCTAAAGAAAAATAAGTTGCACTCAGTTGTTTTGATAATGTATTTTTAACCAATGATGATAATAATAATGAAAACTACAAACTGACTGAATTCTGTCTTTATTTCTTGTTGTAATTCCGACGTACTCATGACATGATTGATCAAATATCACCCAAAATTAGAATTTTATTTGTGTAATTCCTACGTTACTTGGATACTTAACCGCATTTGGATGCATTTATCTCCAGTTTCTCCAATGTTTATGGGTCTAAATGTTGTTAATTGTTTTCTTATTGCAGAGAAATCATTAAACAACATGCATATCCAATGTGGCTGCAAATGGTGCCACATATTCTCTGAATTCACATAAAGGCAAATTTCTTGCACATTTTTGTAGTTGATGTACGGTTTCGGTTGTGTGGGGTTTTATCTGTTGTTTTTCGGTCGTTTTGTTCATCTGTTGTTTTTTGTTTTGTTTTTGAATGTGTACAATAGCTTCCAGTGTAAAGTGTTCTTCATAACATGAAAGTCCACCAACCGTTGAGAAGGACCAACTGCCATTATTATTATTATTATTATTATTATTATTATTATGCCATTATCAATACGCTGCTCAAAAATGGTCTCAAAACAGTGTTATCGTCCGTCGCAATAACTTCCGGGATAATTAATGGTCCAGTAGAATTTGTTCTTGTTATCTCTCAATAACACAGTATTTATTTTATTGGAATAAAATAAATAAAATTGGACATGCTTAGCGTCAGTGTATTGACATTTTTGATGAGCTAAGTGTGTTTCTTTTGATAGGCAGACCTCTAATTCCCCACTGTTGATTGGATTTGTGCAGCATGCTACTGATTGTTTCTGACGCGGATTAGATTACCAGCAGGGTCCTGCAGACTTGCGTAATAATGATTTTCCTCGGAGGATGTTGTGTGTGTGTGTGTGTGTGTGTGTGGGGGGGGGGGGGGGGGGGAGAAATGCCACACGCTGTCCAGCAGCAGCCCTTGGAGGCGAGGCAGCAGTGCAGTCTCACTGAGCAGTCTCTGCCCCTTCCTACTGTATCCAGCTTTGACGTTCTCTCAGCACCAGACAGAAGATATTAAATCTCAAATCGCTCCGGACCAAAAGCGTCTCTGAGACATGACCCTTTAATCAGACCACTGGGTTTAAGCACACACAGTTATTTGTCTCTGCTCTTTCCCTCTTTCCGTCTTCGGTCCCTCCGCCCTCTTCGTTTGTTCGTTCGGGCTCCTGGTAAAGCCTGCCTTGCTCTTTTAGCCGGGCCCCACTTCCTGTGCCGCCCGCTCCTTCCCTCCCTCCGCCCCCCTCACATTCCAGTCAGCGTCTCCCTGGCCCTGGCGAGGCGGATGCCCTTAATAAAATGACAACAGTAATTTGCCTTTGTCATTCCGGTCGCAGCAGAGACTACACCACGGCTCAAAAATACAGTGCCAGAGAAGGCGGCCGAATGTGTGTGTCGGTTGGCTTTAATTCCCTTTTCTTTCTTTTTTTTTTTTTTCTCTTTTTTTTCCTATTTTCCAGAGAGCTGCCTTTTCCATTAAGCCTGTGGTGGCAGGTCTATTTAAAACCAGCCACGACCCCACCCCTCATTCACACTGCGCTCCCAAGTCTGTGAGAAATAAGAAATTAACATCCGGTCTGGAAGGTGGAGGAGGAATGGGCGTTTTGTTATTAGACTGTCCTTCAGTTTTATTTAAATTATCCCCGGCCTCCCGTCCTCCATCTTTTCCTCGTCGGCGTGCCACCGTCTCCTCTCCCGAGCAGACGACATCACTCACCGTGCGTCAAGCCGGCGAGGGCGGAAGACGGGAGGCGGCGTTACATATGGTGCCTGTTTAAAAGCTTCTTGATGGAAGCGCATTACGATAAGGGGTAATTGATGTAAAATATGACAGAGTGCTGTTGGCTTCCTTGGTTAGGCGAGGAGCGGCGCAAGACGGAGGCGAGGCTCCCCAGTAATGTGACTGACTAATGAAGGATTACTCACTTACACTCAGCTGATGCTATGAAAAATGAAATCTGTGTTGTCACTCCGACGAGCGGCCGCAGCCGGAAAAAGACAATTAGATGGAAATCATTACCAATAGCGATATTTTCAAACTCTATTATGCCAATCAGGCTCTGAATCTGCTTAATAGATTTAGTTCCATTTGGCCCGTAATTGATAAATAATCAAAATTTATCAATGTACTCAAGCCCGTTTTCACTACCAGTCAATGAGAGGAGGCCCATTTACCAGCTGACTTGGTCCAAATTAGGGATTGAATTGATGATCAATTAATCACTAAAAAGCAGTCGTAGAGTGTGGGAGTGAGTGGGTGAGAGACGGTAAAGGTGAATTAAAAGGGCCAACCAGTCACTTACTATGGTTGATGCAGGAAAAAAAAAAACTGAAAAAGGGTTGACGTTTTTCATTTAAAATGAAAATGTTTTCCTCTAAAATTGGAATTTGATTTAAAGAAACGGAAACAGGGTATGAAAGATTAGTACAGGTGGTGTTGCCGGTGCTGTCTTTATTGATTTTCTGAAAGCTTTCAACACTAAACTATCAGACGCTAACTAAGTCGAGTTTTTCTCAATTATGGGGAATCTCAGGGGTCATCGTTGGGACCACTGCTTTTTATTATCTCATTCATTAATGACTTACCAGAATGTGGTCTATCAAAAGTAGAAACGGTGCAAGAATTGAGTCACTTGCAGGCCATTTTAGACTCGGTCGTCTCAAACAGGTGAAGCAGATGGTGAAAATGAGTTATTTTGTCGAACTTTTACTTTATTAGAAATAACTGAACTTTGGATGCCACCAGTGAACAATACGATAAATGCCCAGCCCTGGTCCGAACTCAAATGTTTATTATTAAGTCAAAGGGTAAAGTTAGCAGGTCTTTCGGCTGCAGAGAGGAGTTTGTTACTGTGGTGTGTACCTCGGCATCCTGAGGGAGATGATCCCACTGTGTCCCCTCAGTCAGTGGAGGTGCATGAAGATTAATGGCCCCGTCTGTAAAAAGTGACCATCGCCGCCTGCCTTTCATGGTCCAGTCTATCCGGTGTCCCGAGTGTTTGATGTTTGTGGGAACAACACAGTGTCTTTGCCTTAAACCACGTCTCTTTTTCTCTTCTTTTATTTTCCTTTCTCTTCTTTTCTTTTCTCTTCCTCTGCTCTTGTCTGTCTCCAGGCTGGCCAAAGAGGAGCTTTCATACATCAACGAAGCAAAGGAGCAAGAAGAGAAAGTGGAACGCCTGAAAGCAGAGGGAGGGGACGAGTTCCTCATCAAGAAGCAGGTGTTCAACTTTTACTGGTTCTCTGGTTTTTAACGCTTCGCGTCTTTCGGTTGATTATTTTGCGTGTGTAATGAGGTCAGTACACAAGTTGGGTCATTAGAGCTTCTCCAAACTGATCCAGACTTGATTATGTCATGTTGGGTTATCGCGGGGTGATAATTGCTGACTCGTGTTTGTAACTGAGCGCTTTACAGGCCCGTATAATCTAATCCCGTGTTCTCAACATAACACTACATGAGGGTTTCATATTAGTTGGTATCAGTGATTTTTACAGGCAGGACAAGATTAAAAATTTTAATCGTTAATTGCACACAATTGTCTTTTCCGGTGTCCAATCTGATTGTTTTTTTTTTTAAGAAAATAAATAAACCCCCGCTGGGCAAAGAGAAGCGTCTCTGTCGTCCGTTGTTGTTTGCAGATGAAACTTGTGCGTCATGTTTACGAGCGTCCCAGAAACGCAACACAAAAGTTTTTGGTCTGGACTTTTTGCATGTAAAAGATGTGACTGTGTTAAAATGTTTAACACATGTAATTAACTAAAATTAATTTGCTAAAGTTCTGACCCTAATAGTTATTGATTAGGGTTTATTTTTTTTGTCTTAAATATCTGAAATACTGCCGAACTGGTGGTGAGACCTTTTCTGTGTTTTTCCAGTTTCCACTCCACACCTTAGTGTTTTGGGGTTTTTTTTTGTTTTAGACATAAATGAGGCACGGTGGCAAACCTGAAACTGTTGCTGCACGAGTTACTCAACAGGTTGTTGCTAGGTAACCAAAGACTGAATGAGTTCGTTAGCTGATGCCAGCAGCCTTGCTTTGCTCACTGTGAGAAGGTGAGTGGCGAAAGCCTTTCCTCTGCCTACATCCCCAACAATGCCGTGCGGTTCTGGATCGGAGTTCAGTGAAATTCTAGAATATTCTATCAGACTTATAACCGATATTGATGATGTGCTTTACAGCTATTATGTATTGCTGTTGATTTATTTCCTTTGTTGCCACATTCAGCGATTTTGATTTTATTTTATTTTTTTATTTTTTCAGGCAAAAATCTCGCTCCGATCAGCAGATCAGGCTTTTTAAATATCAGTGATCGGCCTGCAAACTGCAATCATACCACTCTGATTTAATAGCAATTTATATTGTCATTGCTATTAAATTGTTCAATTCAGTCATTATAAAATCTTACTTGTGAGAACAGTAAGATTTTATGTGTGATTTACCCGTTTTCATGCTTTAATTGTGTTGAAACGGTGTGAATAAGTCATCTGTTCAACGTGGGACCCACAGCGGTTCAGAAACGAAAGCTGAGCTCGTATCAAAGATTCTGTTTGTATTGGGTTTGTTGACTCGGTGGCCGTTTTGAGCGACGGGCTTAGTCGGTGTTAAACGGGTGGATTGGGAGGCCAGACGGATTATTGAAGATGAGCGGTTTGTGAGGCGGGATGGCTTCGAGGTTTATGTTTTTAATGGAATCAATACGCTTTAAGTGTCGTCTTCATCCCGTCCTGATGGGATCATTCCACCGCACCGGGGAGGGCACCGTGACTTTCCTCTCGTTCCGACGTCGCTCCACTCGCCTGCCTCGCCCTGTCGCACCGAGACGACTCGTCCAGCTTTTTTTTTTTTTTTTTTTTTTTGTTTCTTTTTGACTTTCCGGCGCCGCAGCGGGGTTGGCGAGGAAGTTTCTGTCAAGGAGAGGTTTGTCTGATGGCCTTTCCTACTGTTTGTAGGATGGGGCTCCACGTAGGCGCTCGACTGTCTTGCAGTTCCGCTGATCAGCGCGACCCTCAGTGGACAGATTCCCCTCCATGTTCCAAAAGCCCGGCCAATCAGTCTGCCTGTACCTAGCTGTTCAGATCAATGGCCGAGACATTGGAGGGAAAGTTTCGCGACAGAAATTCTTGTATTAAATTGACAGTTTGAGCAGATCTAAGGGTCTAGTAACCAGAGATGGAAGTGACTGATGTGATCCGTGTGTGTGTGTGTGTGTGTGTGTGTGCAGATGGAGGTGCTGCAGGAGTCCAGAATGATGGTGCCAGACTGCCGCCGCCGCCTCACTGTAGCCCACGCAGACCTGCTTCAGTTACTAGTAAGTAGCATTCCACTTCTACGTGCCACAAATCCGGAACAAACTGCCAGAAAACTGCAAAACAGTCGAAACAAAGATTCTTTAAACCAGGACTAAAATCCCAGCTGTTTAGACTTACTTTAGAACCATAACAAATGAAACATTGATCAACTTTGAAACAATAGAATAGAATAGAATTCAAGTGAGAAATACGTTATTTATCCCAAAAGGGAAATCAAATGTTGTCACAGCTCATATAATCCAGGTAGCTTCAGCTCCATTAACCAACGAAAGAGCAGTGATTTAATACTGCCAAAGTCAGTCATTTTCATGTTGATTACAGTCAGGCTGCACCGATAGAGCAGACAGCTGATGAATCGGCCCCAATTTTCTTAATTCTTATGGGCTTGCACGTGAGGCCGATCTTATCCACCGATCTTCTCTGCGAGCGTATAAAAATGAGACCCCGCCCTCTTCTGCTCCGCTTCCAAAGTTTTGTCTGTTCGCTCCGCACACCAGGCCACGTCTGCAAGTTTGTATTTAACAATAGACATCCCACTGTGATGCCAACTCTGCAACTTCCTTGCTATAGTTGGTGACATTTTAGACCCTAAAAGTCGGACAAAATCGGAACCGGCAGGCCAGGCTTTTTGAAAATCTACGATGGGCCAGAAAACTCCCAATCGATGCACCCCAAGATTAAAAATTCTTCTCGAATACAACAAACTGCCTGGAAAGTGAACTTCAGCGGCCGTTTCGCTGCTTTAAACAAAGTGAACTTTTGGATATGAACAGCAGAAAGCAGACGTCGCATTAATGAACTCGTGCACGGCTGTGACAGTGGAAGCGGAGCGCGCGGCCAAACCCCCGGGGATTTAAGTTGATATGGCGAGAAGCAAACATAAGCATGCGCGGCTCAGGGTCAGCGCAATTAGCGCGGCGCAGCAGCCGGGCGGCTCCAGGTGTGAGTCACCAACCTCCCCTCTCCTACCACCCGTCCTCCCCCAGGCAGACGTGCACACGCTCATCACAGCTCATTAGCGGCGCTGTCACGGCGGCGACCGCCACAGGAACTCAGAACGCACCCGACGAAACGACGGCTTTGCGGTCGCGACGTCCCTCCCGGCGACTTCTGCTCTGCTAATTTTAGCTCCCAGTAGCAAGTTTAAGAATTTGATGGTGACAAACATGTAGATGTTTTTAATAAGAGCTCAGAAATAATGCAGTGCTTGCAATAACCCTGTTGGTGTGTGTGTGTGTGTGTGTTTGTGTGCGCGCAGGAAACAGAAGCGGATCTGGCTGAATCAGAGGAGTACAAAGAAGCTAGGAAAGTATTGGACTCAGTGAAGCTTGAAGGATAATTTCTGCCGGCTTTCTGTTCTCGCCGCTGGATTCTCGCCGGCTTAAATGTCCATTCCCTTTTCTCCAGGCCTTGTTCAGAACCACAGAGACCAACAGAATCCGCTCAAAGTTTCTTGCTCTTGATGTAATTGTTTCTGCTGTTTACTCCTAATGCCTCCCTGCCTCCATTTGTTCAACTCCTCCTGTGTGTGAGTCCCATAAGGCCGCAGTGAAATATTGTTTATGAACACCATGGAGTGAAGGGGGCTCCTCAGCGTTTCTGATTATTAAATGCTCACTTTCGGTCCATTACGTTTCGAAAGGCTTTTTGCATTTTCTTGAGACTTTTCATAAATTTGAATGTTTTGCCTTCTCTGGGACGAGTTTCTGTCGTCTCGGATTATGTTGTTTTCTCTTGTTTAGCCTTTTCGTTTCTAAATAAAAAGTACGGTGAAAAATGATCTCAAACAAATCAAAGCACTGTGAAGTTTCTCCAAGATGTTTTTTTTTTTTTTTTTCCATCTTTAACTTAGATTTTCATTTCTTCTTATTTGAATCCACTTAGCTAAGCAATAGAAATAATTGAATTGCATGTATGTTCCTGCTGACCACACTGAACTGGATTGTGTCTTGATGCCCACAATAAAGACAAGAGCACTTTGGGAAACCCTGTCAGTTACTTATGAATGACAAAACGTCCTCTGCTGCTCTCCCAGCTATTATTCAAATGGCCTAAAAAAAAAAAAATAAGGACACCTTACATCACCGCTGAGCGAGTCCTTCCTAAATAGTCGCACTAATAACTGAGCTCAATTGCCAGACAAATTAAGGTTACATTTGACTTGATCCTTATTTTGCAGATTTCGATAATTATCGGGATCACCCCCAAAGTCTCATTACCGCCCTAATGAGGCGGCGCCACTCCGTGACATCCACCCCGCTCCGTCTCGTTAAGGAAATCGCTCTTCAATGCTGATTATTTTATTTGGAGGTATAATTATATTTCTTTCGGATAAATCACGGCCTAATCGGAGTCCGTGCAGGAGGGCAGCGGCGCTAATTGAGGCATGAGATGCGACGGCGGGGACGCTCCACCTGCGGTCGGCGTGACCCAGAAGGGACCCCGGGCCAGGCGGACCGCAGCTCGGAAACGCGTGGGCCGGAGGGTCCCTTTTTGGCGGGAGGGGCGGGGAGGCAGCAGATGGGAGAACATCTTCTGAGATCCAGCTTTCGGGTTCCGTGGTAACAGGTCAACGTGGGCCGACTGAACCAAACTTTGATCCGCTCATTTAACATGGACGGCTCGCAGAAATAAACTAGATGGAGCCAGAGTTGGCAAAAATGCTGTAAGTGAATGGAACAGCCACAATGGAACCCTGTTTAGTAATTTGAATACATTACTGAATGTATTAAAATATTGAAATCGGATATTTAAAGTAAAAAAATCAACATATCGGTCAACTACGATTATTGATGTAAACACCATAAGAAGTTAGTTTTTTTTTATTATTATTTTAAAAACATTGCATAATTGACCATGTTTCAAAAATGATAATGATCACCAGTTTTGTTTTTTTTAAAGTTATTTTTTACTCTTCTGAGCATTAATAAAGATTTCCAATGTCATTATCAACCAATCGGAGTGTTCATTCAATAAAGGGACACACTGTTAATTTATCAACTTGTGCTTCCAACTGCTGAGGAAGAATGAAACCATAGAAAACAAGACTCTTTGGATTTGATCAATTCATCCAAATATTTAATTACCCAAATTAAGTTCTAACTATTCAGTTCAATTCGGACTTCATGTTCAGACACAGCTGGGAATTTCTGTTGTGGAGGGGAAAAAAAGCCAAATACAGAATTTCTGAGCAAAATCATTCAATCAATCCAGAATCATCTATACAATTTACACTTATAAGGACGAAGTTGTACATAAACTCTTGTCATAAGGAAAGCTGTGTGTCTTCCTCTTTGGCTATGGCGCCATGAAGCCAGTGTCCGCCATGTTGGAAAGAAAAAACGTATGAAAACTGGCTTGTTATTTAAGCATAAGACCTTACTAAAATTGTACTTTTTATGTTGATTTTGTCTCTTTTTTTTGTATGGAAGCCCAACTGTGTCACATTTTATGCGACTGCATCTTAAAATCGTGAGCTGGCCGGGAAACGACGCCCGCGCCAACACGGAACTTGCTAGAACTTGCTAGCTCTTTAACTGAGGCAAATAGCAAATCTACACTGGCTGTCATGGAAAAAAAAAAATCTAAATAAATTCTGCCATTTTGAGGAAGTATTTCTGCCACTGGTTGGGAAAAAACAAAACAAAACAACCCCCAAACCTTTATCTCGCAGCTGTGAGATAAAAGCCTCACTTGCTAGCATGAGTTACGCTACCGTCAGGCCTAGCGCTGCTTCCAAACAGTCATCTCCTGTTCTACGCCTCTATTTACTTTCTGAATTAATTTACAGTAACAACCAATCAGCCTGGCTATCCTCTGCTGGGCATGTTATCCAACAAATAAAAATACCAGTTAATCTGGAGTTAAAGTCTAATATTGTTGATGTAGGATAATTTATTACCAACATATAACACGAATTGAGCTATTATTGAACAATTCATTTGCAAACTGGTACTCTTGACTACATGTTTTTAAACTTGTAAGCTTTTAAAAGTGAATTTGATATATATATATATATCTATATATAGATATATAGATATATATCTATATATAGATATATATATATATATATATAATGTGGAGCCAGTAGAGTTGTTGATATCTCACACAAGATGGGAGACCTTTGCCACTGAACCTAAAAGCCTGCAGCCGTACATTTCCGTCACTTTACCACAACAGAGGTTGTCCCATTTTCCGCCTTTAAGTCTGTCAGTGTCAAACTTTTCCCGCATCAGCTCGGAGCAGCGCCCTGTGGCAGCCGCTCTCCTCCTCCACCGCCTCGTCCTCCTCCTCCTCCTCCTCGCCACGGTAACTTCATTCCTCCTATAATCCCCCAGACTGTCACCAAATCAGCTGCATGAAACAAGAATCTCATTTGTTGAACTGGGAGCACGGTGCAGATGGAAGATCGATTGTTTTTTTTCTCCTCAGAAATCTCTAATTGAGTGAATGCGGACCGCAAAAGAGAGGGAGAAACGGCAACTGCACCGGCTCTGGTCCGTGGAACCAGAAGGTCGCGGGGTCAGGCCCGGCCAAAGGTGAAAAGAAAGGCTTGGTGATGACGTCCGGCTCATCGGAGGCTGTTTTCGATTGCGCTTTCTTGATTTGGGTGAAAACAGAAGGCACTTTTTATCTTCCTTCTCTGCCTTTGTTGTTGTCCAGCAGAAAACCACGTGACTAACGCGTTACGCATCGTGTATTATAATTAAGGACGTCACACCGGCAACTGCCATAAGACTTTCAATTGATGAAGTTTCTCTTGATCCAAGAATTGAAGCTCCGGCTAGAAGTGATGTGGCTCTCTGCCAAGGGTGGCATCTTATCAAGGGAGGGCACAAGCCCTCGAAGATAAAAATAAATAAATAAATAAAATAAATACTATACTAAGTATTTACTATACTATAAAATACAAATGACAATAAACAAAAGTGATCTGTCAGAAAATATGGCAGCAGGTATTTAAAAAAAAAAAAACAAACAACAGTTTGACAAAAGCAGCTTTTCGTCGTATTTCGAATGACCTCAAATGGAGAGGAAGCTTTCAGACTGCGGTGAGGGCCAATTCAACTTGGAATAAACTGCAGTATTTCAAAACTAGCTTATTTGCAATCCAGCTGAAAATAAGTGAAACTCTGAGGTTACAAAAAAAAATAGATAAAAAGGCTTCCTCCCACAAATCTCTTTCAAATCTCACCATATGAAGATGCTTTTTATTATTATTATTATTATTATTATTATTATTATTATTATTATTATTATT
>VMRN01000062.1:2291711-2310514 GCA_010277015.1 Poeciliopsis turrubarensis
ACACACACACACACACACACACACACACACACACACACACACACACATATATATATAATTAAAATAAAACAAGGCTACACAATGCCACTGTTGCTTTGCTGCTTGTGTGTGTAGCATTCAATTCCCCGTGGAATTTTCATGTTCTCCTCATGCATGTATGAGTTCTTTTCAGGGTACTCCCAAAATCCAAAGAAATTGAACACACACACACAATTGTGTGCGCGTGTGTGTGTGTGTGCGTGTGTGTGCGTCGCTTTTTGTCCTGTGTGTTTCTTTGTCACAAATCTGACAACATGTATGTAAAAACTGATCATATATAATTATGAAACAAAAATAATCAATGGCTACCGTTTCTACATGGTGCCTCGTGAGTAGCGGATCGTTTAAGTGAAACATTAATGAACAGAAATAATTAACAATTTGTCTGGAAAGTTATTTGCGCATGCCATGCAACACATTTTCTTTTATCACAAATTGAATTCAATTTCTCAGAATCTCTTGACAAGTCGCGCCTCAGTCAGGAAGTAAAATGGGGAGCGAAAAATGAATGAAACAAACGACAAATGTTTCAATAAATCACATTAATGTCTACGTGGAAGTCATTAAATGAAATCAAATGAAATCAAAAAAAAATCAAACAATGTGATAACAAAACAAAGACACAAATACAAATTTGGTATTTCCCGGATCAGGGTTACATCCGTAACAACATGCACGTGTAAAAGAAGTGCCTGCTGTGCAATTAAAAATAAATAAATAAATAAATAAATAAATAAATAAATAAAAAATCCTACCGTACTTGCAGACGTCACGGAGTGCGATCCAGACGATTCAACGGTACGATGGACAATGTCGCAATGCAAAATCGTCGGAGTCTGACTGAGACGTCACCTCGACAACGAGGGAGCAGCAGGTCACGGGTGTTCAGTACCAGAGTCACTCTGAGGAGAAGAAGAAGAAGGAAAAGAAGAGGATGAAACAGGAAGGAAATCACAAGGCAGGGAAAACAGGGTGAAAATACCATCATTCTGGCAAGATTTGATATTTGCTGCGCAGCCATTTCTGATTGAAGGCTGATCAGCACTGGTGTGAATCCGACTTGTCAACTAAATTTGGTATCTTTCTTTACTGTTGGAAAATTGATCATATTTGGTCCTTTGTAACCCCGACGTACTTTATAAATACCACAAACGTGGCCAGTTTACAGCTGATTCCACTTGCCTCGTACCGTAAAATACAGTTCATCTGCATCCAGGTTTTCTTGGTTTCCTTCCACAACCTAAAAGCAAACTCAGTCGAAACCACAAATTCACTGCATGAAGACGCTTTGTGTTTTTTTTGTTTTTTTTCCCTGACTGTCTGACGTTAAATCACACAAAAACATTGACTGAACGTTGACTGAAAAAGCGGGAAGGCGCTGGGACAGGAAGAAGCCATTAATACAAAAAACAATATTCTGCTACAAAAACACAATTTTGCGATTGCGGTGTTTCCATTAAGTGAGAAACGCAATTACAATCATGCATGAATAAGTTTTTCCACGTGATAAGCCATTTAAAACCCCTAAACCCCAAAAAACAAAACATCCTCCGACTACTTCCTGTTGTCGTCTTCTTCGTGGTTTTGCGCCAGTGGTGACATCCTGTTGTTGATCATGTGACTCCCGTGATGCAGGAAAAAAAACGGGAGATTTATTCATTTTATTATGAATAATTTTATTATGAAACTCAGCTTACAGTTTCTGGGATGAAAAGTGTAACTTTGTCCTGGTGTCTCATCAAAACAGACGGGATCACGAAGAAAGAGCGTCATATGGAAATATTGACGTGGCAACGAAAACAGCAGCCAGAAGGCTGAAGCTCGGAGACAAATGGGTCAAATGACTCTCAGCGTGTCATCAGGAAAGTTACAAAACAAATGGCTTGGGGTCAACAAGGGTCATCCCTCAGAAAGCTTCGATCAAATCTGAAAAGGTTTCTGTGAGACCGAGGCGCCATATTTGCTCCAGCAGAGCGGCCGTTCGGGTCCGGCACGGAGATTTTTATTTATTTTTTTCCGCAGTCGCGGCGACAGATGCGAAACAATATTATATAAAATGTAATAATTAGCTTCACTATCAGCCAGGTTAATTAGTTTGCGGAAACGGGTAACCTGTTTTTCATTGGGTAATTTGTCACACAGACGACGAGGCAGCCAATCGGTGACCCCGCTGTCGGCGGGATCATTTCTCCCACAATGCTGTGCAGCGAGTGTGTCGCGGAGAGCGCGGACGTGAGCCAATGTTTACCTCCCACTTATCCCACACAAATAAACGAAATCAGTCAATAAACCATCCGAGGGTGAACGCGTCTCTCTCTCTCTCTCTCGCTCTCCAGCAGGGATTATGAATGGAGTCCATTAATTTTTTTCCCCCTCCCCACATGTGTGAGGTTGTGCGTCTGTGTCAGACGGAGACGCGGCTCGTGTTTGCGCCAGTAAGGGAGAACGTCGCGATGAAACCCAACGCATTTGTGGAACCCGTGAATACACATCGGGGTTCGAGAATTTGTAATTAGATTTGCGAATGAACAACAATAGTTTGGACGTTTTTGGTAATAAGTCGCTGCGGACTATTACCATTAGCAGATCCATGCACATTTGTCCTTTAAGAGCAAAGGTGAAGGAGAGTCCATGTTGCGTATTTATACACTCAAAAACAGCCACAAGTCGTTCCTTTCTAAATTAAAGCTGCAGTATACTTTTATGAAAACATCTATAAATTGTATATTTTTTTTCTTTTACATATTTGTTAAAACGTCACTATGCCGTGACAGAATAAAGACGGATAATCTGTGAGAAAAATTGAGCTGCGCTGCTTTCTCCCAGCACTGACTAGAAACAACCAATCAGAGCCAGGAGGCGGGTCTCAGCACGGTCAATCAGGCTAGCGTACGCGCCTGCTCTCTTCCCAATCGCAGTATCTTGTCATGAATGCTAACTAGAAAAGTCAGGTTTTATGTGACGGTAAGTTCTTTCTTCCCCTTTAGAACATCTTGCAGTGCATTTACCAGTGCTGATAGACAGCGCTAAGACCCGCCTCCTGACTCTGATTGGTTGGTTTTGACAGTTTCTTCATAGGGCAATAGTAGCTCAGAGAAGGAGCTTGATAAAACACACAAATATACATATATATTTAAATAAAAGTTACATACTGCACCTTTAGAGCCAGTTTAGGCACCACTTACTACTACTAATAAGAAAAATAATAATAAATAAAGCTCTTGGGAGTCTCCCCAGGCACTCAGAGGGATTCGTTTGTGAATTCAAATTCATGGAAACTTTAATCTTATTTGACAGTCGGAGTCTCCGAGTGTCTCCGTGATTGTTATTCCAGATGGCGCCGAGAAGACTCCATTTGAGGCTTTTATTAATTTTTCGTTTAAAGCGCGTCCCCCCCCACCCCCCTCCTCCCCCCGGCCGGTGATGAGGCTGACTGACACCTCGCTGCTCCCTCCATTTGTCATTGTTTGAAAAGGTCTTAATTGTATTACATGCAAATGAAGAGATTTGATTTCTGCCTATTATCTGTTCATAAGAGAAAATGAACAGAACATTAGTGGGTCACTAAATGACGGAGGGAGCGGCGGCAGGACGTGAGGGAGACGAGGCGGCGGTGATCAGTTGGGGGCTCCGCCGCGGAGTGAGAGGGGAGGCTCGGCAGCTTTGCGCTGTCACGGTGCGTGTTTATGAGTGTGTGTGTGTGTGTGTGTGTGTGTGTGTGTGCGTGTGTGTGTGTGTGTGTGTCTCCCCAACTTTTTGCTGTTTCGAAATAATCCCGGCAGCCTTCCGCGCGGACTGTGTGCGCTGTAATGCCGCGGGGTCAGGGTGGATAATTAACCCGCGATGACTGAAACACAGCGATTACAGTCACGCCCACGTGACAAATCAAAGTGACAGAGGCTGGGAGGGAGGCGCCGTCTCTCCGCCGGCCAGCGCGCGTACGGACGCCGTCAAATGCCACGTACGCGCGGAATCAGGTGCACTTCCTGCACTTGTTCCAAGTTTTTCTTTTTCTTCTTCTTCTTTCAAACAAACTTTATGGCCCCAATTTAGCTCCATATTTAAAAACTCGAAGCCTCACCTGTTATCTTTCAGTCTAGTTTCTAAGTGCAAAACTTGAATTAAGACTAAACTAACTTTAAAAATATCCTGTCAGTAAGATATATGAGCGTGTTTTAAGTAAATAATTCCTTAATATTAATGAAAATGTATTAGTTATTAGACTATTCTACTTATAACATGGGGAAATTGTAACGTTAAAGTAAATTTATCTGCCAGTGGAACCAATACGTTTTCACCAACATTAAGGAATTATTTATTTAAAACGAGCTCATACATTTTGCTCACAGGTTATTGTTAGTTTAAAAAAAAAAAAAAAATCTTATTTCAAGTTGCTCGAGAACCAAGAGTAAAATTCCTTGATAACATTTGGCCCCCCAGCAGTGAAGAGACTTACATTTCCTCTGGTTCATCAAGGGTCAGTAGTAGTCGCCGCCACTGATTCAGCGTTAGATTTAGATCTAACTTTGACTGGACTGTTTGCAAACCAGTTGCTCTGAACCATTTCATTTAACCTCTGGCTGTGTGCTCAGGGCGACACGCTGATGTTGCGATTTCATCTAAATGCCCTGCAGGCTAAGAAAACAATGACAAAATTATTTATTCACAGAATCGCAACACGTGGATCTGTTTAGAGTCTGAGAACTATGCAGTAGATCTGTTTAGGGCACAGGCTAATTTTTAGCATGTTTAGCTTAGCCTAGCTTAATTGTTTGCAACTCTTTTTTTAGCTCCTTTGTCGGAAGGCAAATTAGCCGCTTCGCTCTAATCTCATGCATTTACATAGGGTTGGACAAGACGACTGACAAACATATCACTTTTTAATTATTTCATGCCAACCGATATTGATAATTGTCGATACTGATAATTATTGATTAGGTCTTTGCCTTACACATCTGAAGTATCGTCAAACTGGTGGTGTTACCTTTCCCGTTTCATCCACAGTTTTCCCTCCGTGTCGTTGTTTTATTTTGAAAGATTTATGAGGCACGGTGGGGAAACATGAAACTGCTGCTGCGCAAGTCACTCAACAGGTTGTTACTAAGCAACCAAGAAAGTTGAAAGCGGACAAATTGCCCCTCCACTCCACAGTCGTGCACTATTTGTAGGTCAGCCACGTTGGAAACGACACGAAGACCCTGAAGTTTGCCGGGACTGCAGATGTCGTGTTTGAGAGGATCTGTGTTCCGCTCCCGTTTCTGTGCGCTGAGGCCTGAGCGGCACCGGAGGCCGCAGCGGGTAAAGCAGGACGCAGTGAAATCCTGATGAAGACGGACAGTGAGAGGTGCTGGCCTGGAGCGAGAGAAGCTTTCTGCTGCAGGACCCGGCAGAGCGGCGCGCTCCGGAGGACCCGCGTTACTGAAACGCTCCTGTTGGTCCATTGTTAAATTACAGACTAATTCCTCTTCCATCATCATAACCATTTGTTTTCCTTCCCGGCCCAGAGGAGGATCAGATCAGGCTCTATGTTAGAGAAAAGGTGAGAGGCTTTTTCTCTCTCTCTCTCTGTCTCTCTCTCTTATTGTAGCTCCTGGTTTGATCTGCAGCGCCGTGATCCAGACTTTCCCTGCACAGCGGATTCCTGCTGCTGGGTCACATCCTACCAAACGTCAACTCTGATCGTCAACCGTTTCCCTCTGCTGTTCTTAAATCACCTTTTCTTCTACTTTCTGAGTCACTAATCCGAATAGCTACTAATGAAATTAAAATCACAGTTGTCTATCTTCAAAATCCATTCCTGACTTGTGCAGGATTCCTGAAAGTTTTTTTTTTCCTACAAATATGATACAGACATCTGAAGTAGTGATTTTTAAATTATTATTATTATTCAGAAATGATTTTTTTGTGAGCAATTTTTTTTCCTACTGATTTCAGTCACATTTCGGCAAAAATGACTAAATCAAAAATCAAATACAAAACAAAAACCAAGGCATGAAAAACGGCTGGCAAAAATATTCGTACCTTTTCCGTATTTTATCACAATGCAGACAAAAAAAAGGAAAACATGTATATGTTTCACTGGAATTTCAAGTGTGAGACCAACAAAAAGTGTGAAGTGGTGCGAAAATACCACATGATTCAAAATGCCAATAATTTGACACACTGCACTTCCTCTGAGTACAACCAGTTGTCTTTGGAAGATGATGAAGGGAAAAAAGTTGTGGAGAAGTTTAAAGCACTAGAGACATTTTTGAATAATAATAATAATAATAATAATAATAATAATAATCCATTTTCCAACACTCTTGTCCCTACAGGGGTCAGGAGGTGATGGCGCTGATCTCCAACTAACGTTCGGGGCGAGAGGCAGGTTTCGCCCTGGACAGGTCGCAGTATTAATATTATTAATAATAATAATGATGAATCTTTCAGCTCTTAAAAGATTAAGAAAAAAGCAGGCCGCACTTTGCTCCTCTTTTCCACAGTTACATTCCCGCCAGTGATCCCTCCCGCAGAGATTCCTGTGTGCTGGTGAAACCAAACGCAGCCTCGCATTTCAAAGCCCATTCACTCCACGTCGACCGATCCCTCTCCCCCTAACCCTTCTCCTCTTCTCCGGCTGCCCTTGAGCTTTTTTCTATTACCGCATGGAAAACACCTCGCAGGCCCCTGACAAGCGCGGCGGATCGACACTAAATCAGAAATCAGTGCCAGCCGCAGATCTGAGCCACCATGAAGGTCACAGGGCCCCGCGCTGCATGTCGTCTCAATCGGGGGAGCAGCAGCAGACACGGCCGGGGTGACGCCGCGTAGAGTCGGTGTTACCAGGAGACACACTGACAGGATGGGGGCGGAGGGGAGCGGAGTGGAGGAACCAGGAGACTTTGGATGGTGGGGAGGGGGGGAGTTGCTGACTGAGTTGAAATTTGCTGAACAAAAAAAAAAAAAACTTTTCTGAGCGCCTTCTCGTTGCGATTTGTGAGGTAACCGAGGAAACGCCTGAGAGAAACTATTAGATCTTTCCTCACTCCACCGACACAGAATTGGCGCCTCCACCCGAGACGGTGGCGTTAGGACATGCTGCCATCTAGTTGTAGAGAAATGAACAGAACCAGCCATACTGAAAACTTCTCAATATTTTTGAAAACAATTTTTTTTCTTTCTTTTTGCTATTTCAGCCCCACTGATGTTTCCTCTGCGACATATTTGTCTTTCACAAAAAAAAAGAAAAAAAAAAAAGAAATATACTCATGTCTCAATTGATCCAACTTTAAGTCCCGCTTAGTCAGTCATTTTTTTTTTCGGAATTAATTAAATTATGCTAGACACCGACACAAAAAGCTGACACGGTCAGGTTCTTATTTGTCTGTTCTGCTATTTTGTTGTAAATCTTAAAACCTAAACCTCAAAACCAAGCTGCCGTGTGTACACGCCCCCCTGATGACATCACAAAAGGCAAGTTGATGTTTCATTTGAGAGTCTCTGTCCAGGCTTTTTAAAATCACCTTCCACCTTTAAAGTGGTACCAGTTCGGGTGATTGTGAGAAAATATAGCAATAAATAAATAAAATGAAATATAAAGTTCACAAACATAGGCCGGGGTGACGACCATGAATCCCTTACAATATTGAAATCTAAGGCGCAGCGTTTACTAATGCCGGCTGATCAGGCAAATAAATATGGAACAAACGTTTTTTTTCCCCCCTGTTTATTTGGATTTCTGCCAATGAATGTCAAATAGCCAACAGCACAGCGCTCAACACAGAAAAACACAACATTTCTTCCAATAAGGTAAATGTGAAAAAGTCTTTTTCAAGTACAGGATTCACAAAGTATTACACATTCCTTCCCTGCAAAAAGTACTGTTTGTTTAATTTAAACACTGTTTAGTTTACTGTTAAGCGGGGAAGAAAATAAAAATAAAAATAATACAGTATATTTTCAGATTTTTCTTTTAGTAGGTTATTTTTGACATGATGACTTTGGCCCACGTGACAAAAAGTTTGGACACCTGTACTAGTTTTCAGACCTTAGAGCATTAAGGCCTGTGACGTATGTACCGCTGTTATAACAGCTGTTATATATTCGAGTAAATCCTAAGAATAAGAAAAAAACCCCCCAAACAAACAAGAAAGTCGAAATAAACTTCGACCTTTCTAACACAAGACATTTAGATTCACTTCCCCAAAATTAATCGTCTTCAGTCTAGTTTGTCCCTGAAAAGCTTCCGTAGTCACATGAACGGTTTGTTGTGGTTGTGCCTTTTTTCTTGTTGTTGTTTTCATTTTTACACTATGTCGTTTCAATTCTGACAGTATAATCGTCTTTATTTTGTTGTAATATTACGATTCTTCGGATTCTTTCACTTATGCGTCTCATAAATAAGTCACGCGAGAACGTTTGGGATTTTTCTAGTTAGCCCGGTGGCTGGATGAGGCGTGTGTTACCCCGCAGCCTGAGCCAGACGCGCAGGGAGGCTGTTGTTAGTCGGATTTTATTGTTCCTACATCGAGGGA
Source organism: Poeciliopsis turrubarensis (assembly GCA_010277015.1). Classification (NCBI taxonomy): domain Eukaryota; kingdom Metazoa; phylum Chordata; class Actinopteri; order Cyprinodontiformes; family Poeciliidae; genus Poeciliopsis; species Poeciliopsis turrubarensis. The sequence goes on from VMRN01000062.1 coordinate 2,300,267, forward strand.
GTCGGTTTACGGCGGCTGCTTCTGGAGCCGCGGGTCCGTCATGCTGCGGTGGATTCTCGGGGGTCGGGAGGCGCAGAGCTCGGTGCAGGTAAGCTAGCTGCTGCTGCCGGTGTTTTGTCGTGTGTGGTCACCCCAAGAATGTGGTCGGTTCTGCTGTGTTGTCGAACACAGGACCTTTGAGCTTCTAAATTCAAACAGCGGCAATGGTTGCGAGTAATAACTTTATGGTGCGTTCAAGTACGCATTACAGTGTCTACTTTTAAATACAATAAAAATGAGTCCAGCTTTTCTTAAATTTCACCTTTTTTTTTTTTTTTACTTAACGCTTTATAAACCCTTGACCTTTTCAAGTGTCAATGTCTGTTTATTAGCTTTGTGACCAAAACACCTGCCTGTTATTATTCAGAAACATTCAGAACTATTTTCACAAGCAGCCAATAAAGCGATTTTCCATTGCAGCTTCTTTGAATAATGATATTTTTTATTATTCTTTTAGTTAATATCGAGGTCAAACTGACTGAATTAAGAGGGGAATCTATTGCGCTCCTGCTCAACGTAACCCAGGAAACATTGGCTTAGCACACTGGTTCCCAGCTGACATTGAGTTTTTAAGGTATTCAGTAGACACTCAACATTTATCTGAATAATTTAAAACAAACTATCACGAGTGAAAGTACCTTACTTTTACTGTTAGGTGAGTAAAAATAAAAAGTCCTGGACTACTTTCTGTTGCTGTTCAGCAACAGAGCTGCTATTTATAAACTCTCCTCCAAGAATATAGAATTTGCTAAGATGTTGAGATTTAAAAAAAAACACCCAAAAAAGTGTTGTATATATATTATATCATTTTTTTTCTCCCCTCAACAAATAGTAGTTTTGAGAGTTCACCACATGGTTCCCTCTCTCGCTCCCTCCCTGCCTCTGCCTCTCCTGTGTGTGCAGAAAAGCCCCGTGTTGTGCATCGGAGAGGAACAGCCCAAAAACTGCTTCACTGAGCTGCAGGTGCTGAAAGGACATTTTGACATCGTTCGATTTCTGGTGCAGATTGATGACTTCAGGTAAGCCGACCACATACACCCCTCCCCAGCCCCTTTTCTCTAACCTCTCCACCCTTGGCTGGCCTCCATCCCTCTGTGATTGACAGGAGATCCTCACCTACTGCAAACTTCCAGAGCATGACAAGAGGCCCATCATCACCAGATAGTGATCGTGCGCGCGGTTCTATCGCGCACGCAGATAGAACGCCGCCGCTGGTCTCTCTTTGTGAAAATAAAAATACAACAAAAGAAGAAAAAAAAAAAAGCAAAAAAGAAGCCAAGCAGCAGGCCGGCATGCTACACTGGGTCAGCATAAGTGGTCAGATGGGGATTTATAACGGAGCTAAGCAAGTGTGTATGTGTCAGGAGGTGGGGGTCGCTTTACGCCTGGACTCCTGCGGTAATAATCTCCTCCTCGGGGGCCTGAAGGCTCGCGGTCAGAGGTGGGGTGGGGGGCAAAGGCCAGAAAATTCCCTCCAGATTGCTTTTGAAAGTCCCAGAAATATATCCGCAACAGTTCCTCTCTTTTCATTTAATCTCTTGTTTCATCAGCTCAACCTGTGTTGATTTTTTTCCCCTCCTTCTTCTCCTTCTTTGAAAGAAAGACGGTTCAGGGTCAGAGGGCGAGTCGAGCCGATAAGTCCGACGTTCTGTTGGGTTTCCCGACTGCAGGTGGTGTGGAAACGATCCCCTTGCGGGGCCGGGAAGCCGAGGCGCACCAAGCCGCGCTGCTGATCGCTTCTTTTTTTTTTTTTTTATCTCCCAGGTTTGCTTCAGCGGGGGACGACGGCCTGGTGCTGGTGTGGAACGTTGAGGTAACGACCCGCAGCCCCAATGAGATATCGCCGACAGTAAACCACAGAGTCCTGCCGAACTATTCGCGCCTCTTGATCCTTCAGCCCTCACACTGGTTTGTGTACCAGTGTGAGGACTTTAGAACTGGTGTGATGCAGTTGATTGACATTTTCACACTACATAACATTCCTGAGGTCTTCCGTCAGGATTTCAGTCCCGTCACGGTACGCAACCTGCACTGCTTATGGGTTTTTAACGACATCCTTTTAGCTACCGGCTCTGGACATTGCGTGATCTTGGAATAAATGGATTTAATATCTGTGTAGTATGACATTTTAATTTTGAGGAAATGCCCTTACCTGGTTAATATCCTACCAGACAGAACATTCTGTATATTCTATGTGCACAAAACGTTAATATTCCGCTAAAGTCAAAAAAACACAATTTCGCAATTGCTGTGTTTTCGTTAAAGAAAAGAAATACAATTAAAGTCACATAATAAGTTTGTTCATGTGATATGTCATGAAAAACAACAACAAAAAAAAAATGCCGCCCCGTCATCATCCTCTTACCACTTCCTGTTGTTGTCTTCGTCACCGGTGACATCTGGCTGTTGATCATGTGACTCTCGTGATGCGAAGAAAAGTGTTTTTGTCGCAGTTTTTCAGAAAATCCATGAACTTCGATGCATCTGAAAAACCACATCATCCCAGCTAGTCTAAAAGCAAACAAAGTTAAGATAAAGCAAAACTTTGCCCGAAATGTCAAATCACACAATTTTAAGCTTAATGGAAACACAGCTTACAGGGAAATTTCAGCCCTTCCTCTATTTCCCTGTATTGTGGAGTCCCACAGGGCCCAGTTCTCACCCCTCACTTTTTTCATTACACCTACTCCCATTGAGCTTTTAGAAAGCACAAATATGCTCGTCATCTTTATGCCGATTACTGTTAGTTTTATGTTCCTTTGGAAAAAAAAAAATATATAAAATATTCCACCACTACTATTCGGTGGAATAATGGCATGAAAACAAAGAAAAAATGCCTTCAGAGACAAAATACGTCATTTTTTCTCCAACTAATGTGCATTAAGGTTTGCAGTTGTACCATAACCAAATGTGGAAATGGTAAGAATACTTCTCTAAGTGTGTCATCGTTTTGTTTTTTTTGTGTCTGATTTAGACAGGAGAGCGGCTGCAGGAGCTGAGAGGACACTCCCAGCAGATCACAGCCATTGGCGCCTTCCCCTGCGGCGACGGCTTCACGTCGCTCATCACCGCCTCCTCGGACCGGAGCCTCAGTGTATCCTCCAGGCCCGCGCGGTCGCACAAAGCCGCCTTCGCGTCGCCGCCGTTCGTACTCCTTGACTCTGCTGTCAGCTGTGGGACCCTGACACAGGAAACAGAGTGCAGACCATTTCAGACCTGCAGTCTTCTGTGAAGGTACCTGGAAGAGATTCGACACAAGTGTCTGTTCTTGGCGGACGCGCCGCCGTGAAGTCAAAAATCACAACGCGGAGAGCAAAATATCAACTAGATGAGTTAAAAACGGAAATGGAGGGATCGCAAGCTTTTATAAGCCGCTCACTTTTATAAGCCGCTCACTTTTGATAACCTCTGAGGCTTTAGCAAACCTCTCCACCCAGAGGGCATAAAGAAATACCTTTCCGTCACACAGCATCTGCGATTAACAGAAAAGCCGCTTTTGCGTTTCAAGAAGAGTCGAGAACCAAACCGAACTTGAAACAAACGGACTCTGGGACGTCTCGCCAATAATAATGGCGGAATCTGAAATGGACTCTCTAATCAAGTTTTCCCCGGCTGTTATTTAAGGTTAAACCTGTAATTGCCTTTTCTTCTTCTTGATTGCAGATGAAGGTTAATTGCATCATGCAGTAGGTTAATTATATTTCTCATCCCTGCAGGTTTTCTCTGTGCATCTTTGAGGTGCGTTTGCTGCTCTGATCTCTCTCCCTCTGTGTGTGTGTGTCAGTGTTTACTGGTGCTGGGGCGGCTCTCTGTGTGGCTCTCTGGCGGGGAAGAGTTGTGCGTTTGGGACAAACACTTCCAGCTGCTGTGCCACCGACAAAAGCACAGCGACACCGGTGAGGGCAAACGAAAGACAATTAAGCGTCGCCCGTTTGGTTGCCTGTGATGTTGCTGGCCGGTGAACGGTGTTGGTCTCGTTGCAGGAATTGCTGCTCTGGTAGAACTGCCGAAGAACTGCGTGGCGGCCGCTGTGGATAAAGAGATAGGTGACTGGAGGATTAAATGTCGTGATGATGCGTCAAAAGTTGCTGTGAACGACCGAGTCTCTCTTCCACGCAGTGATCTACAGAGTGACCGTGTCGTCGGACTCGTCCGTGCTGCTGGATGAGATCTCGCGTTGCTCTGACCACCACGACCAGATCCGAGCTCTCATCAACGTCAACGGTCAGCCTGGTCGCCAAAAAAAAAAAACAACAAAAAAAAACAACAAAAAACAAAAAAACTGCGAATGTCCATTGAAGATGTACGGAAGCCGAGAGCGGTCGTAATTCGGTTTTCTCAAGTTATGACGTTGTCTGTTTTCTGGAGATAACTTCTTGCTAACACCAGATAATGAGTTCGCCTCCGGTTTTCTAAAGTCGAGTTAATTAATTCGAATCAACAGGTTCCTTTCTCGTTTTCCCGAGATAACGAGCTAGCTTATCCCGAGAAGCTAACTCGAGATTAGCTTTTCTCAAGGCGAGTTAATTTTCTGACGGTTTTCTCAAGATAAATCAATTCCCTGTCATCTCGCGATAACTAGTCAATTCCCCGTTTTCTGGACATAAAGAGTTAACTTCCCGTTCTCTCGAGACAATGAGGAATTAATCCCTCATTGAGTTCAATTCCTGACGGTTTTCTCGAGAAGAAAGAGAGGACGGTAACCCGCTCCCGGCTTCCGTAGAGCTGAAAATATTTCCTGTTTTGCTTTCGGCCTATTTTCACTTGTTGAATTTCCGGCTTCACGTCCCTCAGACGGCATTTTTGCCAGCGGTTCCCACGCGGGCGAGTTGATCTTGTGGGACTCGGCTAACTTTAGGAACGTGGCCTACGAGCACATCCTGTGGGAGGAGCCTCACCCCGGAAGCCAGACGGAAATCAGACTGGCCGCCCCGAAGCCCAGCGAGATGTCCGTCCAGCACCTGACCTCCGACGGGAGGGTGAGAGCGGCCGTCACGGCGGGTGCGCCATATTTCATGGAGGCGACGGGTTTCCTTCCAACGTGCTTTTATTTCGCAGCTGATCCTGGCGGCGGTGGGCAGCGGGCTGTACGTGTACGACGTCGTGGCCAAAGGCGTGGTGGCCTACAGGAAGGCCGCACACGACTCCAACGTGCTGCACGCCACGCTGCTGTCTGACGGGTAACGTCAAATACACAGTTGTAACTCTAATTGGAATTCAATTGTTTTTAATATTCGTCCTGACCTTTTGTGTATTTTTAACAAACGCTTCTCTCTTAATTCATAGTTTACTTTAATTTTGAACCGTGTCTGTTTACACCTGGAAAAGAGTAGTTCTTTGTACATAATAATCATTATAGGCTCTACTGCATCATTAAATGTTTAAAATATTTTGTAAGAATTTAAATGAACATAGTGTAACGCACTGTTTGGCCACACGGGGGAGCTGCTGCTCTAAACCTGCTTCATAGATTCGTAGCATCTGAAAATCCAGTTCAGGTTATTGGGACGTTTCTTCAATCAGTGATTTGTTCAGTGACAGGCAATTTATTCTGTAAATAAAAAATAAAAAAATCAGAACAAACAGAAAGGTGTTTACCAGTTCATATTCTCGTGGGAATTTCCTCACATACATCCTTTTACTAAAACAACATTTTGCAGAGGTTCTACAAAAGATCCAAAGGGTCTCTGTTTACAATCAGGCAGGAGAAAGAGGGGGAAAAAAAATGTAGACAGTCATCAACGATGGGGTGGGGGATATGAGAACAACCTGAACTGCTCTCGATTGCTGCGTGTGTTTGATGGTGTGTGGCACTTCCTGTTTCAGTGAGCTGATGTCGTGCTCTGAAGACGGCAGCGTGAGGATGTGGGAGATCCAAGATTTACCTTTGGCTGCTGAACCTGCATCTGCAGGTTAACACACATATCAAACTATACTGAACACTTCATTTTAGCGCTGGTTTAAGCGTCCTTAAAGTTTTAGGGGGGACAAAAACACTTTCATTGCTTAAAAATGTGAAATTGTGTAATTTTTCTGCACCTTCCATGGAGATGCTAAACTGTCCCAAATTCCCAAATGTTGAAATGTTTGCAGTATTGCTGCAAATAATCCTTTTTGTTTTTTAACAGGGTTCTTTGGTATGTGGACTTTTGGACGGTCGAACAAACAGCCCGGTTCTCAGTCAAAGAAGGTTCTGGAAATCCCCAACCTGAGGACGCTGGAGCTGACCGGAGACCTGATCGGACACTCGGGAGCGGTCCAGGTACGAACCCGTGACATTTCAGGCACGACTGACGTTCTGTAGCGCGACGCCAGACTTCTTCTTTCAGATGTTTCTGAGCTTCAGGGAGAAGGGCCTGGTGACGTGCTCGACGGACCACCTGCTGATTCTGTGGAAGGACGGGGAGCGGCAGTCCCGGCTGCGCAGCCAGGCGCTGTTCCAGAAGCTGGAGGAGAACGGAGGACTCTGAAACCGAAGCCTTTAGTCAGGAGAGAAGGATGACGTATCGTTGCCTCGCACATCATATGACTGTCGACTGACGATTGCTGTTTACATTCATTGGTTGACCAGTTATTTTTTATTTCTTAATTGAGGAAAGTTCATTAATTAAAGTGAACGAAAATGGAGTTAAAAAAAAAACCTACTGCTTTTCTTTCCGTCATTGTTTGAGATCCATAGAGCTGGGTCCTGTTTGACGTGAGAAAAAAAATCCCTGATATGATTCTGCAAGAGAAAACTAATGCAGATTTTAACAATTTTTTTTTTTTCAGGGTGTCCACGCATCCTAAAAACGTTTTAAATCCACATATCTAAATTTAAGGCATTAAAATGTCTTTAACTCATTAAAATGTAAGCTGGTCTTAAAGGTAGGAGTCACAGATCTTAAATTTCGTTGCAGCAGGACTATTTAATCTCGCGTAGTTTTCTGTCAGCCAAAAGTTTGAGTCGGGCGCAGACGTTTTACGCCGGGCAGAAAACGTCAAAGCTAAAACTTTTGTGTGGAGTTAAGACAGTGTGCAGGGAGAAGCCACTGTCCAAACAGAGCCCAGAAATACCCCAATTTATGCTGAACTTGATTATAATACAGGAAGATCTCCCATCCTCCTTTTGGCCTTAAATTTAATTCAAGGTGGCATTAAAAAAAGTCTTCAGTTCAGCTGCAGATGGCCTGTTCTTAAGCCCCATGTTAAGAACAGGCTTAAGTGAATCTTCATTTAAAACATTTACTGTTAAATGAATCTTTTTGTCTTTACAGCTTACACTGGCGAGTTATGGAGGCAGCTGCCAGAATCCTCCAAAGTTCTGTTTTTATAAATTACCAGTCAGTGCCAAACACAGCTCACATATTAAATGTCACACATTGTAAACGTGATATTGCATGTTTATTTATTCGTGAAATAAATCATATTTCTCAAACTGATGGGATATTGTTTTTTTTTTTAGTTATGCAAAAACAAAGTTCATAGTTTCATGTTCTGTTTACGTCTGATGATCAATAGATATATTTCCCATTTTTACCTGGATTCGCTCCGATGCTGTTTCTTTTCCTCCAAACCAGTGGTGTCGAAACTGTGGCTGGAGGGCCATTTGCAGCTCTTGGAATTATTTTGTGCAGACCCTAGGTGAAGATCTTCGTATCATCTGTGAAACATGGATGAAAGTGCCGTGGTTTGGCAGTACCTCCTGGCTAGCTCGCCATAATGAACCCCACTCTGAACTACCATGAGTCAGATTGTGAAACCATCTGTAACAAAATGACACCTGAAGCAGGACTGGACATCAGTGTATCCACCAAAACTTTCACATCTTTTGCTTAAAAAAAAAATTACGCAATTTTGAACATGGAGGTTAACTGGTAAATAAAACTTTAGAGTAGGTTCGATGTCTGTTGGTGCCAGAGATGTAGCCACTTCATAGTTAAATAATGCTTTATTCATCTCTCACAATACTTTTTTTTGTTTGACAGAAAACATCAAAAATAAGACATAATGTGGCGAGAGAAAAATACACGAAGCTTTCAAAGCAAGACATGGCAGAGTTTAGGAAGCTGGAGCGTAAAACTTGCGTCTATTATGCAAGAGGCAGTAAAATCTTTAAAAACACATAGTACAGTTGTCATGGGCAATAACAATAATCTTTTCAAAAATAGATTTTTCTCAACTCTACATATATGTATGCCACTCTCTGATGACGGTTTTCATCTACAAATGGTGCAAAGCTCAGGGTTGGCACGGCCGTCACTGAAGGAGAAGCTGTCTGTGGTTCTGCCGGGCTAAAAGACTGCAGCTTTCTGGCCGATCAACGACCTTTCAGAGCCTGACCTGCCAATTCCAATTTTCTCCAATTTTATCTGAAAAGTCACTTGCTGTAGCAACAAAGACGCTAAGTTGGCAAACCCTGACCTGATGGGTGGTCAGCCAGGCTGCGCAAATGGGGGCGATTGTTAGATTTTTGTGGCAGTAGATGAGATCAATTTCGCAGTTGAAGTGTCGTTGGCCAAGAGCCGATCACCCAAAACTGAGGAAATCGGTGCCGATTCATTGGTGCACCCGTTAGTAAATAAGAAACATTAAAAGCGAAGCAAGGCAAATGAAAACCGGCGTGTTTGCTGAGTATTTACATGAAGAGCAGGCGCATCAGGTAGTTTTACAGTGTGGCACAAGCAAAGCACACCCAAAACAGCGACACACGACAGGATTAAGGCGTTTTCGTAAGAAAGTGATCGTCCATAAAGTGACAACAAATACAGCGATGTTGGACGAAGTTGAGTGTGTGTGTGTTTTTTTTTAAGGTGTAGCAAAACAAACCAAAAAAATGCAACCTTTTAGTTTAAAACCCAGGACCTCTGTGACAGCGGGACGACCGAAGACCATGAGACAGACGCGTTTTCTTTTATCCTAAAAATCACAGACGACACTTATGGCTTTTCTTGTGATTCACTTTGTATAGAAAGCAGGAGCCATTACTATGGATATGTTGTAGTGTGTGAGGAGAACAGTGAGCTATAAGGCACCTATGAGGGAATCTCTGTGCCTTTGGTTGATTCTGCAGTGTGTAGCTGTGCGGCTCAGAGGAACACCGTCACCGCCATTATCTCCTGCTGGCTTGTTGGTGGTTGCCAATACTTATTCAACTGAAGGTGACCAGAAAATTTGTGTATCTGCTAGAAAAAAAAAAAAGAAACGTATGAGTAAATTTCCAATGACAGAAGAAGAGATTTCTTGCTCACATTTAACTGCTGGTTTGATGTGCAAATCTTTGCTATGTCCACCAGAGGGCATACGTACCATATCCGTAATTTGGTCAAGCTTTCTCTTTTGTTTTTGTCTTTTTATTTAAAAAAAAAAAAAAATCAACCGATTTTTTCATTGGTCGTGTTTACGGCTTCAGAGATCTCACTGGATAACAACTCATGGGTCAGACTGAGCCACATTTGTTGATAAAGATGTGTGACAAATCAGAAAACGAATGGCTGAACGTTCTCACTGTTAACAATTGAATTTGTCTGGGGGTGAGGGAGCGCTGGGAGGTCAATGTCTTCCCCAAACTACGAAAGTAAAGGTCTTGTCCGCATGAAACCTGCTCAGATGCTCAGAGTTCATTTCTACAGTTTGTGTCGCAGAGCTAAAAGTTCGACATTTACCCCGGTGCGGTGCATTCTGTCCGTTAAAAGCATCTCCATCGTCCACGTCGGCTGCTTCCACGCGCATTAAAGGCGGGAAAGGAGCTAACGCTGCAGATTCCGTCTCTTTTTTCGGGCTGCGTGACCTTAAAATGTCCGCAGTGCAGAGAACAGCCCTTGGTTGTCAGGGTTTATCTACGGGGCTGAACTACCGGCGCACCGGCGTCTCCAGAGATCTGTTCTTGGAATCTATTCCTACAACACTCTTCCTGCTCTGGGCTACTGGGGTTGCTTACAGTTTGGTCCCATATGCATGTTTTTTTTGTGTGTGTTTTTTTTTTTTTTTTTTTTAGATATTAAGGATGAATAATTCCAGCTGGGCACCTTCACAAGTCTGTATCGGAAGTTTTAGAGATGCGAACTCGCATCTCCGAAGAAGCACAACCGCGAGAGATCCTCGCCTTTTACCCGAGCCTCTTGGTCTCGTCGCTCTTTTGCAACCAATACCCAGATATAAAATAACAGGGTTTAAAGAAAATAATAATAATAATAATAATAATAATAATAATAATAATAATAATAATAA